>CM039726.1:2604432-3204432 GCA_022539455.1 Dendrobium nobile
GAGGTCTTGGAAGCCAAATGGACAAGGTGAACTGTAGTCATTGGAACAGTTCCTCCATACCTGGAAAATGAAGTGAATTACTCTGAAATACTTGAGAAAATATCAAGTTAAGCTACACGAAACTTTTTTATCTCAAATAATGGATATTGTGCTTGATTGTCGATATTGAGCAGCTAAATAATACTTTCTAATGATTTTCCAGTTAAAATATGAAGAAACTTAAACATGAAAGATCAAATCCAGCTGATGACCTCTAGCTTCTCATTCTGATTAATTATTCTGTGCAGACACCGAATGCCGTCTGGAGACCAATCAATATGCGCCATGTCACCCATTCGCTCGGTACCGCTGATGTGACACATTCTGGTTGGTCTCCGGGCGATGTTCAACATCCCGCCTCCACACAATAATTTTTCCCTCATTCTAAAGGGGTTAGTCTGGTTGTTTTTGTTGTTGTTAGTGGTGGTGTGTACTTTCTATTGAGCAAGAATTAATTTCATGCGGGGTATTTACTAAGTCAAAGACAAACTAAAAAAAGCTTTTTTCTGCAAAATGACATGGTAGAAATCTTAAAAAGATTGCGCCGGTACAGAGGGTGGATAGGAAATACTCACTAGGTCATAACCCACAGGGAGCGAGAAGTTTCCATCAGATTCCCTGTAGATTGCCGCTACATGAGGTTGATGATTTCCTATATGAGCCACATCCCCAACAGAAACATACCTATAAAAAGTCATCCCACGCTTAGATGCAAACAATATGAAATCAAATAACTTAAACAGCTTACAATACGGGCATTTGCTTTAAGTATTACAGGAAAAATAAGAGCATCACGTCAGACTCAAGCCCTACTGAAGCTTGAGTTTGAAGGTTAATTTACCCATTTGGATAGAAAATAGAAAAAAGAAGAAAAAAAAAATTACCCATTTGGACAAAAAGGTCTCCAAATGCTGCATATGGTACCATCATCAACAACCTGAATAATCATTGTAAATAGGAGGTGAAACGATTAGTGATTGAAGATGAATGGGACAGAGCTCAAAAGAGATTTTAAACTTTTTGAATGCCACCTGCTTTGGAAATAATGTACATCTACTTTTATATTCTTGTTCACTGCTCCATATCTTCCGAAAATTCACACAATGCTTCTTGAATCTCATCTCATCAGAAAGTGAACCAGCCGAAGAGAATCCTCTTGGTTTGATCATAGGTTTAATGCTTTTATAGGAATCCCTCCCGTTTGATTCATCCCAGGCAAATTGGACATGGCGCTGGCTTGAAGGAACCTGTTCATTCATTTATTTCATGATTCAGTATAGCAAATTCTCCATGAACTATGCCAGTCATTCTTATGGAAGCATTTTAAATGGAAAGCGAACCTTCAAAGTCAGGACTTTCAAATCAGATTGGCGAGCAGCTTTCCACATTCTCCGTATACAACTACAAATCATAACAGCTTGAGGTTCTTGTCCTTCCTCTTCATCTACATTGCACCTGACAACTCGTACAAAGCTTTCTGACTTCCTAAAGTGCTTGAGATGGATGATCAAATGTGATGGCTTATTATGACCTGCTTTGGCTAATTCTAGTGCCAGAAGCTCTTCCCAAGGCACATCCCAAACAATCTTTGAGGGTTTTCTATCCAATTTTTCAAGTGATAAAGACTAGAAAAAAAAAAAGACTGATTATTATTGTAGAAACTATCAATGGATCCAAACGATTCTAAAAATAAGTGCAACCTAACCTGAAGTAGCATGACACGCTTGCTTGTTACCAGAACAATCCTTTGGTATGGCACAATGAAATGATCTTCATAAAAATCAGACCAAGCATATTTTGAAGGCTCTTTGAATAGATCAGTACAACTCAGGTGTCTACTGGCTTCCGCTAAATAAAGAATCATCTGCAAGATAAATATATAATTAGATTAGGTGCAATGACTTCTTTTATGCAATGGCTTCTTTGATCAAAATTCAAACGAGTTAGAGAAAAAAGATTGAATGGAACCACTGAACTTCCACCACACTATTACTGTGATGTTTATAACAATTATCTCAGCAGCAGCAGCAGTAGCACCAATATAATACCAACTAATTGGAGTTTGCTTCGTGAAAGCTTGACTGATGAGGATGTCAGAGATTTCAACACGGATACCATTGGAGATACTGGAGATCGACAGCTACGATCAGGAGCTAATATTTTTTTGTCATTTATGTAGTAGTTTATTTTATTTTCAGTTTTTACTGTTTTACCCTTATGGGTGGTCATTTGATGTTGTAGCCCCGAGGGTATTTTAGTCTTTTTTTCTTTTCTTTTTGATGAGACCTATATATACGTCATTTCTATTGTATTTGGGAGGAGGAATATTGATATGAAATTTCAGCTTTGATTTTGGATCTCTTTGTGAGTTCTAGAGTGAGTGGTGAAGCCTAGGAGAGGCTCAATTGAAGTACCCAACAGTCCCGGTGGGTGAGCTCTTGGTTTTTCCTCTCTCTCTTCTTCTTCTTCCCCTAGTCTCCACGGAGCTCCCTCCATACCCGACGGCCACCATCACCTCCCTTCCTTGTAGCCCCACCTCCCAAACTCATCACCACTGCCAGCCCAAAGCTTACTCCCCTCCACCCGAGCCAAATTCCCCCTCCCCTTCCCCTCATGCCACCGGCCACCTCTACAATCCCAACCATTATGATGATCTTCCTCATCATAATTGTCTTCCTAAGTTAAGCCAAGCCAAGAGGGAAAGAATTCAAATTATTTGAAATTCAAAATTTTAATTTCAAATACTTTCCTTTTTTTGAAATCCTAAATTAAGAAAGTGAGTTAATCTAGATCTAATTTGAATATCAAATTAGAGTGTATATCATAATTCCTTTCCCAAATCACATAGCTTGTTTTGGAAGCTCATAATTCCCCGACAAAACTCACTTCTCCTCTAACTAGATGCCGGCCCCCATTGAGTCCCCACCCGCCGGCCCCCATTGATCCTAGCATTAAAAATTGAAATTCAAATTCAAAAGAGCTGTTATTACTTTCCTCATTTGTCTCTTTGTTATTTAGGAAGTTTCTAAATGGAATTCAATGTGAAATTTGAATTTCAAATCTCTTCCTAAAAACGGTTACACCCAATTAGGAAACTACTCAATGCAAATCAAATCTGAATTTAAATTCAGAATTTGATATAATTAAGTATGCAATCAATTGGGCCTTACATACATTGAACCTAGACATATTCTCTCAACCCCTATGGCCGGCCCCCTCTTCTCGCCCCTTTCTCTCTCCACTTTGCCACCTAAGCAAAAATTAAACCCCTCATAAATCCCCTAATGACCGCCGACCCCCATTACTCTCTTAATTGTGTTAATTTGAATTTCAAATTGGCCATTCCCCTTAATGAAAATTTGAAATTAAACTTCAGATTTTCCCTCTCATCTCCTTTCCCCCCAAGTTACTTGTTTCAACCCAAAAACCCCCAACCCTAGCCGACCCCTCACCCTCCCAAGTCTTCTCCCTTCATCCCCTCACCTTCTCCTCACCAATCTCAAGAGAGATCCTCCCAACCGTCACCACCACCATGCATGGTCGATCCAGAAGTCGACCATGGTTTCTTATTTGATGATCAAGGACGAACCAACATCCTTGAATCTCCTTTATTCGACGTGAACCTAGACGTGGACTCTTCTGTGGAGGATTACTTGAAGTGCGTCCTTTTTACGTTAGTACCTTCCATTGAGTAGCATATTCCTCCCGGACGTTGGATACTCACTAGTCATCCCGTGGACTCCCCGCCGTCGGCTACTTCTCCAACGGACTATACCTTGGGCACCATTTGTCTCCTAGCGGCATTGCTCGGTTTTCTCTCAATCTTTCTCCGTTAAAGCCCCACCGTCAAGAGCGTGCGTGAGGGATCCAAGGTGAAAAGTTCTATTTGTTAACCGTGGATTATTGTTTCTTCGCCATAATATTACACTATTTATTTTATGTTGTTAACTTGATAGCATCCCGCTAATCTAGTTGTAACTACATGCCTTGCATAGTCTCTAATTGATAATTCCGAAAGCCTAACTTGGATAAGCATCAATTCTATAACAAGCAAAATTTTAATAATCTTATATTAAAACCCCCAAGCAGTTCTTGTTCCTTTGCATGGTATTACATCATTGACCCTTTTAACAAAAGCAAAAAAGGATTTAATTCCATTCCAATTAAATCACTATGATCAATTTCTTTTCATTTTAACCTTAGCAATGCATCATGCTTGTAGACTCCTTTTAAACCAAAGACGCCAATTTGAATTCAGCTAGAACCACGGAACCTAAATCATCTACATCTTTACACCTATATAATGTATTGTTTCAAATTACAGTAACAGTCAAAGAATTAGTATGAAAGATCAAGCATTACCCTGAGCCCTTTTGATAAAGATGAAATACACAGTGCGCTGGTCAAACTAAATCTTCTGGCCGATTATCACCATGATATGGCAGATTAACAACATCAACATTCTCATCAATCATCTTCTAAAAGGGCACCGACATCCCAATTGAATTAGCAGCAGCTCTGATCAAGTTCACTTGCCGATTTCATACCCAAATCACTTCAATTGCTTTGGTTATTGTTAATAGAGCATAGCTTTCTACAGTTTTTTATTTTTATTTTTAGCATAGCTTTCTACAATCAAACAATAGAGGAGCACTAAAATGACTTGATGTTAGTAAATCCAATCCAAGGAAAAATGAAGGTAGGATCAGCACCCTTTCCCAATAGGGCAGTCTTGTTCAACATTCTAACTTCTCAGTTAATTAATTCTTGTTGGACAAAGGTGGTTTAGATCGAGCCACTCAAATTTGGTTATGGGCTTGGAGTTTCAAAGTTCCGCAAGAAAAAAACTTTGGTATAGAATTGATAATCTCACACATATTCAATTTCAGCAGTTTTAGATTAATTGATTTAATCTCGCACGAAATCAGCAAGCCATGTTTTTTTCATAATAAAAGAGCTTGTGGACTTCTGAATGTCCGGAACACTGACAAAAATTCCATGAACTGAAATTCTCGAATACAAAATTAACTATAAATTTAGAGATAGTAAGCTTAGATCATTTCCGATGCGGTGCATTATAACATTGAGAAACCACTTAACCATATTCCGCATGCTGTTATTGATCCACTTCGCCTTTTTACTGCTCGTCTTAGCAGCTAATATCAGTAACATGATAAGAGAATATATACTGGATGAATATAGGGAGGAAGATATAAAAACTACTATGCGTTTTACTGTTTTATCAATTTCAAGCTTTCTGAGTGCTAAGCTTTGGAGTTCTCCAGTGTCAAGTTGTGAACAGCTCGGTTTCCACACCAAGTTGGTATGGGAGCTTCATTGACAGGTGAATCTCAGTATGCCCGAAGGGAATCACTGTGCAGCTCATGATAAAGATCAGTGTTTGGATGCTTTGTGGACAACACAAACAAATGCCGTGAAGCAATTGGAGAACCTCTCTATAGAATTCTTTTGCTTCGCCATGGAAATGAGGAGGGAAATCCAATCCAGCAGGTTAGACAATGGCGCTAATCCAAACCCTAGACAGCCAGCACCTGTAATCATATCAGCAGTAGCAGCAGCTGAACGAGTTCTGAGAAGCAAATTTATTTCCTGAGCTATCAGACTTAGGAGACTACTACCAAAGACAACTCGAAATTTCTGATCCTGGAGATGGGGAATACATGAATAATTATTTAGGCTGTCCACACATGACCGATTTCACATACACCATCCGAGTCAAGTTCAATATACCATTTATATGGTCATTTTCATATAGAAGATTACCTATATTAGGAACGAGTAGTAGAAACTTTCTAAGCATATGGAGATCACATAGGAAAAACATGTGACGTATGTCACTTTCTATTTAAAAGGTGGCACCGGAGCGTGGTGGACACAACTCTTACAGAATCAGTAGTGTAAAGGGAGAGAGTTGTTAGAAGTTGGTATAGAATGAAGCAGTGGATGAGAGGACATTTCATCCTTATTGATTTTGAACAAATGCTTTATCTAGAACATCAGTATTGTGTGCAAGGATCATGCACTATAAGCAAATATACTGAAGAATCTTATAGGCTGAGTGCCCATAATAATCTTAATGAATCCAACAATCAATTAGTTGCCCATTACATCAGAGGATTGAAAGATTCCATACAAGACAAATTAGAACTCAATTCGGTTTAGTCTTTATCCCAGGCCGTCAACTTTACGCTCAAAGGCGAAATGTAGCTGCTTCGACATGAGGCATCATCCAATTGGATAAAGCCTCTTAAATAAAAAACACTGTGATTGGATCTAAGCACATACAATCCTGACCCCAAACTAGACCAAGCAATAATCTTAATGCAGAACCAAGATTTCCAAAGAAGCTCGGGATTGCGATCAAAGAGAACCCATACTCTAAACATACTCACTTCAAGTGTTTTCGCTGTTTTCAACTGGACGATAAGTCCAATTACTGTACAAATCGACCATATGTTCAAATCATGAGTGGTTTGGAGGCTTTTGGCATGCCTAGGTTCATTTGATTGAAGAGAGAAACCTATATGTTAAGCTATTTAATTTTTTTTTTAAACTTAAAACCTAAAAGTGCCTACTTGTTGATTAAAATGAAAGACATAAAGTCCTTAAAAGGGAGCGCAACCTTATTACTGCTCAAAAGAGCTATAAAAAGATAAAATAAAATCTAATAGCTAGAGGTCTCTTATAAACAAAAATTCAAAAACCAAGATACATTCTAGGGTTGAAAGAAGATAACACCTAAAAAGAAAGGGAGATCCACAAATTATCATTCTGCACAATCATCCCAACAAAAATATGAAAATGCAAAAAATCTGCAATAGAATAAACCTGCAAAGTAGTTCTTATAGACAATAGATGTACTGAAAATATTGTTTCACAATTCCTAGTAGAAGCCCAAATACTTATAAAATTAGCTGTGGGTTAAAAAGTGAATCGGTATATTAGTGACCGATATGTACCACTCACATTTTGTATTGGAAAACAATATGCGTGAGGTGCTACATGATGTATCCTTGAAATGGATGTTTGCTATGTCATTCTAGGCCGTCCTTGGCAATATGACAATGGAACAATGCATGACTGTTGCTTAAATACTTACACTTTTGATTGGAAGGGAAGAAAACAAAAGTTACTACCTAATGCAACAGAACACAATGTCTCAACTAGTTATTGCATTATATGCTTTGATTGTGTTACGGAACCAACCAAACCGGCACAGGAGGGGCCGGTCCAGTTCTACAAGAGGCGGGCTAAGCCGCCTCCTTGATGTGTTTCTTCCCAGCTTGTGGGCCCTCCTTGAGGCAGAAATAGGAGAGAAGGGAATGAATTTTGAAATTAGTTTATAATAGGGAAGTGGATTTAATTAATTAAAAGATTTGATATCTTTTTTATTAATTAAATAATATCTTATATTAGGAAGTTTTTAAGGAGGTGGAGTTTTAAGGAGGTGGAGAGGGCTATTTAAAGGGGATGAAGGGGCTAAGGTGTGACAACCGGTTCATCCGGCCGGTTCAACTCGGCCCACCCTTTTAATACCGTGAACAGAGAAGGTTCGCAGAACAGCGGCATTCGTGAAATAGAGAAGCGGGCGGACGACCGAGAGTGCGAAGGTAGGTTTCTGAGTTTTCTTTCGCCATTTTTAGCAGTCGATCGCGTTGGGGGATAAGAATAATCAACTCCTTTTCATTTCCACAGTTAACAGAAGTGTTATTTTGGGAGAATTGCAAAGAACGAGAGAAACGAACGAGGAAAGAAAAGGAAAAAGGTTTGTTAGATTTTCTTACGGATTTTTGTATAAATTTTCTTCTTTTCTTCATTTAAAGTGAACAATATGCTTCTTGAAGGTAAAGGAAGAGATTTGAAGCAAAGAGAGAGAATTTTGGAAAAGGAAGAAGGATTTTTGGGAGATTTGGAAAACCCCATTGTAAGAAATTTCTGTCATGAAACTATTCTTGAATTTTATTTGATAAAACAAATTCATGAAAACTTTATTGCTTGATGTTAGAGATTTGGAGAGAGGTTCGAGGTAACAGCCTTCACCGAAGGCCTGAAAAGTTTGAAGTGGGTAATTATAATTATAAAATTCAAATTTTAGTATTATTATTCTGCTTTCAAAGTTTTAATTTAAAGACTATAATGCACAAAATGTTGAAAGATTAAATACCTAAATAATTGCAAGTATTATTCCAATAAGAAACAAATGAATTGAATTACATATGAATGAAAAGAAAATACATGTATGTATTAAAGAAATATTGAAAAGAAATGACATATGAAATTGAATAGAAATGTTATGGTAAATGTAAAAGAAAGGAAAAGGATATATATGAATATTTCAGGAGTTCACCTCCTTATGGTACTGGCTGGGGACGCCGTACTCGTGCACGTAAAAAGGAAAAGGAAAAGGTAATGGAAATGGAAAAGGAAAAATGGAAAAGGTTGTACTTTTGAGTACATTGAGACGGTGCTCCTGTATGAATTAAATGGGAAAAGGAAATAATCAAGATAGCTTTAAATGTTTTTAAGCAAAATGATTGAATATGTATTAATTATCGAAATAAATGAAAAAAGTTGAATGAATGGTTAAATACATGTTGAAGATTATAAGAGTATTGTAAACAAGAACATTTATTTTAATTGTTTAAATATTTGCCCACTGAGTTTACTTAGTAAACTCAACCCACGAGTTTAAATGTTTTAGGTAAGTTCTTAAAGAAGAAATGACTGAAAGAGAAGAATATGTTTATAGAAGATGACGTGCAGATATCAATAGGTAATTTATATTTTGTGTTTAGTGGCTCTTTAGCAAATGAAGTAGTATAATGTTTAAGAAATTTTATCGTCCGACTTTTCGTACCCGCCTCATTAGATCGAGCATCTGGGCCGGGTCGTGACATAAGATAGGTATGCTTGATTATTGTTCTCTTGGAGTCTCTTGGGTGCCTTGGGCTCTAGACTTGGTGTCTAGAGATTGAGAGAGAACGATCCTCCTCTCGAATAGAGGATCAATTGTATCTTGTTTTATGTTTGCTTTGCTTTATCTTATATAATCAAATATATTGTTTTGAGTTGATTTCATTAGTATTCTTGTGTTCTTTCTCGCTGTTTTACCAATTCATTGTTAGGGTTGCTTGCGAGCTCAAGTATTTTCGATAAGCTTACTTGCGAACCCAAGTATTTCCTATCAGATCGTTACTGAATTTACACCCCATAGTGCAGACTGAGCTCTTCCTGAATTGATTAAAGAACTACCACAACAAATTCAAGATATTGGCCCATTTGAATTACCTTCTAACTTGCCACCATTGCGTGCCTTACAACACCAAATAGACCTCACACCTGGAACAATGTTGCCAAATCTTCCACATAACAAAACTGATGTGAAACGTACATGCGATGCAGTTACTTTAAGAAATTAAAGAGAGCAATTTTAACAAAATAATCCAAAATAAAATTATCACTTATAGCAACGATTGATCCTTGTAGTTCTCAGTTTTTAACTTGCTTAGGCAAAGAAGAGCAAAACCGATTAACCAAACAATTCAAGAGAACGCAAAGAGTAATTGTACGCTACGACGATAAACGAGAATCCACAATTTAATAAAGAGAACTTTCACCTTTGGAGCTCATACGCTCAACTAATCTAGGCTTTAGCGGAAGAAGAATCTCCACATTAAAACCGGGGTCACTCCGAAGAAGAAGGAGCCTAAGATCGTCGTTCTTGGATAGATGACCGGAGTGGTGGCGGATGATGGTCGTCCAATGATACAATATTCTGGCAGTTTCTGGGTGGAGGACAGCCAACACTCAAGTCTGAAATCCAATGGAAAGGCAATATAGAGCTCTGATGCGAATGTTTGGATGCTTGCAAGATGGCGGGCAGAAGCACACCACTCCTAGCTGTTCGTGAACAGCAGTTTGGCAACTTCAGGGTGGGGGGCAGCCATCCAACTTGCTCTGGACTCCTTGGACAGCAATCTGATGTTCCTGGACAGCAGCTTTTAGGCTCTTCTGGAGGCACAAAGCTTAGGGGAAAATGGTGGGAGATTGAGTGGACAGCTGTGGGAGAATAAACGTGAAAATCCAATTAATCTCTGGGTTAAAATCTGAATTAATTTCAGATTTTATCCCAACAGGAATTAATTCAAACCCACAATTTGAATTAGGGAATTAATTGCAATTAGTGGTGCAATTAAATGGAGAGAGAGGGGAGGGAGGTGGCCGGCCCAGGGAGAGAGGAAAAGGGGATTTGAATAAAAGTTTGTGGGCCCCACAAGATTAGTAACAGATTAATTCAAAATCCTGAATTTAATTCTCAGGTTTTCAATTAATCAATAGATTTAATTGAGAGAGTGAATTAAGGGAGCAGTTAGTATTCAAATTAATGGCTAATTTGAATTTCAAATTTACCCTTAATGATGAGTCTCCCAATTAGGAAATATTTCAAACAAGATGCCACAAAGAGGGAAAGGGGAGGCCGGCCAAAATCTGGCCGGCGGCAGGGTGGTCCGGCGGCTGGTTGTTGGTCGGCGGAAGGGGCTGCAGGCCGGCGGCCTGGGCAAGCCAGGGAGGGGCGGCGGCAGTGAGCAAGAGAGGGCAATCAGTAGGGGAAAATCTTGAGATTCAAGCGTGGATTCCACTCTTCACAAATGCTTCAACCGGATCTCCACGACGACGAATCGATCACAAGAAATAAAGGAAGAAATATGGTAGAACAAGAAGATCTAGAACTCACAAAGAGATCTAGCTTCTCCTACGAACTCACTAAGAGATCGAGGAGGGTGAACTCACAAAGAGATCATAAGTGGCAAATATTTTTCATTCATCAAAAACTAAACTATTACAAGAGAAGGGTCATATAAATAGGCCTCACAATGACAAAGAGAAATAAAAGACTAAAATGCCCCTTGGGCTACAATAGCTACCAAATACCCATAAGGGTAAAAACGGAAAAACATAAAATAAAAATAAACTACTACATAAAATGATGAAAATACAGATCATGATCGTGGCCGTCGATCTCTGGCATCTCCTAAAGGTACATGGGTCGAAATCGCTGCTGATGTCCCCATCATTCTCCCCAGGTTGGAGAAAACTCGACCCCGTCGAGTAGATATCTATGGAGCTCTCGTACAACTCTAGGAGATCTGGGTCTAGGATCTGTAGCTCGTCCCTGTCAATCCAAGTATCCTCTAACTCCGGTGTCCCTTTCCAATGAACTCGGCATCTCCAGCGTCCACTTTCCTTTGTGGAAATGACCTCATCATCTAGTATTGCTTCGATCTTCTCCGCTATAGGTGAGTAAGGTAAATTGGGGAGTGGAGCTAGGTTGGGGGATCTCACCAGGTGGGGTCACACAAGGCTAATTTAAGGAGTGGATTTTGAGGTTAAGATTCGGGTCCTTCAAAGGCTAATATGTCTTCTATATTAAATGTAGGATTCATGTTAAAGCCTCAAGAGAGGTCCAGTACGTAGGCATTACTATTAACCTTTGAGATTATCTTAAATGATCCGGTGCCTCGAGCATGCAACTTCTCGTACCATCACAAAGTCTCCAACTTTGAATTCTTTGAACCATCTTTTGTTATCAGCAATAATTATAAAATGGGTGTTACTTTGTTCAATTTTCCTTTTAATTTCGTTGAGTAACTCCTGAAGGTGACATGCAGATGCAAATGCAAGAGATCGAGTGTGCAAGATGATTGACAAGACTCATGAGCTTACAAAAGTTTAGACAAATTAGGAAGACAACAGACTACAACACTCACACAACATACTAACTCACACGAACACGATGCTAGAACAGGTGGACGAGTCACAAAAGAGGTCTAAAGTGTTCGGTTTAAGGGAACTGGTGTAGGAGGAGTAATGAAGACGTTCTTAGCTACCATGATACTTCTATGGGAAGTCTCCGTTAAAGTCGTGGGAAGTCTCCTAGTGGGGGTAGTATAATTGAACAGAGTAATCCAACTAGGACAGAAATGATCCTCATCATGGTAGGGCGAGGCTATAACGGGCAAAAAGTAGGAATCAGGAATAAAATAGGATGATTGGTCCTGACTCACATCCATAAGGGGATAACTCAAAGATTCGTCAGATGGTATGGGGCTCACGCTTTGTTGAATATTAAAGTTGGTACAAGGAGCAGTGAGGTAAGTCAAATCGGGAATGACACACTCGGCCAAATATAAATCCAAGTGAGCAGCTCTAAAGTTAGACTCTAATGAAACAAGAGGGGGCTCATTGTTCAAATCAGGCTCAAGAACTTTCAGACTCAAAGTACTGTCTTCCGAAAAAGACTCAGGTTTGATTGCAACCCTAAGATCACTGAATTCGGGGTCACTTAAATCAAGGTTTAATTCAGGTAGTTACGTCAATCTCTTCATTTCCACTTTGAAATTACCCACATTGCCCTCAGAATTATTCAAAATTAAATCAGAATTATCTAAAATTAAATCAGAATTATCTAAAATTAAATCAGAATTATCCGGAGTCATCTCAATAAGTGTTACAACTAAATCAGGATCTTTCAAATTCAAATTCAAAGTGTTCGACATCCGATTAGCTCCTTTCGAGGTCACATTACTATCATCCAGGCATACTTTGTCCAAAGGTTTATCCTCGAGGAGACTAGGATCGAGGTGGGTTAAGGTGTCGACATTTAAAGGTTTTAGCTCTCCTAGCTCAGGGTTTAAGTCATTCTGGGAGTCTGATTCAATCTCTTTTGTTTCATCCTCAAAGAATTCTTCGTTATTAATGATATCATTAGCATCCACGAAATGGATGCACTCAGTCTTAGGTCCAGGGGACCTCTTCTTTTTAATCTCTCTTTATTAAACTTACACTCGCAGGGTCAGGGACTAGGGAGGCTAAAGGTTGACTGGGATTGCTAGAAGTGGGTCCAAGTGGGGAGTCATAAGAGATTGATCTATTAGAAGACCCATTAGAGGATCGGCCATTAAGGCAAGGTGAAGACATACAGGGTGGGGCAGCAACCCTGATGTTACTAAATGATGATTTCTTATGACTATAATGGTGTCCATGGTTTGTCACAACGAAAGAGGTAGGGTGAGGCCCTAGACGACAGTCACTAGTAGAGGGTCGGTATTTCAAATTAAGTTCTCGTCTCATGTCTTTCCAAGTAAGGTACTCACCGCGAGACTCTTTATGATCTTCCAATTTCATCCAAAATTGAAGAGCTCGATCTTTAAGTTGAGACTTAGCGATGCTAATCTGGTTGGGTTCAGGGATATGACATGATTCAAAATAGTCATCTAGTTGTCTAGCCCATTCCCTAAAGTAGTAAGGGTCCGAGGAACCATCAAAGGTGGGTAAACGGTAAGGTGACTCTAAGTGAGGTCTTTGCTGCCTAGGATCAGGTCTAGGTTGATAAGTTGAGTGGGGATACTCAACAGGTTTCTCCGTCATAATTCTAGTCATAGTGCCCACTAGGTTAACGATGTCATCTAAACTCTTTTGAAGTCTTATCGGGTCCATTGAAAAGCGTCAAGTGAAACCTAATGAAGATTGGGTGCAAGGTACCACATTCTACAAAGGGAAAACACCATTTCGACTTGCCAAAAGGTGCCGAAAATACTGGACAGTAAGCTTCAAGAAGGGTTGTAGGTCACTAGGTGTTTAGGGAAGATGCTAAGGCTTGGGCAGCACCCTAATCCGAGGTTAAAACTCACTTAAATGTTACCAAACACTGTAGAATTTTGTGTGGATAGCAAACTACAACGGTTGGAAGAACGGGACAGCAAACTAGAGTGATGGACGACGTTATCTAAGCAATAGTCTAGAGTGTGGGCAGCAGGTGAATACTACCTAAATCTCGCCAAAACAGCTACTAAAAGGTGCAGAAATTAAATGGACAGCCACCTAACACAATGGCGTAAGTTGTCTAAGTGTTGTGGGCAGCTTATAAGGTGTGGACAGCAACTTAAGATAGGTTCTAGGGTCACCTAAGGCCACAGAAAAGGTGCAGCAAATTTCTGGACAGCAATATTCAGTCGTTGCCTAAGTTGTCTAGGTGTTTGGAAAGTGTCGAGGGAGTGGACAGCACCCAAACAACGACTAAAAGTTCCTAAACGATGCCTAACAACTGCTGTAACAGTGAGGGCAGCAGTGCTAAACCAAGGTGTAACGCCCTAATCAAATAGAAATAAGGTAGGTTTAGTGGCAGCACTCTTACACTACCTGGAATGTCTTAAACCTCAATGAATGCATGCAGGAATTACGACTACAGCAGTGAAAACAGTGAAAATATCCTATCTACGCATTGATATGCATGCAAATTTCAAACTACAATGAGAAGCTAGACCCTAGGATGCATCTAGCACAAGTCAAGCATGCTAGCCAGCATGCTCTGATACCAAGATGATGTGAAACGTACATGCGATGGAGTTACTTTAAGAAATTAAAGAGAGCAATTTTAACAAAATAATCCAAAATAAAATTATCACTTATAGCAACGATTGATCCTTGTAGTTCTTAGTTTTTAACTTGCTTAGGCAAAGAAGAGCGAAACCGATTAACCAAACAATTCAAGAGAACGCAAAGAGTAATTGTACGCTACGACGATAAACGAGAATCCACGATTTAATAAAGAGAACTTTCACCTTTGGAGCCCATACGCTCAACTAGTCTAGGCTTTAGCGGAAGAAGAATCTCCACATTAGAACCGAGGTCACTCCGAGGAAGAAGGAGCCTAAGATCGTCGTTCTTGGATAGATGGCCGAAGTGGCGGCGGATGATGGTCGTCCAATGATACAATATTCTGGCAGTTTCTGGGTGGAGGACAGCCAACACTCAAGTCTGAAATCCAATGGAAAGGCAATATAGGCTCTGATGCGAATGTTTGGATGCTTGCAAGATGGCAGGCAGCAGCACACCACTCCTAGCTGTCCGTGAACAGCAGTTTGGCAACTTCGGGGTGGGGGGCAGCCATCCAACTTGATCTGGACTCCTTGGACAGCAATCTGATGTTCCTGGACAGCAGCTTTTAGGCTCTTCCGGAGGCACAAAGCTTAGGGGAAAATGGTGGGAGATTGAGTGGACAGCTGTGGGGGAATAAACGTGAAAATCTAATTAATCTCTGGGTTAAAATCTGAATTAATTTCAGATTTTATCCCAACAGGAATTAATTCAAACCCACAATTTGATTTAGGGAATTAATTGCAATTAGTGGTGCAATTAAATGGAGAGAGAGGGGAGGGAGGTGGCCGGCCCAGGGAGAGAGGAAAAGGGGATTTGAATAAAAGTTTGTGGGCCCCACAAGATTAGTAACAGATTAATTCAAAATCCTGAATTTAATTCTCAGGTTTTCAATTAATCAATAGATTTAATTGAGAGAGTGAATTAAGGGAGCAGTTAGTATTCAAATTAATGGCTAATTTGAATTTCAAATTTACCCTTAATGATGAGTCTCCCAATTAGGAAATATTTCAAACAAGATGCCATAAAGAGGGAAAGGGGAGGCCGGCCAAAATCTGGCTGGCGGCAAGGTGGTCCGGCGGCTGGCTGTTGGTCGGCGGAAGGGGCTGCAGGCCGGCGGCCTGGGCAAGCCAGCGAGGGGCGGCGGCAGTGAGCAAGAGAGGGCAATCAGTAGGGAAAAATCTTGGGATTCAAGCGTGGCTTCCACTCTTCACAAATGCTTCAACCGGATCTCCACGACGACGAATCGATCACAAGAAATAAAGGAAGAAAGATGGTAGAACAAGAAGATCTAGAACTCACAAAGAGATCTAGCTTCTCCTACGAACTCACTAAGAGATTGAGGAGGGTGAACTCACAAAGAGATCATAAGTGGCAAATATTTTTCATTCATCAAAAACTAAACTATTACAAGAGAAGGGTCATATAAATAGGCCTCACAATGACAAAGAGAAATAAAAGACTAAAATGCCCCTTGGGCTACAATAGCTACCAAATACCCATAAGGGTAAAAACAGAAAAACATAGAATAAAAATAAACTACTACATAAAATGATGAAAATACAGATCATGATCGTGGCCGTCGATCTCTGGCATCTCCTAAAGGTACATGGGTCGAAATCGCTGCTGATGTCCCCATCAAAAACGATCTAAGAGAACACAATATTTTACAAGACTTGGTTGATGAATTCTTGGAGAAGCAACTACTTCAACCTAGCTTAAGTCCTTGCGATTTCCCGATATTATTTGTCCATAAAAAGGATAGTAATTGACAAATGTGCATTGATGTAGGGTAATCAACAAAATCACTACCAAATTTTGATTCCCAATGTTGAGGATAGAAGACTTGCTGGACAAGCTTGTGGGTTCACAAATCTTTTCTAAGCTTGATCTCCGCAACGATTATCATCAAGTTTGTATAATACCCGTTGACGAATGGAAAACAATATTTAAAACTTGTCAGGTACCCTATAAATGGAAAGTTATGCCTTCCGGGCTGTGTAACACTCTGGCGACATTCATGCGGCTCATGAATGAGGTACTTAAGGAATAACTTGGAAAATTTTGTTTACTTCAACAACATACTTGTTTTTAGCCAGTCACTCGAAACACATCCTTTTGATTTTTCAAACTTTGCTAGAACACAAGTTGTAAATACAACTTACTAAGTGTGAATTTTCTACTACTCGAGTGTATTTCTTTGGATTTAACATTTATGCTGAAGGAATAGAGGCTGACCACCGCAAAGTGTCAACCATCCTGAAGTGGCGAGTTCCACTCTCCTTGTTTGATGTTAGAAGCTTCCACAGGCTGGCCAATTTTTATGGCCGTTTCATTCATAGATTTAGTGTCATTATGGCTCCCATAACAGATTGTCTCAAGTCTAAACAATTCCATTGGTCTACCAAATAGTAGAGGAGTTTGGAAGCTATCAAGGTGGCATTAAGTACAATTTCTATGTTGGACTTGCTAAACTTCGATATACCTTTCTAAGTAGACACAAATGCTTTAGTTATGGGCGTTGGTGCAATTCTGACTCAACAAGACCGACTGATCAAATACTTCAGTGAGAAAGTTGAGTTCGACAAGACAAAAGTGGTCAGTTTATGAACAAGAGTTATATGTAGTGGTTAGAGCTTTTAAATATTGGGAGCACTATGTAATATATTAGGATTTTGTGTTATTCAATGACCACCATGCACTACAATTAATTAACAACTAGAAAAATATTAATTAGATGCATCTTAGGTGGATTCTCTTCCTGCGAGGTTTACCTTTGTGTTAAAATACAAATCGGGCAGTCAAAATCGCGTCGTTAATGCTCTTAGCAATCTTGCACCTATCCTCACTCAGCTCCAAATTGAAATAATTGGTTAATGTTTCCCAAAACTTTATCCATCTGAGAAGAACTGCTTAAGTTTGGAATTAATGCTCAAGAAGTCATCCAACAACATATTTTTCCATTCAACATGAATTTTTGTTTAAAGGCAAGGTTTTTTGCATTTTTATTCTTCATGGAGACACCAACTTATCAAGGAAGCTCATTGGGGTCGTCATGCTGCACACGTGGGGTGTAAAAGACTGCTTCAGCCACAAGCTCAATTTTTTTGGCCTAAGTTATATAGAGATTTTGTTTGGTGGAACGTGTTCTATTTGCCAAGAGTTCAAGGGTACTTACCAAAATACTAGACTTTATATACCCCCTTTTACTTCCTAGTCCCTAAATTTATATGGGATGACATTAGAATCGATTTCAGCTTAGGTTTTCCATGAACAAAGAGAGGTGATGACTCTATCTTGGTGATTGTAGGCAGATTTTCTAAAATGCCGCACATTATTGCTTGTAAAAGAAGCTTCAAAGTTGTAAAAATCGTTAGTCAATATTTCCAAGAAATCGTTAGCCAATATTTCCAAGATATTGTTCGACTTCATGGCTTGCCATGCAACATCACTTCCGACTGAGACACCAAGTTTATTAGTCATTTTTGGTGAAAACTATGGAGGAGGCTCCCACATAAATCAACCTTAGCTCTGTCTACCATTCACTATCTGATGGCTAGACTGAAGCGGTGAACCACACCTTAGGTAGCATGCTATGCCGTCTTATGCAGAATCATTCAAAGTAATGGGAAGGCAATCCCAGTCAAGATAAATTTGCTTAGAATTCTATAAAAAATCGCTCTACTAGTTGTTGTCCCTTCAACATTGTCTATACAAAAGTCCAAAATCACATTTTTGATATTGCGAAATGTCTTAACAAATCAACTGTCAACTTAATAGACCACTATAATTCCATTAGAGATCTCTAAGTTCGGATCAACTGATTAGCTCTAATGCACATTACAAAGAAATGCCAGACAAACATCACCAACAAAAATCATTTAATGCTGGAAACCTAGTTATGATCTAGCTATGCAAAGAGTGATTTCCTATTGACACCAATTCTAAATAAAGTCCTCGCAAATTCGGCCCCGTTCCTATCATCAAATGCATAAGTGACAATGCTTACATCGTTGAACTCCCGGTGTATATTCACACTTTGCCAACCTTCAATATTTTTAGATATATACTCTTACCACCCTCCGGATACCACCACGACGTCTAACATAGAGATAGTCCAAGAACCTTCCAATGACGAAGGAACCTGATAAGAAACACTTTAAGATTTAAAGTAATTCCTATCAATGTTGGAAAAACAAAGAGAA
This sequence comes from Dendrobium nobile, assembly GCA_022539455.1. Lineage (NCBI taxonomy): Eukaryota > Viridiplantae > Streptophyta > Magnoliopsida > Asparagales > Orchidaceae > Dendrobium > Dendrobium nobile. The sequence continues at coordinate 2,623,134 of CM039726.1, forward strand.
AAACTTTTCCGAACCCAAAAAAAAAAAAAAACATTAATTTTTATTGCATTAATCAAAGATACAAACGGAAAATACCAAGATACAATTGATCCTCTATTCGAGAGGAGGATCTTTCTCTCCCAAATCTCTAGGCGCCGCTAGAGCCCAAAGAAACTAAGAGATCTCAAATTTCAGCCAAATTTTCAATGCCCTGACCCTAGGAAAACAAACTATTTAATGCATACAATCCAAAAGGAAATCTCTAAACAGTCCCTACATTCAAGTTTCCCTCCTAACTCACTCAAAAATCCTTCCTAAATAGTTTTTTGGATCCTACGGCTTGTGCGGTTCGCACAGGAGGCAGAAGAGTTCCGCCTCCGTTACGTTGAGTTGGTCCCATATGGACCGGTCAATTGGACCGATCTACCAGAACCTGATGTGGTTTGTTATAACATTGAGGAACCACTTACCCATATTCCGCAAACCATTCCTGCTCCACTTCGCCTTTTTACTATTATACTTTTTATAGTTATTTCCAGAGAATTTACTTTTATCTTAGTAGCTAATATTAGTAACATGATAAGAGAATATATGCTGGAAGAATAGTAGGGCGGAAGATAGAAGAACTCATATACATTTACTGTTTTATCAATTTTAAGCTGAGTTCTCCTGTGTGAAGTTGTGAACAACTTATTTCCCAAACCAATTTCTAAATACATTTGAACAATGTAAGGAGAATTTCAGGACTAGTTTTCAACTTGTAGAGTTGCAATTCTGTCACTGTTATCCAAGGATCTTATCTGTTGTCAATTTATCAAAATACCATAATGCTATAGGGTATAGAGAAACAGAAGAATATTAATCAGCACTTCAGAAAAAAACAAATCCAAAAAAAAAAAAAAAGGTTTTAAAAATTAAACAATAAGGGACATCAACTGAATCTCATTGAATATAAAGAAGGGAAAGGATCAAACCTGCCCAACTGCCTCTCTTTCACAGTACTCTTTAATAACACCATTTGCCTGAATGGCACGAGGATTTCTTCTTCTCTGTGCACTTGCTTTGTTATTTATGATATCTAAGCATTTGACAAAACTGGCACCAATGCCATCTACTGTCAACGAAACAAAATCTAACGCCCCACTTAGCGGCTGGACAACAACTCCAAGAAAAGCACGTCCAATTCCATGAGCAAGTCCTAAAAACCCATGTTGTCTAGCATTCTCAACAGGCTTTGTCAACACCCCTGTCACACCAAAAGCTACACCCTGTGCAAAAGCTTCAGTTCCTTGAAGAAATCCATCACCAAAACCAGTAATCCTCCTTGACCAAACCTGCACCAACGTTAGAATGAAATTCTACAGAAGAGCATAAGTGGAATTGCATCAAAAGAGAGTTTCAACCTGTTTTGAGCGCAACTGCAAAAACTGTCGATCTGTTGAAAGCTCTGCAAATCCTTTACTGAGAGAGGCCAAAGTTGATTTTGTCATGCTCAATACGTCCACAGAGAATATTATATGTAAAGGGTTGTGAATAAGGTCTCTCTTGACACGATTCACAATAGAAGGAAGAATGGAGCTTTTCCTCATGAACCGACTTCGATGCATGACTTTCCTTAAATGAAGCTGATAAAAACAAAAAGGACAGCAATTCATGAGGATGACATATGAATGTATATGCATGCATACACATATAATATACATTTAATATGCATTTATATAAGAATTAAATCATATCTAAGTTTGTATAAGTATTAAATCATATCTGAGATATTAGGACTGAAAGCTTGCAGCAATTTGCAATTAATGGCACAGCCACATCATATACAATGACAAAGAAGGGTCTAATGGATTCTTGTCATGGTGGGTTATAAGATGCTAAAATTTATAAGTAGTCATTGAAAATGATGATAAAGTAGTAAAAAAGAAACAATTAACAACAACAACATCAAGCCTTTATCCCACTACATGGGGTTGACTACATTATTTCTTTTTCTCCATTGTGTCATGTTAAGAGTCAAATTCTCATTTAAATCTAATAAAGAAACGTCATTTCTAATATTTTCTAACCAAGTCTTTTTAGGTTTACCTCTATATTTCTTAACATAAGCCAAATCTAATACATCTATTCTACTAACCAGGTAATCGGAAGGCCACCATTTTATGTGACCAAACTATCTAAGGTGACTCTCTCTAATCTTATCTTCCACTAGAGCTACTCCAACCTTTTCACATATATGCTCGTTTCGCATCCTGCAAGAGCTGTTACTTGTGTCCAATCACAAGATGCTTTGACAATATTTGACCAAGTTTTTTCTTATTTTAGTTGGATTACATCAAGAAAAGAAACAACTAACATGAAAAATAATTAAATAAATAAAATACATTGGATCATAATAATTTGAAATACAACCGATTATGATCCATCCATGAGAAGAAAAGCAATGCCACATTCAAATAGCACCTACATCCAAAATGCCAAATTCATTGGGAGAGTTGCTGCACCGAGCTTGAAATCTAAAAATTTCAGTGAGTGAAGATAATGTGTAATGTTGGATAACTGGATTCAAAGCTTGCCTTCATTAGGTTAAAAACTCAAATTCTTTCTAAAATAACTTACCATATCAATGGTATCTTAATGAGATTGCTCAAATGGACTCCCTATTTTGTGCCAAGCGGGATCACCAGTGCGCTTGCATGATATCTTAATGTAGTTGTCATGGACAGTTCTGAACTATATCATCTTATTCTCTCTAGTTTCAATATACGATCAACTTCTTAAATTATATGCATTTACAATTAACATAACAATGGATATGTCTAAATATTTCAAGAAGAAAATATGGCAGGGGTTAGAAAAATATGTTTACTGCTGGAAAGTGGAGTTCAAGAACATTTCTATTTGTTCAAATTGTAGACTGCATAGGCATAGTTACTACAAGTACTGAAGACTTTATTTAGACCTAAAAAATATGAAACAGAACTGAAAAATGCTCCCATTTAGTCCTTTGAATATAAAAATTTATCCAAAATAGTCCATTTGGCCAACTTAGTTATTGAGTATCTTGTTGCTCCAATTTAGTCATTCGAATATACAAATTTATCCAAATTGTCCATTTAGGAATATATTGAGATCAATTTTCTAAAGTCCAAAGACTAAATTGAGACCAATTTTATATCACAATTACAACACGAGGAACATTAACAATTTAGAACAATTTTTAATTGAGTGATTTAAGAGGAGAAACATAATACTTTGGAACTAAATTGACCACACACAAATAGCTTGGAGATAGGGGTGTAATTGAGCCGAGCCGGCTCGAGCTCGACTATTTAACGAGCTCGAGCCTATACTCGAGCTCATATATTAAACGAGTTTGAGCTCAAGCTCAAGCCTGGCTCTTCTCGAAAGCTCGTTGAGCCGCTCTATTAAATTAAAATGTATTTAATAATTAATTTAAATTAATATTATATAATTTATTTTAATAATTTAAAATTAATTATATATCAAAAGAATAAAAGTTCTAAGAAAAATTGAATTTTTTAATTTAAAATTAAGAAATTGAGCTAAAGAAGTCAAGCTTGAGCTCAAGTTTAGTAATAGTTAAACAAGCTTAGTTCGATTAAGGAGATACTCGACTACTTTACACCACTACCTAGAGACAATTTTGAATTTTTTTAATAAAAAAATATTTTTACGATGACAAACATATTTGATTTTAAATCAAAATTTAAATAAGATGAAATAAAAATTTAAAATTAAAGTGAACCAAAATGGTCCCTTAAAGTTTATAGTTAAGAATCAATGATGATGATGTGTGATAATCAAGCTACTATAAACACTGCTTAAAAAAAACTACCTACCATAATAGGACTAAGTAAAATGAAATTGATAGACTCTTTATAAAGAAGAAAGTAAATAATAAATTATCAATTATTTACTCTCAAACCAAATATCAAGATACTAATATCCTTAATAAAGATCTTTACCATTTACATATGACACTCTTATATTCAAGTTAGGAATGATCAACATATATTCCTAGCTTGAAGGATAGTACAAAAATTTTAGAATCATATACACAAGCCTCCAAAGTTGAGGCTAACACTCCAAAAATTCAAGAACAATTCTGGAAGCATTGAAGATTGCAACCAGTATATCATCAGTCCTAGATTTTATTCCACTAGTCACCCTGCACAATTCCAATCATTCAATTACTCCAAAAAGTTTACCAGTTTAAGACCAAAGTTTGTCCAGCCAACAAACCTCAGAATTCCATTCTAGGAGGATCCGTTAGCTCTTCAATCCAACGAGATCCAATTTTTCCATATTCTGCTGATTTCTTCTTTACAGTTGGAGGGTAATAAAATCATGCTTCTACTCCAGGATTGGTATAACTAATTATGCTTGAATAATCTCTATTTTTCCTAGGCTGATTATAGCATTATTTTGTTTTACTTATTATTCTAAGGCCACTAATTGGGCTACATATTTCTTCTAAAATCTATATGAATTCTATCTAATGGAATAAGAAAAATGAAGTACTTTTCATATCCTATTCTTCAAAATGGACAACTAAACATAAACTTACCATTTAACCCACATATATAACTGATTTCTATATGATTACTATTCTTTTTTAAAAGCTTCTAAAATGCTGCGTTGTTTCAATTGGAGCTGCAACGCCATAGGCATCAGAAAAACGATCTAGCAAACTTTGCACAGTTCGGTAAATCTTTCGAAAGTCGGTGAAAACGAACCTGAAGTTTAAATGCATTCCCAACAGCTGACAATATTGGGCCCCACATACCAAGGGCTCCATGAGGTCTTTGATTTGGAGAAGTCTCTAGAGATAGTTTCAACCTTATCTCTGAAACATCTATCAAGCTGAAAAAAAATATATACAAATCAGCCTGACATGTTGTTAACCAACCATTCATTTAACACATCAAATAAGAAAAATAAGAATTTAAAGCTAAGTATACATATATTAACTGCAATCTTCACAACTCGATCTTGACAAAAACTATAGAGAAATTTAAATTTGTACTGACTTAAGAGAGAAAATGCTAGATATACCCATTTTCTTTGAAGTTCTGCTATTAGATTGGATAAGGAATGATCCACAGAAAAAGTAATTTTCCATAATTTTATTTCATACAAAGTGCAATATTATAACTAAAAAATAATATAAGCACAACAACAATTATTTAGAAATTGCCATAGAATAAAGAAAAATACAAAAGAACAAATACATAAAACTAGAAGCTAAAGGGTGATATGCTCAACAATACTGAAAAAACAACAAATGACAGAAAGAGCTCATATGGATCATCTTACTTGATGCTTGTTGCAAATAAGAGAGCCATAATATATTTTTTGCTTATTATGACCTCCTCTGGTAAATAGGATTTGAAAACTCCCAAAAATTTATTTAAATGCCCTCTTGCATTTGAATGTTAGATTATATTAGATTCGAATGAGCCTTGAAACAATAGGAGAAATTGTTCCCAACAAGTTTACATGAAGAACAATATGGGGAGATGCCTTCAAATACTACATTCTACCAATAACCACAAGACTTTGATCCAATCCACACTTCAATCATCCCTTTCAACAAAATTGGCTACACAAGGTCTTGAAAGATGAGCAACATCAACATCCACTTACAAAGATTTACCAAAAGTAGAATATGAAGAGTATTAAATGAATTGGTTGAAGAAATGCAATTGTAGCTAAGGAAAAGCTATCCAAACAAGGATGATTAGAGGTTCAATAGATGCATTAAAATGGGAAGACAACTTAAACATATGCATTGAAAAGCCATGGACATAGTATTTATATCCACAGAAGAGTCTTGCGTAGTCTCTGTGGGCTCCGAAAATTTGCGCCCCTGCCTCTCCGCACATTTTTTATCGACGAGGAGAGTTTTAACAAATTAAGTTCAGGGATAAATTTTCAGAAGGCAGATTATATTTTTAGATAAGACACTACCAAGAGATTTCACACTCATTTTGCAAAGACTTTATGATATGAGTAATGGTTTCCCATAGACGTAAGCCACTAATGGTTTAATTAACCCCCAATAATGAGGGAACACTTTCGATTAAGGCCAGTCGTTAGATAGACACTAAGTACCCGCATATAGTAGTAGAAATTTTAGGATTTTGAATTTTGAATTTGTAGGGTTTTAGAATTTGAAATTTATTGCTATACACTTAGAGCAATTGACGGGCTGGTTCTTCTATGCATTATTGGGTCCTTGCTACATCCGTTTTCGCCTGCTGGTTATTTTGCCGAGCCTTGGACGATGATGTGGCTCCTTTAGCAAGCTCCCCTTGGATGGTCTTCGGACAACCAGGGTTCGTGATTTCCTCAGATCTGTGGGATTTTTCTCCTATGTCATGGCTTTATGGATTTTTATCCTGTCGCTTGTGGGTATGCTATACAATTTAACAGGGGTCAGTTCTTTACCCAACACCTCTTTTTGTAACAAACATATATTAGTATTGATGTTAAAGTAAATTATGTAAATCTTTTAATATTTCTTACCAAATGTTATCTGTGCTCAATATGTGGAACTGAAACCCCAGTATGAAGGGTACTACCCATGCCCCCAACATCAGAAGCTCTGTTCTGTCTATTTTGGTCACTCCTCCTGCTATACTCTGAGCTACCCTAAGCACTGTTCAACTCAGCCCACACACTCTCACCAATCGAAAGTGGTCGCTCGACTGCATTTCTAATATCTGTAAACATGTCTCGCATGCGAGTCGACCCCGTTTCTCAAAATTCTTTCTGATTCTATTATTGTGATGTTGAAACCAACAAAAATCTTTCTGCATTTACAAATATACAATATAGAATATATATTTTTGTTAGCATATATAAAGAAGATATAATACAAAACATATTTGCATAATAACTAACCTCAAACTTTCTAAATCACATTTCCCGCACTTCTTTTGGGACTTTCTTCTCCAATAAACATAAGGAGCATCATACATGCTCCGTATTATGTCCTGTATTTTATGAGTCGGTTGTTTTGACAGGTGAAACCTGCCAAAAAATATATTAGGTGATAAAATATTTATTAAATTTTAGTTGCATGTTAACAATATTTTAAGTACATGCAATCTCTGATTTTAGTTTAAATATTAGTGCATTGCAGTAACGACATGCAATCTTTGATTGATCATCTTTATAGAATAACATGCATCTATTGAAAAAATTCACCTCTTTAATGAACTCTTCAGTTAATATCTTCGTCATTGCGCCAATCAATTATACGTTCAACTTCTTTGAGTTTTGATATCCATAATATAACCTATATATAATATGGATATATTACATAATGTGAAGGAAAATACAAATAGTCTTAGCTTGTTCGGAAGGCTGTCATTTTACGTGACCAAACCATCCAAGGCGACTCTCTCTAATCTTATCTTCCACTGGAGCTACTCCAACCTTCTCATATATATGTTATTTTCATATCCTGTCTATAATCAATTATGCCCAATGAATTACTCTTCGTCCACACAACAACGCCCAATGCATTCTTCTACTTCCACCATCCAACTTGAATTCTACAAATAATATTCCCATTTATTTCACCATAACTAGATCAATATTAAAAACGTGTACTTTTATTACTGACTTCAACGCCTAAAATCACAATCCCTCAACCAGGTCTATTACTATTGAAAATGTTGCAACTCGGGCTTTCGAGTTTATGATTTTGATGATAACAAATAATATTGATTAATCTTTTATTTCTCCTAGTATTTGTAGTGCATATTTGTTTGTGTGTTTACTAATATTTCAGGTACATCATGCATCGTTCTTTGAAGATTCAAGACTCAAGTTTGTGTAGAATTGGTTATATTAAATGAGTCTGGAATTTTCATTTCTTAAGTCGAGTCTTATAATGATGTATGTTTGTTTGTTGATTGTGCACATACATAGAGGGAGCAAAAAATATTTTTAAATATTTTAATTTTTGTTGTACATCGTACTGTACGAACTGTATCGTACTATACGATCTAGTGTAATAGAAATTAATTAAAATATTTTTAAAATATAACTGATGGGGACATCAGATTTCAACACGTGTATCATCGTCGGCAGCGCAGATCGACGGCTACGATCCAGAGCCTCTATTTCTAATTTATTTACAGCTTATTTCATATGTACTTTTAGTTTTCCGAGTTTGCCCCTGAGGGCATTGTTTTGCTTATGTAGCCCTGAGGGCATTTCTGTCTTTTAGTTTCTTTTTATTTTTGGACCTCCTTATATGAGGCATGATGTATTGGAATGAGTTAGTTTTTTGATTGAATGAAAATTATTCTCCTTTGTTCTCTTTGTGAGTGCATTTCCCTTTGATCTCTTAGTGAGTTCAAAGGGAGAACTAGATCTCTCCATGAGTTCTAGATTTAATTCATGCTTGTAGTGTGAAGGTGAAGTTGAGCAGAAATTCGAGGCGAGGAAATCATTGGAAGAAATTCTCAGATTTCTTCAAAATTCCCTCCCTCCATCCTAGTTCCGCCGCCCTAGGGCTCCAGCAAAGCCGCCGGCTTCACTGGCCATCCCGTCCCAGCCAAATCCCCCTCCCGCCGGCCCCAGCCAGGTCTCCCTTCCGCCGGCCCAACCCCCACCCAGCAGCCGCCGGCCACTCCAGCCCACCGGCCCCTCCCTCCTTGCCGTCGCCACCCCCTATTTCCCTCCTATTTCAGATTTCGAAATTCTGAAACGTTTGAGTTTCATTGACCATTTAATGCTTCCTAAAGTGTTTCCTTAATTTAAGCAATCAAAATAATTGAAATTGAATTTAAAATTCAAAATCAAATTCAATCCAATTAATTGTTTAATTTAGGAAACCTCTTTCTATTTTAAAACTGAAATTTTAATTTCAGATTTTTTGATAAAAATCTGAAATCAATTGTGTGGTCCCCACTTGCTTAAAACTCCTCTTCCCTCTTCTCTCTCTTTGGCCGGCCCCTTCATTGGGCCCCTCTCTCTCCTAATCACCCTATTAACTCCACAAAATCAGCCCCCAATTCCCCTCTCTTGGCCGCCCCTTCCATCTTTGTGATTTAATTGAATTCCAAATTAAATCACCCCCATTAAGCCACCCAAAATCTGAAATTACTCAGAATTTCTGCACTCCATCATTGGCTTCCCCACCTTGGCCGAACTCCTCTAGCCCGCCAACGCTAGACCGTTTCCTCCCCAAGTTCCAAGCCACTTCTCCCCTTTGATTGAGAACTCCTAGCGGCAACCACCCATCCTCATCTTCAAGGATGCATGGAGGAGCCCGAGTGGAACTTCGGGTTTGAGTACGACAACCAAGGAAGAATTAACATCCTCCGGTCGCCCTACTTCGACGTCGGTTTCGATTTCGACGACACTGTCGAAGAATACTTGGACCAAATTCTACCAACATTAGTGGATTCCATCGACGACAATTTTTCCGTCTACACGTGGATCATTGAAGGCCGTCCACCCGCTCCTCCGAATCCGGCTCCCTCCCCGGCGACAAGTCCTCTCAAGATCACTTGCCTATTAGTGGCATCGCTAAGTCTACTTACGGTCCTCTTCCGCTAGCCACCACTTTCAATATGAGTGATGGATCTCAAGGTGAAGGATCTAGACTTTAAATTTGGGGCTTTGTTATCTTTTGCCATTTGCATTATTTAAATGTTTAGTTGTTATTTTGCAAGTCAACGTACTCTCTACATGTGATCTCTTGCCCTTGCTAAATCTCACATTAAATTTTCTTTACCTAATCTTGAGCAAGCAAAGATTTATTTATTAGCAAGATCAATTTCATCACCGTTATTAATTTCACCAAAGCAATTCTTGTTCATCTCATTTTGTTTCACATCAATAACTAATCGTACTGTACGAACAGCACATTGTACTGTACGATCTGTTATAATTAGAAAGCCCGATGTCCATTAAATTAGGCAAAAAATTGAATTTAAAAAGTTGTTCTAATCGTACTGTACGATGTTTAAAACATTGCCTAATTTAATCCTTTGATTATTTAATCAAAACAGCTTAATTTTGATATTTTGATCGTACTATATGATCAACAGAGACAATCTTGGCCGTCCCATGCTTCGTCCTAGATGAACTGATTTTTTTGAACTGCTCGTATGAACATCGTACAACACGATGTTCGTACAGTACTAATTGGACATCATACAGTACTAATAGGTCAATTTCTGCACATCGTACTAGACGATTTTGCGATCCTACGGTACAATATTTGACGGTTGAATTGAGTTTTTTTTAGAATTTTTTGAGCCCTCTATTTAAGCACTTTTATAAGACTTTGTAAGAGTCATTGGCATCCATTGTGTTTTCATTCTTTTGGAGAAAAATTAAAGAGAGGACTTGAAAGGGAGAGAGGAAAGGGTGGAGTTTGAGAGAGGGAGAAGATCCTTGGAGGGGGTTTCAAGGGAGTGTGAAGGAGATTTCATACGGTTGCTCCGGCGAGCTTGCACCTCAGTACCATCAGATTCAAGATTTGTCTTGAGGGAAATTTTGGGAAGAAGAAGATCTCTTTGGTGTCAAAGGACCCGGCTCCTCCGCCGCACCGGGGAAGGTGAAAGTGATTTTGTAAGGGCTTCTCCGCCTAGCTGTGGGGGCTAAAGGAGAATCACTAAAGGTTTAGTGTAATACTCGGAGGGTGCCTCTGGGGAGTGGACGTAGGTCATGGTTTGACCGAACTACTATAAATCGGTGTGTTCTTTCCTTTATTATTTATGCACTTCATTTCCACATTCATTTTTATTGCGATTAATTGCGTTGATGAAATTAAGAATCTATCTTTTTATTATGAATGAAATTCGCTTCTACATAGAATTATAAAAAGAGTTTTCTTTTCATTAAACATCCAATTCACCCCCCTCTTGGCGCATCTCGAAACTTCATAAAATACACTCAATATATTTAGATTTATTAATGCGAAAACCTTTAGACTCTAAAGTTGACCTACATAATTCAAGTTTACCTTCAACTCCCTTTCTACTATTATCAATTACAAGAAGAATATTATCAGCAAAAAGCATATACCAAGGTACATTCTCTTGCAAATGTCTAGTAAGAATATCCATAACATACAAGCTAGAGAAAAAAGCATACAACAAAATACATTCTCTTGTAAATGTCTAGTGAGAACATCCATAATTAAAGCCAAGAGCATACACCAAGATACATTCTCTTGCAAGTGTCTAGTGAGAACATCCATAACAAAAACAAATTAAAAGCATACACCAAGATACATTCTCTTACAAATGTCTAGTGAGAACATCTATAACAAAAGCAAAAACATACACTAAAATTTATTCTCTTGAAAATGTCTAGTAAGAACATTCATAACAAAACCAAAGGCATATACCAAGATACCCTCTCTTGCAAATGTCCAGTAAGAACATCCATAGCAAAATCAAAAGCATACACCAATGTTCATTCTTTTGCAAATGTCTAGTGAGAACATCCATAACAAAATCAAAATCATACACCAATGTTCATTTTCTTGCAAATGTCTAGTGAGAACATCCATAACAAAAGCAAAAATAATACACCAAGATACCTAATTTCTTACCGGAGGCAACGACCTTTTCTTACCAGAGGCGGCGAGTAGAGGCAACTGACGGCGAATGGTGCAGTGAAAGTCGGCAAGGGTTCGGTCGTGTTTAGGCAGCTCTCGGATGCGAGAGAAGCTATCTGAAGGAAGAGGGAAACAAATGAGAAGTCTGACGACGGACGGGCCAAAATAGGACTTACCGTCAAATTTTTCGTCGGATTATCTGTCGGTCTGTTGACCTGTACAAAGAAACCAAAAAAAAAAAAAAAAGAAAATAAAAATACCTTACCTGCTCTGCCGAAGCACATCGCATGACCTCCTCACGATCGAAGTCGCGTCTCACCATACGGCCACGATCCCACCTCGCGACGTTAAATGCACACGAGAAGGAGGCCTTCTGCCTCTCCCCCCGAGCCCCCTCACTCCCTTTCTCTCTCGCTCTCGTTCTCTCTCTCCCGACGAGTTCCCTTCCAGGTCGGATCGAAAGTTCCGACATTTTGATCGGGTGCAAGAACATAGCTCGCCGGCGGTGAGATTACTCCCTCCTCGCACGCTTCTCCGGCCCTTCCGTGGTCGATTGACTTTGCTCGTGCGACGACGTTCCTTCCCATCGGTCTGGAAGTTATGACAGTTGGATCGGAAGCCACAACAGGGAGCTCGTCGTTTGTGAAATTAACTTTCTTCCTTTCGTCGCTTCTTCGATCCTTCGTTGTTGGACGGCTCCGCTCCTTCGACGTCGCCCTCTCCTGTCGAGACGGAAGTTACGGCATTTTGATCGGAAACAAGAACAGGAGCTTGCGGCTGTGGAGATAACTTTCTCCCTGTTGCGCGCAACTTCGCCTCCCCGACGACTTTCCCTTCCTTTGGATCGGAAGTCACACATTTTGATCGGAAACGAGAATAGGAGCTCGCCGCTAGTGAAGGTAACTTGGTCCCTTCCGTGCGTTTCGTCTGCCAAATCCCGTGAATCTCCCGAAATAGAGAGTAAGAGAGGGAGAGATGTTTATTTTAATTTTATTAATTAATTAATTTTAATTATAATTAATTTAATGATTATTTTTAATTATAATTAATTATTAATTATATAGATTATAATTAATTATAATTAAATGTAGTTAATTATTATTAATTATATTTAACTGTTAATTATTATTGATTATAATTAGTGATAACTAATTATAATTAATAGATTAATTATAATTAAATAGTTAATTATTATTAATTATAATTAATTGTTTAATTATAATTTATTATAATTAAATAACATTAATTATAATTAAATATAATTAATACTTTAGTTATAATTAAATAATTAATTGCAAATGATGTGTGCCCGCCTTCTCCCGCCTCGATCCATGAGCCACTGCCGGACTTCAAGGTATAAGTTCCTAACTTAAACTCCGTCCTCGACGCGCCGGTGGATCCCCTATGCGCGCTCTTGTAGCATGGTGGGGGAGAATCCGGTGTGACAGGTACGACGAGGCGGGTAAGCCCTATACACACTCTTGTAGCATGGTGGGGACTGTCCTCGACCTCGACATCGGCGCCAACGACTGCTACGCAAAGGTATGAAGTTCTAAATCCCATTCTCGACGTTTGTGGCGGACCGGAGAACCACCTATACGCGCTCTTGTAGCACGGTAGGAGGAAGCCTGCTGCGACGCATACGACGAGGTGGGTAAGCCCTATACACGCTCTTGTAGCGTGTTAGGGAGAGCTATTGGTGTTCTGGTACGGGTACTGCTGAAGGCCCCATACACGCTCTTGTAACGTGGTGGGATGAATATTTATACGGCCGCGGAGTCTAAGGACACCTACCATACACACTCGAGTAGCGTGGTGGGAAAGGCCAGCTCCCCTACATTTCCTCCAAATGGGGGATATGCCGAGGTGCTGCCAAAATTTTCACTAAAGTACACAAAGCCTGAACAATTTGAAGGCATTAATACGAAGAACAACAGAAGACTCGTACTTGGACCTGAATGCATAGAACTTGAACTAAATGTGCAGAGGACTTATATGAACAATAAGGGACTTGGACCTGAACAAAATCGAAGTAATTTCTAAAGATCAAATCCAAATAAAAATAAAATCAAATTGGAGCTGGATTTAAATCAATTTGAACATGAACATGAACCTGCAAAGATTCCAGAAGACCTTGAACCAAAAGTGAACATGCAATTGAACTCAAAGGACCGCAAGGAACTCGTACTTGAACTCAGACTCGAACTTGTGAACCTTAGAGTTGAGTCTAAATCTGACTGAATCATATGCAAGATGACTTGAACTTAAACTAAGTTGAGGATTCAAGCTAAATTCAAACAAGTTGACCTCGAGTGCAAAGGATTTAAATCAAATTGGCAGACATTGAACTTGAACTGTATGACATCAAGTGGAACTTGAACAATACTAGAACATCAAGCAAAGATTTTGATTTGGACTGGAACTGAGCTTGAACAAGCATTTACACTTAAACAAAATAAAGCAACAAACAGACTTTAGAAGTCTTAAACTTGAATCAAATAATGAAAATCTTGCTATCAAAGCCAGTCAACTTGCAAGTGAACTTGTATGTTAAGCTCAAGTTGGGTTCAAACTCGACATGAACGATAAAGAACCTGAACCTTCAAGAACAAGAAGGAATTCAGTCTTGCATTTGATCCAGACAAAGAACTTGAACTCACACTTGAACACGTGCTATACAACATTAAGTGGGAGTTGTAGACTCGATGAGCCCGAGTCTAGATGAGACTTAACTCGGACTCAAACATATGCAAAAAACAAGGTTTGAATCATGTCCAAGGAAACTCAAACTATAAGAGCATTCGTACGGTCAAAAGTGACTCAAAGTACGTTATAAGACCTCGATGCACAACTCCTACAACAATCCCTACAAATGCCTGTTGATTGAGATGGCAATACTGGAGACCAGCAATCAAAGACATATCCTCTACAAATATAATACAATCAAGACCCACTTGAGATTGGTGAAAGGTGGGTGTGATACAAGAACAATGGGTCTTCTACAAATACCTTCAAGAGGTCATAGGGGATACGACGGCCCCCTGCAAATAGATACTTGTGGATAACAAAAGTGTATTGTAAGTACAATGAATTACTGTGGACACAAGTACGGATATTACCTACAAAGACGGTGACCAAGATCTACAAGTGCGTTGAGTACAAGGGCGACTCTATGTACGAAAAGGACACCCTCTGACAGAAGGAATGAAATGTTTGAACAAATTAAAACTAAATTTCCCGGTGTTTCAAAGTCTCTTCTTAGTTCTATACTTGAGAAGAAAATAGTTCTGGTGCCCACAAACACCGAAAATAGCAAGTCCACTACACCGAAGAGCTTAAAAAGAGTTCTTTCCAAATCAACGGTCATTGACTCCAAAGTCTAGAAAGTCCCGTCCCCGGTGAATGAGAAAAGGGGAGAAAATATCAAGATGAGAAGACGCCTCGTAACACCAAGAATCCAACGCCACCGGATCTGTAACACTTATACAAGCAGACAGAAGGCGTCCACAAACTACCACGCCATCGGATCTGCAACACTCATACGAGCAGATAGAAGGCGTCGATAAGACTACAATGCTACGCCAACAGATCCGCAGTATCCATGCAAGCGGACAGAAGGCGTTCATAAATATTTTAAAATACCGCCGCACGTGCACAATAGTTTGTATACACATAGGTACACTAAAAGGGGTAAAAGTAATCATGAAACCCGCATGGGCCCCGATGAGCGTGTTATTGGTACACACGTGACGTCTAGGGATGCTGCGTGGGTTATCAAATTTGAACCCGATCCTCCTAAGCAAGCAAATGGGAGTCGATAGGGTATAATTATAAAAAGCCCCCAAACATCCGGATGGGCCTCGACGAGCGTGTTATTGGTACACATGTGACGTCTACGGATGCTGCGCGGGTTAATAAGTGAATTCAAGTTCGAGCCCGATTCTCCTATGCAGGCAAGCGGGAGTTGACAATGCTCGAACCCTTAAATGAATATCCGGTCATGAGGTCGACTGAGATATTTATTTTACACATTCATATTAAGCCTTCAAGGCCTATAATTAAAAGAATTCACTAACAAGGGCACAAAGCCTATGAAACCCGATACTCGGTCAAGAGCTTGGTCGAGTTGACAGGATTCAATCAACAAATGAAAATGCCCCCAAACACCCTGATAATGGTCGTGTTGAATGCTAATCTCAACCGGAGGGGTTCACAAATATTTTCCAAATGCCTCCCACAAGTCCACTCAAAATCTAGAACTCCACAAAGAGTCTAAAATTCCAAAATTCAAATATTTAAAATTGAAATCTATCCATCAATGCTTAAAGCAAAATCCATCCACCCTCCATAATAGTTTGCCAAGGTGGACAAATAAAAAACTACTCTGCTCACAAAGAGCCAAATGCCTAGTCGAAAATATCACTAGGATCCATTCTCAAATAATCTCCTGCCAATAAGGACGTGGTACGTGTCCTCTAACCGGTGATTTGCCGCCAAATGGCACTGCAGGTAAACGGTTATGACTCGGGGCCCTCTGAACCGAGTGGTTTTGCCGCCAAATGGCATCACAAAAAACCGGTTATGGCCAGCGCCAATACTTTCCTTAATGGCATTAATCCTTGAGATATGAATCAATAGGATATGATCGATAGGGCACAAAGCCCTCTGTTAGCTAAGGTGGATTCAAATTTGTCCCCTTAGACAAACATTCATCCCAGGTCTATAAGGTCCCCTTGGACGAAGCAAACCATGGCTGTCGACAAGGATATTTCTGTCAGGTTGGGTCGACTACCTCCTCTGACTAAGTAGACTAGGGACCACGATGGCCCGAGACGATGGAACCATGGGATCTTGATCGGGTCCATCATCCATTCCCCCACCATCCGCTTTAAGTACAAGATGGTGCAATTTTCATTTTAAATATCAAATCTTCCAACCCAAATTCCAAATCCGAACCCAACTCTTCAATTCCCAAATCCAAACTTCCAAAATTCCATACATATGCTGCTACTATATGCCAGATAACACGTATCTCTACGTATCTGATTGACGACTAGTCTTAATCGAAAGTTCTCTCTCGTTATCGGGAGGGGTAATTAACTATAGGGGCTTGCGCCTATAGGAAACCAGAACTCAGATCATAAAGTCCTCGCAAAATGAGGGCGAAATCTCTGGGTAGTGTCTTATTCTACAAACCCATATGCCTTCCAAAATTTACCTCAGAACTTATATCCGTTAAAACTCCCTCGCCGAATAAAAGAAAAGCGGGCGGAGGCCGGGGTCGAATTTTCGGAGCCCACACGGTCATATTACCGACGGATATTACGTCGGTAATTATTCGTCGAGTTTAAGTCGGTGCAATATTCGCCGGCAATTCCGCCGATTATTATCGACAGAACTTGCGTCGGAAACTTTAAAATACCGGTGAAACCCTGGCGGAATATGCGCAGGTGTTTTAGCGGCGAAAATTTCGCCGTTAAATTACCGGCGCAAATTCCTCCGGTAAGGCCGCAGGTTTTTTTGACGTAACTATTTCCGTCGGAAAGTCTGATCGTAATGACAAATTTTCCTATAGTGAATAAGTTCCAAGATAAGTGTTATGGAGAGTTATAGAAAAGAAAGGCATTAATAATGCTTATATTCAAGTCATTAAGGATATATATGCAAGAGCTGTTACTTGTGTTCAAACACAAGGTGGTTTGACCAATGATTTTCCTATTTCAATTGGATTACATTAAGGATCAGCCTTGAGTCTATATCTTTTTGCTTTAGTCATGGATGTTCTCACTAGACATTTGCAAGAAGTTATAGCCTGGTGTATGCTTTTTGCTGATGATATTATTTTTGTTGATAAGATTAGAGAGGGAGTTGAAGGTAAACTTGAATTATGGAGATCAATCTTAAGAGTTTAAAGGTTTTCGTTTGAGTAGATCTAAAACCGAATATAAAGAGTGTAATTTTAGTAGTTGTAATAGATTTAGTGGGAGGGATTGTGACTTTGGGAAATGAAGTCATTAATAAAAGTTCACGTTCTAGATATCTTGGGTCTATTGTTTAGAGTGATGATGAACAAAATGAGGATACCATTAGTAGAATTCATGTTGTATGGTTGAGATGGAGGAATGCATTGAGCTTGCTGTGTAATAGAAAAGTACTCTTAAAACTTAAGGAGGAATTCTATAAGATGGTGGTGAGACTTGCAAAGCTTTATGGTGTCGAATGTTGACCATTAAAAGAGAAATATAATATTAAGTTAAGTGTTGCAGAGATGAGGAATGCTCAAGTGGATGAGTGGCTTTACTCTTAGAGACAAGAAATGAAACGAGCATATACACGAAAAGTTTGAAGTAACTCTAATGGAATATAAGATTATAGAGAGTCGCCTTATATGGTTTGGCCACATAAAATGTTAGCCTTATGATGACTCTGTTAGAAGAGTAGACATATAAGATTTGGCTTATGTTATGAAAGGCAGAGGTAGACCTAAAGGTTAAAAATTATTAGAAATGACCTTTCTTTATTAGATTTGAATGATAATTTGACTCTTAACAGGACACAATGGAGAAAAAAAATTCATGTAGCCGACTCGACATAGTTGGATAAAAGGCTTGATGTTATTATTGTAGTTAATCTCAGCTGTAGCAATGCCAAAAAAATCTAATTTCTATTAAAATAACGAACTGAAACTAACTTATAATCATGCATACATAAAGTGTACAAGACTACTGAATTCTTACTCAATACGTATCTCTGGATCAACTTGAGCAACTTCCGAGGTGCTGGGGATACTATCTAAACGAAGATTATTGTAGAAATCAACCAATGCCCATATAATTGGTTCATGGATGTTTATTCTCCAGCACTTGTCAATTACCTGACATTGACACATTTTGTGACCTCACTTGCAATCCAAAATATTAATTCTGCAGCATTTTATTATAAAAATTCAAATACATGTTTATGGATTATCTCTGAATATAGCTTACCCGAACATAAATATATGGATAGACCTGAGCACCATCTAAACTGTCATTGCTTAAAGTGATGGTGGTTTTAAAAACTGGATGACTTGTATCTGGCATGTCTTCAGGTGCCAAGAGAACAGGCATCACTGTCAACGGCAGCTGGTTGTCAAGCTGCAGCTGACCAAGAATGAGCTTGAACCTAAAATGAGTGTAGGTGAGATTAAACTACAAAAAAAGAAGGTATGCATGAACCATAAAAGGCACTTTTCTAGCTAAATAAAACTTGACACAAATTTCCAAAAACAACTTCTAAGACAAATTTATGAAAGGATGCCCATGAAAGGATGCCCATTTTGGGCATGCTAAAATATAATAATACACTGTAAGAGTATCTTGATGAACAATCCAATGAATATTTATAAGAAATTCCTATAATTCACAGTCCTGAACTGTATACATTTACATTTGGTTTTTATGTTTGCTAGCCTTCATAAACAAAAGGATAGCAGTATAAGCTTTCAAATTAATAAAGAAGACTTATATCAGTACTTTAATCTCAAGACTTAAAAGGATTTCAGCTTCATCTACCCAAAATATTTAAAAGTTACATTGTCCAAGTCAAATATATAGCATATTAGATCTGCAATAAAAGATTTAGAGCCAAATTTGGTGCCTAAAAAAGTATATGAAACAGAAATATACAATAACTTGTGTTAGATATTCTTATAATTGATTTAGGACCAACACGAATGACCATTAAAAACGGATTCTTAGTTTCTATTCAAATATTTAGGCCTCATTCATAACAGTAATACCTGTTTGTTTTCCCAGAATCATACCCTGTTGAATATGAAATAAAGACTTTCTCCAAGTAAAGGTACAAGAGCTCTCTAGGATGATGATCAATCAAGGATATGCCAACAACCCCCAGCTCAATTATAAGCTCCAGGGGGGAGGGGCTGACTTGCATCTCATTCAATGATGAGTTGTTAATTTTATCAAGCGGTTCAGTCCTTTTCTTTGATTCTGATAGAACTATTCTTTTGTCATCCACAAATCTTACAACTCTGATATCTCCAGTTTCTTCGACACAAAGTTGAACTCCATGTGCCTTTAGATCTGTTGAATCCTTGCCTTCCTCCAAGAGGATATTATGGACATAAGCTCCACCTTGAATACTAACATCTATACATATCTGCCCATAAGGATCATCCCAGGAGAAGTTTGAAGTTGATAATGGTTCCAACTGAATACAAAAGTCATCACCTAAACCAGATTGGCGAAATCTTACTGTTCTATCAGCCATCCTGTTCTCAATCCTGTTTGCCAAAAAAATCAATAGTTTATAAACTGAAGTGCTCAATGTTCCATAATGTTGCTACCATGTTCAACTGGAGAAAAAATTAAGGGAAAAAAAACCTGATAGGACCATTTTCTGGTTCCATACGCAACACCACTAAAAACCGTGATCCCTCTTCATAACCACGAATCTCAACCCTCAAATATGTCCTACCACCATGATGCTCCCTCAACGCAATAGTGACGGTGTCTTCTTTCTCAATTTCCAAAGGTAAGCACCAGCTTGTATTTTGCAGGCGAACCTTAAAGAGTCAAAACAGTTCTTTTTAGCATAATATAACATAATATAAAGTTATCATTAAAGTGAGTTACATTTTGCAGTAAACCTAAACCGGTAAGATAAAAAAAAGCAACTTTTGCTTGGTTTTGCCAGATTAAATATCAAATTAAACAGTAAATAGAACACGATTTGAAAACTAAAAAAGAAAACTTATAAAAGAAAATAAAGGTAAAAAATACTGTTACTAATGTTCCAAAAATATGATAATATTAACGGACACAATCACTCCCGGAAATGATCATGGTAGTATAGGTAGAAAGTCTTCCCCCAAATCTAAAAAAGTAGCCTTCCAACCCAATACTGAAAATGCACTCCTCAGATTGCAGAAAGGGGAGTGCTTGAAGCTGCATATTGAGATCAAGCTTGTTCATCTTCACCCAATTCCTTAAATCACATTAGCAATATTATAGGTGCATAGAGTAACAGTCATATGGTCTAGCCAGTCGATCATTTTG
The DNA here is from genome assembly GCA_022539455.1 of Dendrobium nobile. Taxonomy (NCBI): domain Eukaryota; kingdom Viridiplantae; phylum Streptophyta; class Magnoliopsida; order Asparagales; family Orchidaceae; genus Dendrobium; species Dendrobium nobile. Next base: position 2,643,789 of record CM039726.1, read on the forward strand.
TTCCTTTATTCCCCCTTCACCGTTATATTTGAATTCATGATTTACGACTCCTCCCCTTTTTCAAACAAAAATTTACTAAGGTAGGGTCAAGCTAATATATATGATACGGGCAACAGCATCCCCAGCTGCATTAAATTCTAATACAACCATATGCAGTATCTATGTTCCCATTAGTTACCACTAGAAACCATTTCCCTTCTGCTGGTGTTGGAAAGTTAGAAGCCCCTGTAGCTTGAAGTGTCACACACCTCTGGAGCAATAGAGATCTAGTACTGGATAAGATAAAGGTAAATGGATCGTTGTAAGCTGCCCAAATTCTATGAATCAATAGGAGCACATAAGACTTCATAGGTCAAGCTAAATCTAAGTTCACTCCAAGAAATTCCTTCATATTGTTCTTTGAAGATTTTTGAGCATAAGATAGTCTTATCTGGAATTGAGGAAATCAAACATCCAAACTCAAGCGGAGAACAACTACAGCACTCCCTTTACAAAAATTTAGCAAACAGCCCTTTTTTGCTGATTTCAGCAACACTTTTTCCAGCAAGCCTTCAGTAAACAACTCTACTTCTTACCTGATTTCAGCAAATTCCAACTATATTTCTTAGCTGATTTCAGCACTATCTTAACCTGATTTCATATACCTGTATCCAGAATTCCAACCAGAAATTCAGCAATTCAGCATTTACAGCAGCTCATACTTCATTCCCCTACTGATTTTCACACTTTCAGATTTCTGCATTCAATGATTGCTTGCGACCTGCTCCTGTTTGAATGTAGAAGGCAATTGACGGGGGAGGAGAAGGAATGGGAATTGGCTAGTGCTTTGCTTTGTTGACCACCGGACAAAGAAACAAAATCAACAAAAAAAAAAAAAAATGCTAAACAAAAATCCCATAAATCCCGTTACCTGACTATTCGGCGCTGCTAGTGTCGCTTCTCCGCGATTCCTGCAAGAGTTCCGCTGAATCGGACTCTTTTCACGTCGTTAAATAGGAGACGAAAAGGCTTCCATTCCATTTGCTACCTTCTCCACTGCCGAAGCTCTCTCCACGCGGAATCTCCACTCTCTCGCTACTTCTTGGCTTCTTCGCTCTTCTCTTCCATTCGCAAGGCCACGACCAAACTCCACCCGCTGTCTCCACCAAATTCCGATCTCCCCTCCTCTCTAGAAACTTCCCCCCTTCTCTCCAAAAAAGTATAAATAGGCCCCCTAGGCCTTCAGAAAAATTGCCTCTTCTCTTTCTTTCTCCCTCTGGCTCTCTGGCGGTTGAGGCTTTCACTATTTACGAGCGGGAAATTTCCCCTGCTCGAATTAGTGCCCCTTCTCGCGCGCAAGAGTTACGGGATTTCTCTTTCTTCCCCCACGGCTTTCTGACGGTTGAGGCTTTCGCTATTTGCGAGCGGGAAATTTCCCCTGCTCGAATTAGCGCCCCTCCTCGCGTGCAGGAGTTACGGGATTTCTTCCTCTCCCTTCAGCTTTCTGACGGTTGAGGCTTCCGTTATTTGCAAGTTGGAATTTTTTCCTGCTCGAATTAGCGCCGCTCCTCGCGTGCAGAAGCCTACGGGATTTCTTCCTCTCCCTCCGGCTTACTGACGGTTGAGGCTTTCGTTATTTGCGAGTTGGAATTTTTCCTGCTCAAATTAGCGCCCCTCATCGCGTGCAGAAGCCTACGGGATTTCTTCCTCTCCCTCCGGCTTACTGACGGTTGAGGCTTTCGTTATTTGCGAGTTGGAATTTTTTCCTGCTCGAATTAGCGCCCCTCCTCGCGTGCAGAAGCCTACGGGATTTCTTTGCCATTTGAGCGGAGGTTTGTTGGTGATGGACGATCGAGTTGAAGCCCATTAGCAGTCAACAATCGAGTGTGGAGCCAAAGGAGAGAGTTCGAGGGTGCGTTGCAAGTAGCAGTCAAGCGAGAAGCCAATGACGAGTAGTAGTTTGCTAACGAGCAGAAGTCCGACGATAAGGAGAAGTCCAACGTCGGGTAGAAGTACAGCCTTGGGCAGAAGACCGATGAAAGTTCGTCGACGAGCAGAAGTCCGACGACGAGTAGGAGTCCGACGACGAGTAGGAGTCCGCTGACGAGCAGAAGTCTGACGTTAGGTAGAAGTCTGCTGACGAGCAGAAATCTGACGACAAGGAGAAGTCCGACGTCGGGTAGAAGTACGGCCTTGGGCAGAAGCCCAATGAAAGTTCGTCGACGGGCTGAAGTTCGATGACGAGTAGGAGTTCGTTGACGAGCAGAAGTCCGGCGACAGGGAGAAGTCCTACGTCGGGTAGAAGTACAACGTCGGGTAGAAGACCGACGAAAATTCATCGACGAGCAGAAGTCCGACGACGAGTAGGAGTCCGTTGACGAGCAGAAGTCCGACATCGGGTAGAAGTCTGCTGACGAGCAGAAATCTGACAACAGAGAGAAGTTTGACGTCGGGTAGAAGTCCGCTGACGAGCAGAAGTCCGACGTCGGGTAGAAGTTCAACATTGGGTAGAAGACCGACGAAAATTAGTCGACGAGCAGAAGTCTGATGACGAGTAGAAGTCTGCTGACGAGCAGAAGTCCGACGTCGGGTATTAGTCCGTTGAAAGTCCTGCAAGGAAAAAGTTCAGCGACATGAGGAAATTCAACATCATGTAGAAATTTAACTTTGTGCAAAAGTTTGATCGAAGTCCATTGACGGCATTCTGACGACGTTAACCAAGGATGTAAGACCTATCCGAGGTTGTATGTTAGAGCTTTTTCTCGATGACGTTAACCTGTGTGGAAGAGGTCGAGAGAATCTACCAAGGATGTAAGACCTATCCGAGGTTGTATGTCGGAGCCCTGCTCGACGACGTTAACCTGTATGGATGAGGTCAGGAGAATCCACCAAGGATGTGAAACCTATCCGAGGTTGTATGTCAGAACATTTGTTCGATGACATTAACACGTGTGGATGAGGTCGAGAGAATCCACCAAGGATGTAAGACCTATCCGAGGTTGTATGTCGGAGCCCTGCTCGACGACGTTAACATGTGTGGATGAGGTCGAGAGAATCCACCAAGGATGTAAGACCTATCCGAGGTTGTATGTCAGAGCCCTACTCGACGACGTTAACCTGTGTGGATGAGGTCAGGAGAATCCATCAAGGATGTAAGACCTATCCGAGGTTGTGTGTCGGAGCTCTGCTCGATGACGTTAACCTGTGTGGATGAGGTCAGGAGAATCCACTAAGGATGTAAGACCTATCCGAGGTTGTATGTCGGAGCCTTTTCTCGACGACGTTAACCTGTGTGGATGAGGTCAGGAGAATCCACCAAGGATGTAAGACCTATCCGAGGTTCTATGTCGGAGCCCTGCTCGACGACGTTAACCTGTGTGGATGAGGTCAGGAGAATCCACCAAGGATGTAAGACCTATCCGAGGTTGTATGTCGGAGCCTTTTCTCGATGACGTTAACCTGTGTGGAAGAGGTCGAGAGAATCCACCAAGGATGTAAGACCTATCCGAGGTTGTATGTCGGAACCCTGCTCGACGATGTTAACCTGTGTGAATGAGGTCAGGAGAATCCACCAAGGATGTGAGACCTTTTCGAGATTGTATGTCGGAGCCTTTGCTCGACGACTTTAACCTGTGTGGAAGAGGTCGAGAGAATCCCCCTGTGATTGATTTTGCTTTGATTAGGAGAGGGCGAACGCCGCGTATATCCCGAATCAAAGGTGAAGAATGGTCTATCTTTAGACCGTTACTGCCTTTTTGAGGATGAGATTAAGACTTTGTCCAAGGAGTAGAGGCCCAGCATGGGACTGTATAAGGCTTGTAATTGATTGGAAGTATCCTTGCACGTCACTGGGATTTTCTCGAAATATCATCTTGATATATAAAGCAACGGAGGATCTTTTTGATCAGAATTGGGGTCAAAGTTGCCCCCCAGTCCGCATCTGATGCAACAATGACTCGTGTTAGGAAGTTGATAAGAGCGATCTTTTGAGATTGGAGCAAAAGTTGCCCCCCAGTTGGGAATCACGTTCCCACAGACGGCACCAAACTGTTGCGTCCAGGAGTATTCGCGGCGGTAGAGAAATATCATATTTAACGTCTTAGCATTGCACGAAAATCCGGCACGCAATCAGATAAGGAGAGAGGGTCTAGCATTTATGAGACACCAAGATTTTTACGTGAAAAACCCCTGTAAATGGGGGAAAAACCACGGGGCCTAGCCCAGTTTGAACGAATCCACTAGTATTTGCAGTCGATTAAAAATGAGGCCCTTCCTTGGGAGAAGGCCTTAGCTTGATGTACATCTTATGGAGTACATTACATGATGTAAATACAAAGAGCTACTATCGACGTATTCGCTTTGTTAGAAGGACTGCAGTTGGCGGGCGACGTAGGTCAGGAGAACCGTAGTCAGCTGGCGACGGAGGACTGTAGTCGGCGGGCGTCGTAAGTCAGGAGGACCGTAGTCGGCGGGCGACGGAGGTCGGAAAGACTGTAGTCGACGGGCGACATAAGTCAGGAGGACCGTATTCAACGGGCGACGGATGTCGGAAAGACTGTAGTCGGCGGGCGACGTAAGTCAAGAGGATCGTAGTTGGCTGGCGACGGAGGTCGGAAGGATTGTAGTCTGACGACGAAGATCAGTAGGACAGCGTCAGGTAGAAGTCCAGCAATGGAAAGAAATGCATCTTCGCATAGACGTCCAGCAAATTCCGATAACTGGTAGAAGTCCGGCATCGGGTAGAAACTTGGCGAAGAGTGAAAGTCCGACGTCGGGTAGAAGTCCGACGTCGGGTAGAAGTCCAACGTCTTTGGTGGCAGAGGAGAACTACGGCTTCACTTGGGCGGAGTTTCGGCGTCAGGAGGGAACTCTCTTGTAAATTGGGAAGAATTTCAGCATCCCATGGAAGTTGGGCAGAATTCTGGCGTTCTCCCGAATATCCGGCAGAGTTCCGGCGTCTTCAGGCGGCAGGAAGAGCTTCTTCCTTCTCCTCTTTCTTCTCTTCTTCTCTTTCTTCACTTGAGTCCCCTTTGTGTAGAATGAGGGCTCTATTTATAGTTTTTCTGGAGTGGCATAGCCCGTAAATAGGCGTGAGATCAGGGGCAAATTGGGAGTGTTTTGAATGGACGGCCGATATCGAATCCTTTGATCATGCACCGTTCGTTGAGCATTTAAAGGCCTTAATGATGTCGTAATTCGGTGATCTTGGGCTCGTTGGATTCGTCTCGTCGAGCCGTTCGATTCGAGTATAAGCTCGTCAAAATCAGAGACCGTTTGGTAACTCAAATTGCGGTTTGAACCTTCCAACAGCGCTTTGAGCCCTTGATTCGGACTTATTTGGGCTCGGATTGGGTCGATCTTGGTGTCGTTGGATTCGTATTTACGAGACGCTTAATTTGAGTATAAGCTTGCTGAAATCGGAGTTCTGGTGCTCTCGGATTTAATTTTTGAAGTTTCCAACTAGCTTTTTGCCTCGAGATTGGTGCCCGATCAAGATAATTTTTGCATGACGTATCAATAATTAAAAAAGAGAAGCTCACTCTTCTCTTTCCTCGATCCACATGCCAACCCCGCAAAGATACGAATATTTCTAAAACTCAGATTCTCGCTCTCGAAGTTTGCGGCGCACCGGAAAACAGCCTATGCACGCCTTTATTGCGCGTGGTGGGATGGGACCCCAGTGCGGCACCTACGACGAGGCGGGTGATCACCTTAAACTTGAAAGCCCGTTCTCGGAGTTTGCGACGGACCAGAAAACTGCCTATACACGCCTTTATTGCGCGTGGTGGGACGGGACCCCGGTGCGGCACCTACGACGAGGCGGGTAATCACCTAAAGCCCTACATCAATGTTCGTGATGGACCGAAAACTGCCTATACACGCCTTTATTGCGCGTGGTGGGATGGAACCCAGTGTGGCACCTATGGCGAGGCGGGGTCGCTCATAAGTACCCTCGAGTGAGGTGAAAGCAAACTGTCTTTTTTTAAACAGGTATCGTTAAAGAACCCATACACGCTTTTATTGCGGGTGGTGGGAAGAAAGATCACGGCCGCGGTGTCCTCGTCCGAGGACACCTACTATACATGCCTTTATTGCGCGTGGTGGGAAGGCCCAGTTTATCGTAGTTTTCCTCAAAACAGGGGAGATGACGGGAGGCTGTCGAAATTTCGGGTGAACACGAGTCATACTTGGACTTGATTTGCATATCAAATGAACAAAAAACGGGACTTGTACTTGAGCTTTTGAACAAAATCTAAGTGACTTAATAAATATTTGAACCCAAATAAAAAATGTGCAAGAGGCTTAATTTGAACTAAAATCGAATTTGAATCAACTTCGGACCACAGTGGACTTTTGAATATTCAAATTGAATTTGAACAAGGACTTGGACAAGTTGACAGCGAACTTGTGAGCTTGATTTGGACTCAAGCAAAACCAGAACTTTTGACATTGACCTTGAACAATGAAATGGACTTGTATTTGGACACAAAGCAAATGATTAACAAAACATACTTGAATCTAATGAGTTCAAACTTGGACTTAATTTGAACATCAAATGGATATGACTTGAACTAGTTAGATTCAAACTCAAATGAATAAAGAACTTGATTCAAACTTGACTTGAGTAGTTGAACTCAAGTAAGGATTTGAATGAATGTAGAAGACTCATATTGAGTTTGAGCTCAAGCATGAATTGAACTTGGGTTTAAACACATACACAGAACATAACTTGAATCATATGCAAGAGATATCTTGAACATGAGCTAAATAACATCATGCGGAGTTTGAAATATTTGAAAAAACAACTCTCTTGTAACATGCCTATGAAAAAGAAAGGATAAATGAATGACAATCATCTCAAGTCCAATACAAAAAGGGATTATGAAAGGCATGGCTTGATCGCAAAGTCATTACATGAGGGCCTCAGGAGCATGATAATTGATTTGTAAACATGATTCATCCCCAAGAAACAATCCATAAGAATCATCACCTCAATTGAATGATTATTGTATAAGAGTTCCAATAGATGTTGTAGTTGACCCATGAAAGCTACTCCAACAAAAGTGTAAATCTTCTATCAACAATAATGAACTTCACGGAAGTTTGTAGTGTCTTAAGGATACAAGCAACAGTTGCTAGAAGAATTGAAGGACGCACAAGCAAATACACTAATTGTAGCAAACATACACATGTGCAATGATGACAATCAACAACGAATAACAAATGCTGCAACACATTTGCAGTTAATAAACAATCAATGGTTATGAAATACATTGATTCACTGCAAGCAAAGATGGAAGATATGTGGTGGATGTAGGCACATACGAGTTATCATAAAAGATCCATTGTACACCGAACGTGGTATTTGCAAGCAAAATACAAAAGGACTACGATAAATACCAAATCCTACAATCTGCTAAAGGAGGCCCGTTATACATTCAACTCAATATCTGCGAGCAAATGTAAAAGATCTGCAATACATACAAACTCTCTAAAAAAAAAAGCTCTCTACGAAGACAGATGTATGCATAACATGCCACTTATGGGTAGACACAGAAAGACGTCAGTAAATACAGTATCATGTAGTCAATTTTAGCCTGTAAATGAAAACATCTACCTACCTACAAGCAGCAGTAGCGGATGTACCAAAAAGATCAAAGACCACAACAAAATGCATGGCGAATACGACAAGTGCAAGCTCCTACGACCCGAAGCAGGAGATTCGTTAGTGCACTATGATCCATTTGAAAAAAGTAACAAATAGTGCACGATAGTCTACCTGTATAAAGCAGCGAAACAACTCAATTCATAAACTGCTACAATACGCCACCCAATACGCAACATCCATGCAAGCGGACAGAAGGCGTCTACAATTTACAACAACTGCCAATGGATCCGCAACATCCATGCAAGTGGACAGAAGACGTCTACAATCTACAACAACCGACACCGGATCCGCAACTTCTATGTAAGCGGACAGAAGGTGTCTACAAATACTTTCAAAGTACCCCTGCATCCCGATGATGACTGTGTTGAACGAAGATCTCAACCGGAGGGGTTAATTTCAAATATTTTCAAATTCTATCCCAAATACCCATAAAAATCCAAAAAAAATCCAAAAATCCCAAAATTCCAAAAAGATCATCCAAATCCAAGATATTTAAAATTAAAATTAAATCAACCACTTAAAACAAATCCATCCACCATCCGCAATAATTTGCCGGGTAGACAAATTAAAATTTACTTCAGCTCATAGAAAGCTAAATGCCTAGTCGAAAATATCACTAGGATCCATTCTCAAACAATCTCCTGCCAATAAGGATGTAGTACGTGTCCTCTAACCTGCGATTTTGCCGCCAAATGGCACCGTAGGATAAACGGTTATGACCCGGGGCCCTCTGAACCGAGTAGTTTTGCCGCCAAATGGCACCACGAAATACCGGTTATGGCCAGAGCCAATACTCTCCTTATTGGCATCAAATCCTTCGTCCAAGGGGACCTTGTAGACTTGAGGTGAATTCAAATTTGTCCCCTTAGACAGACATTCACCTCAGGTCTACAAAGTCCCCTTGGACGAAGCAACCCATGGCTGTCGACAAGGATCCTTCTGTCAGGTTGGGTCAACTACCTCCTCTAACTAAGTAGACCAGGGACCACGATGGCCCGGGACAACGGAACCATGGGATCTTGATCGGTTCTATCATCCATTTCTCCACCATCCGCTTTACGTGCAAGATGGTGAAAATTTCTATTTTAAATATCAACTCCATCCAAAACTTTCAAATTCCCAAACATCCAAATCTTCAAATTTCCAAAATTCCTAACCCAGTGCTGCTACTGTATGCCAGATAACACGTATTCTCCACGTATCTGATTGACGACTAGCCTTAATCGAAAGTTCTCTCTCTTGATCGGGAGGGGTAATTAACTATAGGGGCTTGCGCCTATAGGAAACCAGAACTCAGATCATAAAGTCCTCATAAAATGAGGGCGAAATCTCTGGGTAGTGTCTTATCTACAAACCCATTTGCCTTCCAAAATTTACCCCGGAACTTATTCCGTTAAAACTCCCTCGCTGAATAAAAAAGAAAAAGCGAGCGGAGGTCGGGGCCGAATTTTTGGAGCCCACAATGGGATTAAAGAGTACTCGCTTCACACAGAATTATAACTTTTATTCTATTGGCGGGCAAGGAAAAATTGCAATAATTTCTTTGATATAACACATCAAAAGCAAAGCATAGTGCTGGCCAATATACCTAAGGAAGGCATATAGAGAGGAGTTAATTTAGCCTTGGTCTAACCATTACTGTGGTGATGAGAATCAATTCTTCTGAAGTGAAAGGAAAGACATACACAACAAATCAACACCAAGGACCCTTAAAGAAGGAACGAGATATGTTGCAACTCGAGCTTTTGATTTCTTAAGTAAAGTCCTGTAAGGGTGTATGCTTGCTTGGTGGCCAATCGTACTGGATGATTTATATCGTCCAGGACAATCAGCTCATTGAACTAATCGTACTGAACGATTTTGGATCGTTCAGGACGTTCCTTTATGATCTTGGAAAATAGCCGCCAATGATAATTTAGGCAAGGTTTTAATTCAATTTTTGTTCTAATCGTCCCAGACGATCTAGATCATGCTGAACGATCAATATCAATCATGCCTAAATTGATCAAGTGATTAGGGGGGGACTAATTATGGTTAAATTTTTTAATCAAATCATCCTGGACGATTTGTATATCGTACTGGACGATGTTTGCCGACATACTTGATTTTTCTAAATCGTTCACGACGAAATACCATAATTTTTCTTCTAATCGTCCAAGACAATCCACAATATCGTCCTGGACGATATGTTCAAATTTGATCATATCGTCCAGGTGATCGTCCTGGACTATCAGGACAAATTCTGCACATTGTCCTAGACGATCCTGCGATCGTACTTGACGATATTTGGCGCAAGAATTGGGTTTTTAGGGTTTTCTGAAGCCCTCTTTTTAAGCGCATCGTACGGGACGATATTTGGCGCCGAAATTGAGTTTTTAGGATTTTCAGAAGCCCTCTTTTTAAGCACATCATACGAGACGATCCTGCGATCATTCTGGATGATTTTTTGCCGCCAAGATTAATTTTTAGAGTTTTTCAAAGCCCTCTATTTAAGCTTGGTCAAGGCACTTGGTAAGTGTCTTTGGCAGCCATTGAAGATTCGTTTCTTATAGAAAAAACTTGAAGAGAGAGCTTGACAGCGAGAGAAGAAAGGGTGAAGTTTGAGAGAGGGAGAAGATCCTTAGAGGGGGTTTCAAGGGAGTGTGGAGGTGGTTTCATACGGTTGCTCTGACAAGCTTGCACCTTAGTACCATCGGATTCAAGGTTCGTCTTGAGGGACGTAGGTCAAGTTGGCTCGAACCACTATAAATCTAGTGTGTTCTTTTTTTTATTATTTCCGCACTTTATTTTTGTTATGTTAATTGCTTGGGTGAAATCTCTGATAAATCTTTTTATTATTGATTTATTTTGTTTCCGCTGTAAGATATAAAAAGATATTTTTAGTTAAATAAAGTTTTAAATATCTAATTCACCCCCTCCTCTTGGTTAGCCTCGGGACTAGTTCATAAGAGCTTAACATCCCTGACGAACTTTCAATATAGTGTCATATTGGTCGGATGAGATGTGATATACAAGTAATTTCAATATATCATACTGACTTGGAAAAGGACTACGAAAGGTGAAGGGACCCAGATCATCATCATTTTTTTTTTTTTAATTTGATGATCGATAGAAATCAATCTTATAAGGATACATAGAGAGGAAATCCACTCACTCACACACACACAAACACAAAAAGCCATTGATGTTAAACTAACCATTTGAGCCTAAAGAAAGTTGTAGTGGACTGATTCCAAAACTAAGGGGTGAAAAACTATTAAAAAAACTACATTCAATCTCAAATGAAAACATTCAGAAAAAAAACCACCCATGATGATGGAAGATCAAAAGAACTAAGAAAACTAAGAAGAAGGAAGAACTTTATGCAATTTTACTAGCATGAAATGACTAAATCCAATGAAAAGAACAATGATTAAAAATGAACAAGTGAAATATCCAAAAGTGCTATAATCAAATCTAAAAGGTTTAAATAGTCAGAAATATAACCGGGTGCTTCAAATAAATAAATATTATAACGACTTGGGAAAAAATATACCATAATGATTACATCAAAAGAACAAGCAGATGTTAAATAACCAACTCTAGAAATTAATACCTATCTATGGTAAGACAAAAAAGAATGATTTCCCAAATAAAAGGAGAATGTTCAAGAAGTGTGGAAGCCAGACAAGCACCTGAATTTTTTCAGTTCCTGCATTACAATAAACAAAAGAAACCCTTGTGTCGGAAGCATTCAGAACCTTTGGTTGATCGTCAATATTGAACTTAATGAGCACGTCTCTACCAAGCCTATTTGTGAATGTCATAAACGGACACACCAAAATAACCTGAAAGACAGCCAAAAGTTGAGAAGGATGATTTCTAAGAACCTGGCAAGAAAATTAGTGCGATACATACCTTTGTAGGAATAGACTCATATGGGGATGGCTTTGAGGAAATAAATAGCCTCATACACTTTCCGTCATTGCTATAAGCATAAAGATCAATAGAACCACCCTAAAATAAAATAACAAATGGCATGAAAATTCTGAAAATGATCAGCTTTACATAATGAGGTACCATACAAAATATTTACCATGTCACCAAGGGGAGATAGATCTCTAACAGGACTGAACTGCTCTATGCCAGGTTTTTCTAAAGATACAGATATACCCAAATCTTTGAAGTTAAGTGCAGAAGCTATGGTGTATCCATTAGTCATCTCCTCATCAGTGATTTGCCAAAGAACTTTTTGAGTTTTCATATTAGAATGTGGCAAGATAGAAAAGTTTCTCTTATTCGTTTTTGCAGATTTGTCCATAAAGTAACAAGTAAGTGGCGGACATCTTGCACTTGCAATCCAAAAAGGTACATATATTCGAATTGTTCTTGCAATTAAACTGTCCTTGTCTATATTTTGTTCAATGATAACCATGTCAACCCTGCATAATGGTAGAAGTTTATAAGAATCCCAAAAAAGGAAATTCAACTAAGAAAACAAGATCATCCAGCTCCACATTGGAGGCAAACCTTCCGGAATAAGAATTTCTTAGACTCATCATCTTGGTTGATATTTTTCTTGGGCTTGATAAGGGAATGGGCTCCTTCAGTAAAAGAAAGATCTGTCAGAAATGATCAAGTACACATGGAAAAAAAAAAAAGCAATCAATTGGATTTAAGACATACATGTATTAGATCCCAACCTCCTTGTGGGTGAACTGATAAGAATAATGGTTTTTGCATATCAGCATTATAGATCTTTACAGGTTTACCAGGAATGAGTGTACCCTGAGAGCAGGTAGTGCTTTCTCCACCCTCTTTACTAATAACAGCAAATTCAGCAGTAAAGGGGAGGAAATTTGTTATAGATAAAGGTGAACTTATAGTGAGTTTCCAGTCATGTATGGGATTTGACTGAATATCTTTTCCAATTTGTGTGGCTTGTATGCTTAAACAAAACCACAAACCCTGGTCCTTATCTGAAGAAAGCTCACTCATTTCTGAGCAATATAAAAGCTCATCAGCTTCAATAAGTGCAGAAATACATATTTCTGAGGCTTCAGAATTATCTAAGTTCTCTTTCGGCACATATTTGTCTACTACAGAACTCCAAGAATACTCTTTTGATTCATAGGAAATTTCCGGCCTCAACTGTAAGACATAAGAAACCACAGGATGCACAAAGCAAGAGAGAGGCAGAGGAATAAGATGACCTGGTTCGAGTAGTCCAACGGGAATCACACTGTCTGTGTCATACGATGTGTATTTTCTACGCCTAATCCATCTTCTTTGTCTTGCATAATTAATGACATTTACGTTATCTAATGATTCAGGCCATTTCAGATGCTCAGTATCAGGTGCATAAACCCAGCCATCAGGAGTTTCTGTTGAAGTTGCATCAACCTGCCATTCATCAACCCATTCCCAACCATCTGGCAAACTAGCACTTGACGATTCCTGCAAAAAATAAAAACAATAAGACAACCAAACTGAACCCTCAAGCAAGCACCAAAGAGATAAATAAGTGCATGACTCGACAGTCAGTCTGGGATTGATAATATTGAAAGTTTACCTGAGACTGAATCTCCAACCGCCATCCAAAGTTCAATACCCAAATCACAACTAGCAAGAAAAGTGATTAGATCACTTCAATGTTTATTTAACTATTAAAGACCAGCCCTTTAGTTGAGTGGCATTGCCTCTCCTCTTCAAAATAAAAGGTTAGAGGTTCAAATCTCAAATCTAATATATATATATATATATATATATATATATATATATATATATATATAGAGAGAGAGAGAGAGAGAGAGAGAGAGAGAGAGAGAGAGAGAGAGAGAGAAAGAGAGAGAGATGACTGCAAATTCTCTTTGACTTGAATGCTATGATGAATAAAATTATTAAATTTTTTTGTAAGAAGAATTTTGATTGGCCTCCCACCTAAGTGATTGGTGTTGAGCATCACCATCATTCTTGTGTGCTTCCTTTGACCAAGTTATGAATGCAGAATACCTCCCAACTATGCAAGTAGCTTTCAAGGTCAAGATGATGGGTTTTTATCTTCTTTCTTCCAAAATGCATTTAGTTAAATATCTCTCCCCATTACAATTCTCAGCTTTCATGCTTTTGCCCTTTCCCCATTAATATGAGGGATGCCTTCAAACAAGACTATGAATCAAACTCATTGAACAGCAAAGTACATTCCAATTTCAACAAGTCTCTCTAAAGAACCTCATATGACAAGCAGTAGTACTGTCCAATTATATGGTTTTGCCAAAAATTAAATACAGAGTATAAATTGTATTGGCTTAAATAATGTAATCGAAGCTACAAAAAGGCTACCCAAAAAAGTGTGATCAGTAGTTTCACTGATGTGTCAATATGGGGAAACTAGGTGCATCTAGAAAAGAGCGTAATGTAATTTGCATCTGAAGCTAACCTTATAATGATGTCACGATGATTAAGGATATCAATTGAATCACCAACTAAGTATAGATTTTCCAAGAATTTAAAAATGACATCAACGTTAGGACAAGCAAATAAAATTTCGCCAACAAAAGATAAAGAAAGCGAATGAACCGGCTCGAAGATCTCTTCAACAAAAAAAATTATCCTAAGTTTGCTTTGAAATGAACAAACGTTATTCATAATTCGGTGCATTCTTTAATTTTGCACAATACAAGGCTTGCCTTGAGGCCTGTCTCAGCACAACTTCGGTGAAAAACACCTCGAGGCGTACACTTTGAGTTTTTTATGAGGCTTGTGCCTCACCTTGTCTAAGGCCCTTCTTGAGGATCACCTCGCCTCATTGGCGTGAGGCTTACGCCTCATCCTAAATATATTATTATTACTATTATTATTATTATTATTATTATTATTATTATTATTATTATTAAAACCTATTTAAATCCTAAACTAAAGCCTCGAACAAATCATTCCTTCATGCACCAAGCTACAACAACTTTCTCTCGACTGTCCCGACCTCTACCTAGCAACCTTCGTTGCATCCAACACCATTGTAGTCAACATCAGAGATTACTTGAAAGCCGCACATCACCACCATCTTTTATAAAAATTTGGAGTATTATTGATGAGGACATCTTCAGAGATTTCGACACATGTACCATCAGGAGACGCCGGAGATCAACGACCACGATCATGAGTTTTATTTTGAGTCATTTTATTTAGTACTTTATTTTATTTTTTAGTTTTTTCCGTTTTTGCCCTTATGGGTATTTGGTCGCTATTGTTGCCGAAGGGGCATTTTAGTCTTTTGTTTTCTTTGTCCTTTTGAGGCCTATATATATGGTCATTTTCTTATGTAATGGGTATGATTGATGAATGAAAGTTTACATTTCTTGTTCTCTTTGTGAGTGCAAACCTCCTCGATCTCTTAGTGAGTTCGTAGGAGAAGCTATATCTCTTTGTGAGTTCTAGGTTCCCTTGTTCTATTATTTTCCTTTTAGTTTTTTTTGATCCCTTCATCGGCTCGGAAATTTGGGTTGAAGTATTTGTGGAAGATTGGATTTCATTCCTCGGATCCTTAAAATTTTCTCTACCTGTGCCCTTCACCTGCTCTCTGCCGCCGCCCCTGCTGGCTTGCCCAGGTCGCCGGTCCGAAGCCCAAGCCCCAGCCCGCCGGCCCAATTTCCTCATGCCGCCGCCTCCTTTTCCCCCTCCTTCAAATTTAAAATCTGAAATTCTGGGGCTTCTTGAGCCATTAATTACTTTCTAAATGGTTTCCTTAAATCATGCCCTCAATTTAATGGGATTTTAAATTTCGAATTTGAAATTCGAAATCAATCTAATTGAATGTCTTTAATTTAGGAATCTCTTCCCAATTAAAAACTGAAGTTTTAATTTCAGATTTTATTAAAATCCTGAAATTAAGACTAGTGGTCCCCACCTACTTAAAACCTCAACGCCACCTCACCTCCTACATGGCCGGCACCTTAATGGCCTCCTCTCTCTCTCCTAATCACCTTAATAGCTCCACAAATTCAGCCCAAATCTTCTCCCCATTGCCGCCCCTCTCCCCCTCCTTGGATTAATTTGAAATTCAAATTAAATCCCTCTCCTAAACCACTAAAATCTGAAATTTATTTCAGATTTCCTGCATTTGCCTCTTAGCCCCCACCATAGCCAACTCCCCCCCTCTTCTCCGCTTTTGCTTCGACAAGTGGTCAGCTCAAGGACTCAAGAAGAGAGTTCTCCACATCCATGGACGGCCGATCCCAACATCGACCACGGCTTCGTCTTTGATGATCAAGGAAGAAAGGAGAAGACGTTGGATGCTCACGAGTCATCCCATGGACTACCCGCCACCGGCTACCACTCCAACGGATTACACTTTGTGCGCCATTTGTCTCCTAGTGGCATCGCTCGGTTGCTCTCAATCTTCCTCCATTAAAAGTGCCACCAACAAGAGAGTGAGTGAGAGACCCAAGGTGAAAAGTTCTATTTGTTAATTGTGGATTATTATTTCTCTCCATAACATTACTATCTAATTCTATGTTGTCAATTTGATATTGTCCCGTTAATCTAATTATAACCACATGCCATACTTAATTTCGACTTGATAATTCCGAAAGCCTAACTTGGGTAAGCATTAATTCTATAACTAGCAAAGCTTTAACATTCTTATATTAAAATCCCCAAGCAGTTCTTATTTCCATGCATATGTTTCACATCATCTTGGTATCAGAGCATGGCTAGCATGCTTGACTTGTGCTAGATGCATCCTAGGGTCTAGCTTCTCATTTTAGTTTGAAATTTGCATGCATATCAATGCGTAGATAGGACATTTTCACTGTTTTCACTGCTGTAGTCGTAATTCCTGCATGCATTTATTAAGGTTTAAGACATTTTAGGTAGTGTAAGAGTGCTGCCATTAAACCTACCTTGTTTCTAATTGATTAGAGCAACTACACCTTTAAGTTTAACCGCTGTCCTCACTGTTCCAGCAGTTTTTAGCCTTCGTTAGAGTACTATTCGTCATGGTTTGGGTGCTGTCTACTCCCTCGGAACCTTCCTAACACCTAGACAACTTAAACAAACTGCTGTAGTTTGCTGTCCACCTCATTCCTGCACCGTTTAGTGACATTTAGGTGACTTTAAACTTGTGATAACTTGCTGTCCACACCCTAGAGTCCATCTAAATTGCGTAGATAACATCGTCCATCATTTTAGATTGCTGTCCAGTAATTTTCCTGCACCATATAGCAAGTCGAAATAGTGTTTTCTCTTTGTAGAGTGTGGTACCTTGCACCCAATCTTAATTAGGTTTCACTTGGCACTTACCCATGGACCCGATAAGACTCCAAAAGAGTTTAGATGACATCGTTAACCTAGTGTGCAATATGACTAGAATTATGACGGAGAAACCGGTTGACTATCCCCGCTCGAATTATGTGTCCCACTCTACTTTTCACCCTAGACCCGAGTTTAAGCCACAACGACCTCACTTTGAGTCACCTTACTGTCCACCCACCTTTGATGGTTACTCGGACCCTTACTACTTTAGGGAATGGGTTAGACAACTAGACGACTATTTTGAATCATGTCATATCCCTGAATCCCACCAAGTTAGCATATGTCTCACCTGAAAGGTCGAGCTCTTCAATTTTGGATAAAATTGGAAGATCATAAAGAGTCTAGTGGTGAGTACCTTACTTGGAAAGACATGAGAAGAGAACAAAAATTTGAAATACCGGCCCTCTGCTAGTGACCGTCATCTAGAGCATCACCCTACCTCCTTTGTTGGGACAAACCATGGACATCACTATAGTCGAAACCAACCATCATTTAGTAACATCAGGGTTGCTGCCCCACCCTATAGGTCTTTACCTAACTTTAATGGCCGATCCTCTATTGGGTCTTCTGATAGATCAATCTCTTATGACTCCCCACTTGGACCCACTTCTAGCAATCCCAGTCAACCTTTAGCCTCCTCAGTCCCTGACCCTGCGAGTGTAAGTTTAATAAAGAAATGCATTAAAAAGAAGAGGTCCCCTGAACCTGAGACTGAGTGCATCCATTTCGTGGATGCTAATGATATCACTAATAACGAAAAATTCTTTGAGGATGGAACAAAAGAGATTGAATCAGACTCCCAGAATGACTTAAACCCTGAGCTAGGAAAGCTAGAACCTTTAAACGTCGACACCTTAACCCACCCCGATCCTAATCTCCTCGAGGACAACTCCTTGGATAAAGTCTGCCTTGATGATATTAATTTGATCTTGAAAGAAACTGACCTGACCGCGAACACACTGAAATTAAAATCGGAAGATTCTGATTTAATTATTGAGACGACTCTGAATAATTCGGATTCAATTTTGAATAATTCTGATGGCAATGTGGATAATTTCAAATTGGAAATGAGGAAATTGAAGTTACTACCTGAATTAAACCTTGATTTAAGTGACCCCGAATTCATTGATCTTAGGGTTATAACCAAACCTGATCCTTTGGAGGATAGTATTGTGAGTTTGGAAGATAGTAATTGAATCTGACAGATTCTGAGCCTAAGTTGAACCCTAAACATCCTCTTGTTTTATTGGAGTCTATTTTAGGAGTTGCCCCTGTAGAAGTGCATCTAAAGGAGTGTGACTTTCTTGATTGGACTTATCTCACCACTCCTCATACCGACTTTAATGTTAGAGAGAATCTTAGCCCATACTTTCATGTCACGACTCTAACTGTTGTGCCCACTTCTGTTATGGATACCCTACCCACTCTCTTAAGTCCTATACCTGCTGGTGACTCGTTTGGCTATCCCCTTATGGATGTGAGTCAGGACCAATCATCTTATTTTATTCCTGATTCCTACATTCTGCCCGTTATAGCATCGTCCTACCATGATAAGGACCACTTCTATCCTAGTTGGATGAATCTGTTCGATTACACTACCCCCACTAGGAGACTGCTGACGACCATAACTGAAACTACCTATAGAAGCACCCTAGTAGCTAAGAGTATCTTCATTTCTCCCCCTACACCAGTTCCTTTAGACCGAACACTTTAGACCTTAGACCCCCTCTTCTCGTAACTCGTCCACCTTTTCTAACTATGTGTTCGTGTGAGTTAGTATGTTGTGTATGTGTTTTATAGTCTGTGGTCTTCCAAAATTGTCTATGTTTAAAACTTTTGTGTGAACTCACGATTCTTGTCATTCATCATGCACACCGAGTCTCTTGCATCCACATTTGCATCTCAGCTTCAAGAACTGCAGAAGGATATTAATAAAAAGAATAACCATAGCAATGTCAGTTATAAACTTACTGCCGATCTCAAGAGACGGTTCAAAGAATTTGATATTAGAGATTTTGTATTGGTTCGGATTCGTCCGGAGCGGTTCCCACAAGGGACCGTTATAAAGTTATATGCTAGAAGCGTTGGACAGTTCAAATAACAACAAAAAAATTTAAATAGTAATGCTTATGTGACAGACCTTCCTGAAAATTTTAACATTAATCCTATATTAACATCGAAGATCTTGTAACCTTCGAAGGTCCAGAGTGTAACCCTCCTAGTCCACGAAATAATGAGCCTTGTGTGAACCCACCTGGTGAGATCCCCCAGCCTAACTCCACCCCCAAAATTGCCTAATTTACCCAATACAGAGAAGATTGAGACGATACTTAGTGATGAACTCAAATTTCCACTAGAGATGATGGTCAACCAAGGTATCTAGTTCAATGAGTAGGAAACCGGAAACGGAGAACACATGGGTTGATCGTGATGAGCTGCAGCGAGTGGACCCCGACTTACTAGAGTGGTACGAGAGCTCTATAGATGCTTACTCGACGGGGTCGAGTATTCTCCCACCTGGGGAGAATGATGAGGACATCGTCAGAGATTTCGACACATGTACCATCAGGAGACGCCGGAGATCAACGACCACGATCATGAGTTTTATTTTGAGTCATTTTATTTAGTAGTTTATTTTATTTTTTTAGTTTTTTCCGTTTTTTCCCTTATGGGTATTTGGTCGCTATTATTGCCCAAGGGGCATTTTAGTCTTTTGTTTTCTTTGTCATTTTGAGGCCTATATATATGATCATTTTCTTATGTAATGGGGATGATTGATGAATGAAAGTTTACATTTCTTGTTCTCTTTGTGAGTGCAAACCTCCTCGATCTCTTAGTTAGTTCGTAGGAGAAGCTAGATCTCTTTGTGAGTTCTAGGTTCCCTTGTTCTATTATTTTCCTTTTAGTTCTTTTTTATCCCTTCATCAGCTCAGAAATTTGGGTTAAAGTATTTGTGGAAGATTGGATTTCATTCCTCGGATCCTTAAAATTTTCTCTACCCGTGCCCTTCACCTGCTCTCTGCCGCCACCCCCTGCTGGCTTGCCCAGGTCGCCGGTCCGAAGCCCATGCCGCCGGCCAACCCCAGCCCGCCGGCCCACTTTCATCATGCCGCCGCCTCCTTTTCCCCCTTCCGAATTTCAAATCTGAAATTCTGGGGCTTCTTGACCCATTAATTACTTCCTAAATGGTTTCCTTAAATCATGCCCTAAATTTAATGGGATTTTAAATTTCGAATTTGAAATTCAAAATCAATCTAATTGAATGTCTTTAATTTAGGAATCTCTTCCCAATTAAAAACTGAAGTTTTAATTTCAGATTTTATTAAAATCCTGAAATTAAGACTAGTGGTCCCCACGTACTTAAAACCTCAACGCCACCTCACCTCCTACATGGCCGGCCCCTTAATGGCCTCCTCTCTCTCTCTCTCCTAATCACCTTAATAGCTCCACAAATTCAGCCCAAATCTTCTCCCCATTGCCGCCCCTCTCCCCCTCCTTGGATTAATTTAAAATTCAAATTAAATCCCTCTCCTAAACCACTAAAATCTGAATTTTATTTCAGATTTTCTGCATTTGCCTCTTAGCCCCCACCATAGCCGACTCCCCCCCTCTTCTCCGCTTTTGCTTCGACAAGTGGTCGACTCAAGGGCTCAAGAAGAGAGTTCTCCACATCCATGGACGGCCGATCCCAACATCGACCACGGCTTCGTCTTTGATGATCAAGGAAGAAAGGAGAAGACGTTGGATGCTCACGAGTCATCCCATGGACTACCCGCCACCGGCTACCACTCCAACGGACTACACTTTGTGCGCCATTTGTCTCCTAGTGGCATCGCTCGGTTGCTCTCAATCTTCCTCCATTAAAAGTGCCACCAACAAGAGAGTGAGTGAGAGACCCAAGGTGAAAAGTTCTATTTGTTAATTGTGGATTATTGTTTCTCTCCATAACATTACTATCTAATTCTAGTTGTAACCACATGCCATACTTAATTTCGACTTGATAATTCTGAAAACCTAACTTGGGTAAACATTAATTCTATAACTAGCAAAGCTTTAACATTCTTATATTAAAATCCCCAAGCAGTTCTTGTTTCCATGCATATGTTTCACATGAATTATTCTCATCTTTATAATAATGACAAACAATTAAAAAAGAGGAAGATGATTGTAATAAATAAAGAAGCAGATTGAGAGGCATTAGACTTCACTGGATGAGGCAGGGGAGAGACCAATTTGTTATGAAAATGATACAAATAAAGACCCATCTAAGTGATGACAATATAGAAGATCTTTGAGTTATTACCAACTATTTTAACTTTCTTTAGGAATTAAACGTAGATGTGTAACGGGGAAAGAAGGAATTTAAAGTTTAACTTGATGTTATGAGATACTTTTATGAAATTTCTATATTTTATGTTGGTTTGCTTTTGTAACAAAATTTAAAACTTGCCACTTTACGTCTAGTGTAATTTTTTGTTTCATATGTATATTAATTTGTTACTTTATAATTCAATAGAAAGTTAATAAGTCATCCTTTAACATATTACATGGGTATTATGTAAAAATTTACTTTACCTTCACTTTAAGCAACTTTTTGATTTTGAGACTTACATCTCAAAATGTTGTGAGGCTTACACCTCGCCTCATGATCGAATTACGTCTCAATATCTAATTACATAATTTTAAATCTTGATCCAGTGGAGCAGTCTTGATGAAAGTGAAGAGGAAGGAGAAAAGTGGACAGAAGTAGAGGGATGGAATCTTGTGTTTGAAGGGTCATACACATCTTTTGCAAAAAGGGAATAAAAATTTTGAACTGGAGGCACATGATTTGATGAAATGTGAGTAATCGAAAGAGTAGAGGAGGTAATGACGGTGGCTAAATTGGAAGAATTGTTGTAATCGTAAAACATATAAGAAGTGAGGTGACTGCAATGGAATGAGAACTAAGAAAAGGAGGGATGACAAGTGCATCGGTGAGGAAAAAAGTGGCAAAGAACGAGAACGGTGGAAGAAAGTCCCCCAAAGAGGAGAGAAGTCTCCTAAGAGGGAAAAGGGGTTCAAGGACAAAGCCCTCGATGGCCCACCTGAATTCATCCCCATGCTCTCAAAATCAGTAGGCAGCGTGCAAAAATTGGAAGCATTAGGATGCATAGTGCGCATCAATGGGGCTTGATGGTGTGCAACAACACAGTAGCATGGACGGTGTGCAAGTAAAGCACTCATGTGATGAGAGCAGACAGTAGCTAAGGCACTGCACACACCTGATAGTCACAAAAAGTTAGATGGTTGCCGCTCACTTTGAATTTGCTCTCAAAATGTGAAACCAGCTCATTTTCCTCTTATACCTACCAACGGTAGCCCTATCGACATGGCTTCTACATGTTTTGTAAATAAGCGAGTGGTTCTAACTCTCCAATTGTGGCTAATCCCATTCTTCCTTCTGTTAGTGAAGACATAGATGATCATCATGATCAAATTATTCTGATGAGACTGATAGGAGTGATGAAGTCAAGGGTGCAAGTGTAGATAACAACTGAACTATGTGAATTTTAGCAAACATGACAAGATTTTGCAATAACAGCGTCATAATAAAGAAAAATCTACACTAGATGGTTGATCCTTTATGCTCTGCAACAAAATATTTGATGCAGTGGTAAGTTGGAGATAAAAATATTTTAATTTTCAATGGAATTGTAACAGAATATAGAAGGAAAATAGTACTTTGGAAATGACAGCCACAGGAGAGAAAGAAATGGCGTGATTGATGAAAAGAAAGGAAAACAAGAAAATTGAGAGTGAAATAAACTGTATAGAGTAAAGAGAAAAATCAAAATAGAAAGATGAAATAGAGAAGTGGGAGGGAGAAAGAGCCAAAATGACAATGAAAAAATGGAAAAAATCTCGTAAGAAGAGGCTGAGAGAGAAATCTCGGGCAAATCAGTTGGGCATGCCCCACATCCATATCTTGCTTTTCCCTCTACATCGTAGTCATCAATTTGGGAAAAACAATGTTGTGTGCTTATGTCTATAAATATATTTATTGTAGGATATAGTTTCATATAAACATCCTTATAAGTATCCTTGTTGGGATCAAATGGCATATTTTTTATAATAAAAACAAATAAAGCTTTCAGTTTGCCTGGACTAAGTCAAGTTGAAGAAAAAGTTTCACTTTAACATGTAGACAGCAAAATACTGGGAATTGAATTGCAATATCATGCACTCGTCTATTGTCAGTTATAATAGTAAATGTAAGCTGGCTTGGGACAGAACAACAACAGGTAAGGCATAAAGCCACATAAGAGCAGAAGCTACATACTAAAGAGACATTAATTTACTCACCTGATGCACATCTTTAATTGACCTTTCAGCATAAGAATTTGAGGATGGCGACTGCTGAGAACAGCTGACCCAACCACCAGACGGACTGTATTTTTCGGTTTCAAATATTTCATCCATGTGAATTCTGTTATAATCAGGTCCTTTGTTTCCATTCTCATTTTCATCACCCAAAAAATCCAAGCTCTCAATAGAACATTTTGATTTAAGACGTAGATCAATATTAAAATTAGTGTTGTTAATAACAGAAACCAAAGTCCGTATGCTCACATATCTGTTGCCATCTTTCACAGATAATTCACTGGCAACAACGTCATTGCCCAATCTCCAACATGCTGCAGGGGAAGCATAGTTTAACCTCACAGTTGTCCATGGTCCTTCCCTTGTAGGACTAATCTGTATTAATCCAACTCTTCTCCCAGAATTTTGATCATTGTTCTCTTTATTAACGTCATCTTGAATAGAAAGTAGTACAGCACATTTTATTCTTCCATGCACTTCTCCATGAGCATCATTGTGAAAATCCTGACACACATCAATTACAACTCATCAGCTAAATCCTGGTGATAATCATGGGACCTGGGAAGGTTCAAAAGCTCATAAGATGGAAATTTCACCGTTCTTTTAGCTGACAAATCTCTCCATGTTACATCATAGCAAGAGCTCTGCGAACTGGAACTAGGATGAACCTCATAAGCTATCTGCTTTAAAGGAGCAGAATATATCCCTACGGGCTCACCTGCCAATTATTACACCAGTAAAGATGTGTTTAAAAACGACAATACAAGAAAATGTAGGAGACTGATGTTGGATGCACATTCAAACTACCTCTTCCCATGTCAATGACAACGAATTCCATTGCATAATTATCCTGTGGAGATTAGATTATTAAGTCACAAAAAGCAATTTCAAAAAGATAGTTGAAATATAAGTTAACATCATTAGACCAATACCACAAAATGAAAGTTCCGCATTGCCAGTGAAGGAATGAAATTTGGAGAAAAATTAGCATAATATTAGTGACAAAAATGCTTCAAGAAAATGCTGCAATTTGTATGAGGCTACAACATTATCTCATATCGCTGCTTAAATAGGTAAACATTTTTCATGCTATACCAGAGAAACTTTCAATGAAAGAAGCTAAAATGTGCCATGAATGCGGAAGACCATTAAAAACAAAGTCCCATGTTCAAAAAACATTACTTAAGAGAAATATTCCTCTTTGCAAACAATAATATAATGAGAGAGAGGCTTGAAAAATATCATTGCCTAGTTCGGAAGCCATTTTTTTTAATATTTGGTAAGGCACACATGATGCTTCTAATCATAATGTCAGTACACAATCTTTTTCCTTGTTGGTACTTGAAACAATGCATTGGATATCATTAATAACATATCACCATATATAATCTGCAGGATATTGCTATATAGATATTTTTCTACTTTAACTAGACCTTGACACTGAAAGAAATGAGAGATGAAGATCTCAAGAAACTAAAAGAGTATGAAAAGAACTTCAAGAATCTAGCAATTGATTTGGAAAATCACATAAACATACAATCTCAAATAACTAAAGACTAGATATAAAATAATGAATTTTAGTTATTATGGCAGATAACTTCATGCACCATCTTGGATAACTAATCTATTACCATGATGATTGAATATGCATATAGTGTGTTTGGAAGACCTAAAATAAAACCTATACACAAGCTCATCCATGGCAACTACGCATTGAAAATGTAGAATCTAGATCTCTATCTTCATGGGGTCTATTCCAGGCAGCTTTCCTATTGCTTTGCTTTTCAAACCACTGTTACACAACCATTTGGCTCCTACTTTCAAGATATTTTTCATAAACTTATGCGGTGAAAAACTACTTTTTCCAACCAGACCTACGAAAGTTTTGTAATTCTAAGAAAGATACTGTCCAACTTTTTTAAAAAACACAAACATTTGTGATACCAAAACAACTTTCAAAAATGTTATTTTTCTAACAACAACATTACAAAAACCTACAGCCACCTCAAACAAAAATTTAATTTGGCAACATGGTAAATCTTATCTATGAAAAAGGTTCTACAAGGCCAACAAGTTTTAGCTATTCTATAAAAAAAGGCCAATAAAACTAATTTCTACAAGGTTCATGATCTTATCTCATCCAAAAAAATTCCTATAAGACCACCATGACAATTACATAAGATACCATACCATAGTGACCATCAAGGAATGCACAACTATCTCAAAAAAAAAAAAAAAAATCATCCATTTTTTAGCTGAAAATGCTGAAAAGTCTTCTCAGCATTGCTGCTACTTTTTTCCAAAAATCTACCTCTTTGGAAGAAAATTCTTTGTTCACCTCAAAGCCAATCAATTTTTATTGGATGATACTTAGAAGAGCATGTTGGTGGCTATTAGCATCCATGAATAAATTTTGGACACCTAGTTTATGCTTTAAGTATTAAAATAACAAAAGAATGCAACCCCTTGACATGCCACCCCTAAAACTTTTTTTTTGCCAAACAAATTTCTAAGAAGTCAATGAAATGAATGTGACATCTAGCAATGGACTCGGGTATGCTATGCAAACGTCCCTAAACCCTAATGAAAGCAGTTGCCACTGGCACCTCTGATGTGAGCAAAAATTTGGGAGAGGGCCCCAAATTTTTGCTAACAAAAGAAAACTCTTCCTATAACTTAGAAGATGCACAAAATACTACAAAAAGATATAAAATACTAAAAGACACCTTTTATATCGTATAAAGACACTTACAAACTTGGACACAAACACTTACAAACTTGGACACAAACACCTTATAATCTTGGACACAACAAACCTAAAGGAGCTTGTCAATCGTTGAGAAGAAAGATACAGGTGAGGTGGCACCTATGATGCACGGACATGGCGACACGGACACGGACACGGCAATACATTTTTTTATGTAGTATATATATATATATATATTAATGTAATATCATATTAAAAATGACAAACAATAATAAATGAATGACATGATAACTTGTCTAGCTTATAATATAAAATATTTAGTACAAAATATCTAGTACAACCACAAAAATATAAGCAAATAATCACTTACTACAACATCAAACATTCAATATTCAACTACTATGATTAGCTTTAGAGGTTTGTTTTTGGCCTTCAATATCATCATCATATCAATGCTTTCAATTATGATTCAACAAGAGAAAGATTTGTAATTGTGCAAAAAGAGAGGAGATGAAAATACCTTCACTGTCAAAGAGAAATGAAAATGAGAATATTCGATGAATGGGTATTAAATGCAGACGTTGATTTGGTGTTGTGAATAGGAAATAAGAAATTTAGTTTAAATCTCGCCAAATATAAGAAATTATATTTTAAAAAAATTATAAAATATTTAAGATACGCTTGTCGGACACGCGTGTCCAATTTGTTTTTAATATTTTTTTAATCGGACACGTTTTTGGCGTGTCCGACAAGTGTCAGAGTGTCGGACGAGTGTTGTGTCAAACACGGTGTCGAACACTGCACGCCTCTTTGAGGAGAAGTGTCGGTGCATCATAGGGTGGCACTTGCATAGAGAAGAAATGGATTAGAAGCCAAGACGAAGAATAGGAGTAACTCGCAAGCTATCCCAAGATAGAGAAGAAAAATAAGTGGACAAAGCACTCAAGCTTTTCCAATAAAACCCTCAGGTTTTCTTACTCCAAAAATCACATTTTCAACCTTTTTCTAAACATACAAATCAGCCCCTATTTATAGGCACAAAGAGGGAAGCCAAACAGCCCAAATATCTCCCATTAAACCCATTAAATTCAAGGAATATAGAAGGCCAAAAGACTGCAAACAGCTACAGGAAAACTGCACAGAAAACATGAAAAATCCCATGGAATTCCCCCCCCCCCAAACAGCAGTAAATAAACCTATTAGATTTAGGGAAATGAAAGGCCAACAGCCACATAACCTCAGTCCCCAAACGGCACAGCAAAACAGAGAAGAAAGCCCAAGGGATCCAAGCAGAAAAGCCACGGAACCGAGCAGCCAGCCGCAGAACCAAGCAGTCAGCTGTAGAACCGAGCAGCAGTTATGGGAACCAAAGAGTCAAAAGCACGGGAAAACCACCCAGCACAGGAAACCAACAGTCAGCCACATGAACCCAAGGGACAAGGCACGGGAAAACCACCAGCACAAGAAAACAAATAAACAAAGGGGAGGAGAAGAGGCAAGTCCACTCCAAAATGAATCCAAGACTTTAGAGCATGCCTTTTTAGATTAATGAGCTAGGAAGTGCAATAAATCTCCTATTTAATGAACTAAACTTCAGCTCAACATTAATGAGCTAAAACTAACTAAAATTCCAACATTTTGAGCTCAATACTAAGCAACCAATGCTCACTCGAGAACACCAGAAGCCCAAGGGTCAAGACAAATTCTCATCTTGTTTTGACCCCCCCTGCCTACATCAACCTCAGTGTATGAGTGGCGTAGATGAATGAAATGAGTGTATTTGCTCAATATGTCCACCACCACTATAGTCACGGTGAATCCTTTTGACTTAGGCAATCCCTCAATGAAGTCCATAGTCACATCTTCCCACACATTCTCGGGTAAAGCAAAAGGCTGTAAAAGACCACTTGGAGCCATAACCTGGAATTTGTGTCTCTGACATACATCACAATTGGCCACCAACTTCTCTACATCATTCTGCATGCCGGCCTAGTACAATTCCGCTGCATGCCGACCTAGTACAGTTCCGCTGCATGCCGACCTAGTACAGTATTATCACATCTTTAATCAAATTGGCAATGAAATATTTATCCTTGTATTCTTCTTCACAATTCACAGCTTTAATAAACATTGGATAATTCTCTGTAACGGCCATGAAATTAATAAGTGGTCTTCTTTGAGGATCAGTCCAACCATCACACATCAAAGTGACTCATTTTTTCTTTCCACACACCTTTTGTTGGTTCAAGCAATATTTCAATATGTGCCATTTCTCTTTCCAATAATTTTGATCTTAATGCATTATAGCCAAGTGGAACATAACCTGCAAGGTTGTTATTACATGCAAAAATGAATGCATTTTTGTAATGAGGATTTCTTGCAAGGTTGAAAGGAAGTCCAGCTGAAAAAAAAACAATTCTTGCAATTTTATCATCCAATTACTCTCGCTGCTGCATGTTAAAAATCTTTTCTAAAAACTACTGGCAACTCCTTTTCTTTTCTTTAAATCATATCCTTCACTTTTATATGATAATGATTGATCAACTCTAACAGATGAGGAAGAAGTGTGAGATGAACTATGGATAGATGACAAAGATATCTCTTTAGGAAGTGCCCTTTTGATCCTAGATTTAGCTTCATCAACTTGTTTGTTCAATTCAATCAACTGTGATGTAGTAATCTTATGACACATTTTAATTCCATGGCTAGAAATCTTAAGTAGATGTGCTTTCACCCTAGAATAAGATCCTTTGTAGGTGCCGCCACAATAATTGCATTTGAATGACACATTCCCTCCAAAAAAGTTTCCTAACTTTGTAACATGAATCCATAATGGCTTATCAGTTTCTACAGATGGCACTTTTGAACCACTCCTACCAACATTGAGCTCATTTTGCAAAAAAGTTTCCTAACTTTGTAACATGAATCCATAATGGCTTATCAGTTTCTACAGATGACACTTTTGAACCACTCCTACCAACATTGAGCTCATTTTGCTTTTAAATTCACTGGTGTAGTAGAAGAAATAAATGCTTAATAAATTGGGTGGCATATTATAAAACAATTAAAAATTGTCAAACAAAGTTAAAAAATAATTAAAGAACTAATCCATCATGCATTATGACTATCTGACAAAAAAACCAATTAAAAATTTGCAGCTATGCTGGGGGTCCAAGGGGGCGTTGCCCCCTGGAAAGCGCATTAAAAGCACAGTAAAAGCGCAGTGAAAGCGCGGTGAAAGCATAGTAAAAGTGTAGTTAAAGTGCAACAAAAGCGCAGTTAAAGCGCATTAAATAAGCAAATTTCTATTATAAGAATAATTTAAAAAAAATATGCTCTTCTGATAACAAATCTACAGAATCATTGATAAATGAAGAGAAATGACGAATTGAGAAAAAAATGACGAAATCAACTTACAGGTCTGAAAAATCTTCTGTGGTTTAATGTCAGCTTCCCTCGGCTGCGCCTAGAAACTAAGGAGGAAGGCTTGTTGGTTGTTGCTTATGGCCGGAAGGGAAGATCAAGGGTGCGATCTCCAGCTGACTCCCGCTTGCCTCAATCGCTCGGGAAAACCACGAATACGAATAGGAATACGGGATTAAGGAGAAGATGAAGACTCGGGCGTGAACCGGCTAATATGAAATAGTGGGATTAGGGTTTTTTTTAATTTAATTATACAATAGCCGGACACGCGTGTCCGGTTTTATTTTTTTTTAAATGGGACACACTAATGACATGTCCGACACGTGTCCTCGCCGTGTCGGACGCGTGTCCGTGTCTGACACGTGTCCGACACTGCATACCCTCTTAAAATGAAATGTCGGTGCATCAGAGAATGGAACCAATCCAAATCTCCTTCTCCAAAGAGAACAAAACCCTAGCCATTGGCAACTGGGACAATCTAGCAATAAAACCATCCAATTGATTCTTTCCAAAACTAGAACCAAGAGAAAATTAAGTAGATTGGTTGAAATTGTCAATTCAAAGTTGAGAAAAAGCAACCCAAACTACAGTTAGTTCCTTGGAACAATCAAAATGAAAAGACTATTCAAGCATCCTTATCAAAAAATAATAGACATAGTAAGGTCTCTTGAAAAAGGTCTTAAGTAATCACCTTCTAGAGATAATTAGTTAGGAACATGATGAGAATCAAGAAGCCCAATAAAAAATCTCCAATCATTCTCAAATTAAAGATGAATCTACAAACAATCTGAAAATTAGAATGGCCCTAAAAAATAACTTGTATCGATTCAAAGATATATTGCATTGACTTTGTTAAGAAATATATGAGCAAAATAAACATTGAAAGTTTACATGTCAAATTTAGAGAGCAAGTAAATATTGCCTTTACTTGAAAGATGTGATATGATTAATTACCACAATGTCTACTTTGAAGAAAAGTATTTCACTCCATTTTACACTGGACTTCGTAGCATCTAAAGGTTCAGGGATGGCACCACAAGTTCGAGCACTCTGTTGTTGCCTACGAGACCCAGTAGGAGGGATTAAAAAAAGACGTGCTGCTACAGTATATTGGGAAGATGCCATTCCTTTCCTTGTAGGAAACTGAAGATCAAAAGACGAACAAAATGTCAGTCACAACCATTAGCAACATAATATCAAAATGACACTTGGAAAGAAATCATTAAAGGTCACTGTGCAAGAAGAAAGGAGGAAGTAATTTGTTAAAAAAGTTCACTACACCATTTGTAAATGGTGTTAACATTGATAGTGAGGATTACATGTTAGAAATTAAAAAAAAAAAAAAAAAGATAATTTTAAAATATACTAAAAAATAAATTGTAGGACAACTAGTAATTTGGCTTCTCAATGAAAAACAACACCTTAACTTATTTCATCATACTGAAATAAGTCTGACTAAGCCGAAATGTTAAAAACTTACTTCAGCTTCTGAAATGATAATCGTCAACATTGATTGAGAGACTCTATTGATACAACCTTTCAAGTGAGAGTCCAACATATTTTTTGATACAGGAACTTTTACACGTATGTTGCCTCCTGATGGCATCTTAATTATGTTTGCCAATCTCGTTGTTTCAGCAACTCGGATAAATATATCTTGCCCAAGCTTGTTTTGGGGAATAATGAAATAATTTCTTCTATGATCAATATCAATTACAGACCCCTCAGCATATTTTGACGGGTTGACTTCCTGATAAATCTAGAAAAAATAAAAAATCAGTGCAACCAAGAAAACATCAAGTTGCCACAACATGAGAAAACCATCCAACAACACATACATTTTTTACATAAGGTTCATCAACGAGGCTTAGGTTATTCCAGCTAGCATAAGCTTGAAAAATCATGTTCGCATTAGATACAGAGATATTCAAGTTGAGATCCTTGGTAGAGGTTATCCGAACCTGGGTAGCAGAGCCTGGTGTATTTAGATCATATTGATACCTGTACAGCAATATTGTAGTTGAAAGAAAATAAATTACTAAAAGAAACAATCACCATAGAATAAGTTAGTGAAATATTTCATAAGAGCTTGTTAATATTCTTCGATGGATTTAAAGGAGAGATTAAAAAAAAACAAAAACTTACATATAGAACCAAACTTAACTTATGATTAAATATCTAGTTGCATTAAGACAATTCTCATAAAAGTTTTAAAAGAGCTAGAGATAAATCAAATGGGAAGGAATAATGATGGTGTCAGGAGGCAAAAAATAAAATAAATATGCTTTTAAAGAATTATAAAAAAACATACATACAATTATTAATAAGATACTAATTAATTGGCAGAAAATATATAGTAAGCGAAGCAAAAGCTATCCATCTCTTTGAAGATATGCCCAATAGTCTACATATCAAAGAGAACAAAGATATCAAGTTTGATTAATCAAGAGTGAAGATAACAAGCTTTTATTTAAATATCAAGATATTGATGAAATAAAAATGCTATTTTGATACCAGGGGGAATTACTTACACACCCGTAAGAACAAACCTATTAACATGTTCAACACTTCAAACTTCATATTTTCAATATTACCATCAAACTGCTTTAAACACCGCGAAGTAGGCATGCTAGTTAGTTTCTTCAAAATACAATAGCAACATTCCTTCCAAATTAATTTTGAGCGTTGTAATGAGGTATAGTAGGAAAGAAAAGAAATACATAGGGTCTATTTAGGACGGTTCCAGCAGTCTGTGAAAGTATTTATAATACTGCAGTGGGAAAAATAAATTTTTTTAGAGTTGTTGTGGGTATTGGATATTATAGATTTTATTGCTTTTTAAAAGTCCAATAGTAACTTTTTATAGCTACCACACTCAACTAATTTGATCATAAAAAAGCTACTTCCCACCATAAAACTTTTTAAAATTTTGGCAAGAAAAGTGTAGCTCAAAATAAATGTGACAATTTTTTGGAAAGCAAAGCTATCAAAAAGATGCTACAAATGGACCTATCTTATGCTAAATTTACAAAAACAGACAATCAACTCTTAAGAAAATTTTCACCAACCTAACTCTAAGAATTTCTGTCCCCCTTTTGAATGATCGAAGAAAAAAAAAATACTTGGAATCTTTAGGGGCTCTTTCTTTGGAACAATTATTACGTCCTCCGACCGGACGTAGAGGAACGTCCGGTCGGAGGCAAATTCCCGCCAAAAAACGAGTTGTACCGAGCAAATACCGAGCAATACCAAACAATAACGAAGAATACCATCATTTGAAGACCCAATACCGAGTTATACCGGGCTTTACCGAGCAAATACCGAGTTATACAAAAGTTGTAGGAAAAACTCAGTACAACTCGGTATTTCTAGGTACAGCTCGGTATAACTCGGTATTGGTCTTCAGAGAACAGTATTCCTCATTATTATCAAATAATACCTAGTCGTACCGAGCAAATACCTAGTTTTTTGGCAGGAAATTGCCTCCCACCGGACGTTCCTCTACGTCCTTGCACCGGACGTAAAAAAGTTCCTTTCTTTGTGTTTGGATATGCTTTAGATATGCTATTCGAAATGTTTTAAAATTTATCATCTGACTTTTGTTCCCGCCTCGCCTATGCGAGCTTACCGGGCCGGGTCGTGACAAACATTGAGTATTTATTTTTATATTTGTTCAGCTTTTCCAGGGAGTACAGTCCAGCTCTCTTCTAAGCAAGTCCAATCATCTTCCTTGATCCTTGATCCTGAATAAGTAATAGGTAGGGTTAAATAATGCTTGACAATAATGGTCACTAGTAAGTTTCTGTATAGATATGAGGCTATGATGCACCGACACGGCACTTAAAGAGGGTATGCAGTGTCGGACACGTGTCAGACACGGACACGCGTCGGATACGGCATGAACACGTGTCCGACACAGCATTGGAGTGTCGCAATTTAAAAAATTAAAATTAAAATCGGACACGCGTGTCGGACACGGTACTGCTAGGTACATGCTCGGTACCACTCGGTATCTTCCCATACAAACAACTTACGAACTTTAAAAACAAGCATAACTTTAAAATTACTCTTACAATAAAATTTTGTTCCCCGCCAAGGGACAGCGCCCCCTTGGACCTCCGACAGACCGGTATATTGTTGTATTCAAGTTGTTTTATTACTGATAGTACAAAAAATTGTTAAAATAAATCTTCAAATTCATAGTTGACATAATATTTTGTTATTTTTTGCACTTTATATCAATTTAATTTGATGTATTCATATGTATGATTGGTTTGTTAGCAAAATGAGCTCTGCTTCTGGCGGGGGTGGATTAGGTGAAGGTTCAAAAGAGCCATCTGTCCACGCCGTATCCGTGTCCGTGTCCTGTATTTTTAAAAATTATTATACATTATTTTAAAAAATTATTATGTCGTGTCCACGCCGCACCCGTGTCTTATATTTTTAAAAATTGCCGTGTCCCGTGTGCATGTCGTGTCGTGTCCGTGTCGCCGTGTCGGTGTCGGTGCATCATAGATATGAGGTTTGTAGATAATTGAGGTACATTGAGCATATTTTTTAGAGTGAGGAAAGGAGATAAGGGTATGTCTCCTTGGCTTTCTACTATAACAAGAGAACCATAGACAGTGATGATTTTCTTGTCACTTGGGCAAGAATTATATTTGATGAAGTGGGTAGTGGAGTTTGTCATGTAATATGTGACTCCTGAGTCAATGATCCATAATCCTTTTAAATGATTTCTAGAGGCGCTTAATCCAGTGATATAGGAAACCTACCTGAAAATGCAAGAGAGGAAGATGCAGGTGATTTTTCAAGGGATACCAGGAGTTGTCTTAGTTTATAAATGTATTATTTATAAAGTCTTCAAATTGCTGAATGTGATGAAACCTTATAGCACAAGAAACAGAATTAGACATGAATCCTTAAACATCCACAAGGGGATTGAATTTCAAAGAGCTAGCACTCAAATAATTTCATACACCACCATTTGAATTACTTGACCGTAGTTACTATTTATATGATTAGGCCATATTTTAAATGAAGAATATAACCCAAATACAAAC
The DNA here is from genome assembly GCA_022539455.1 of Dendrobium nobile. Lineage (NCBI taxonomy): Eukaryota > Viridiplantae > Streptophyta > Magnoliopsida > Asparagales > Orchidaceae > Dendrobium > Dendrobium nobile. The sequence goes on from CM039726.1 coordinate 2,678,284, forward strand.
AGGGAAAGACCACGTGAATTCTACAATATATCTGATAAATTGAGCACCAAAAACCAACTTCTCTTTTTTTTTTTTTGTATTGAAGTAAAAGACAAACTAACATAAAACATAAGATTAAGTTAATCAATTCTAGTTTCATTGACAAACAAGAGTGCACATCCTATTCTCATCACAAATCTACGTTATCCTAATAAACCCAACTGTTTTCCCAATTAGCCAATTAATGGCTGAGCAATAGCAAAAAAAATGCAATCAGCGCTGCAGGTTGAAACAACAAGCAGCTTTCAGATACAGGACCTAATCCAAGCACAAGCCCATGTTATAGGCCTCTAACACTACCTGTTACGGGAATATCTTAGGGGTTGAAGAAAGAGCGGCCAGAATTCACTATCTATTTGATGTGAGGTGCTTCTAAAGTGAAAGAGGAACAAAAAGTGTTGCTTCATCAACAAAACATCAGTTGTTCAGAGTCTGCTTAAGAGAGTACCTTAGAAATGCATCCATTGGTTCAATAAGAGGCTCCCAAGCATCATACTTATCATTGTAAGACCTTGCAGCCAATGAAAAACTCACAGTAGAATTCATATAGTAAGGCCTTCCATGCAAATTAAACCCAATGCCACTTAGCGAAACATTAAAAAGAGGAACCATCTGCCATAAAATTGAAGATTATTATGCAATAAAACATGAAAAGAAAAGATAGCGCATAGGATAATATTATTAAACACAAACTAAAACATAAGCAAAGCCCAGATTTTCGCTGATATAAGTTTGGAAAATGATCAACATTGTTTAGAATTGCCCAATTGAGACATGCCTTGAGGCCGGCCTCGGGACAAATCGCATGCAAAATGCCTTGAATCATATGCCTCATAGTGGGATAAAGAAATTATGATATGTAAATGAAAATAAAAAGAAAAAGAATGAAATACTATATGAAATGAAAATTATTAAAAAATAAAAGCTTTATGCATGCATATAGAAGAGACTACACCTTAATGATACTGCTAAGGATATGATATACCAGTGGACGATAAACAGAAAAAGAAATGAAAGAGAAAAAGAAAATGAAAAATCCTTAATTGATACTATTATAAAAGGTGCTCCCAAAATAAATGCTTTTGAATGACAGACTTACTAAAAAATGATCATGTAAATCAAAATTTTATAATACATATTTTATTACTATTATAAAATGAAAAGTTTGATAATATGGCATGACTATTTATATACATGATGCATTATTAATGCTATACTATAAACCATAATTGACAACTGAGTATGATAGTGAAAACTTGACCCATTAAATTTAACAATTCAGATGAATCCCCTATTTAATAAATGACTGATCAAGAAAGCTGTGTATATAGAAGAAGAATTTCATCAGAAAATAGGTATGCACTGTTTTATTTGTATGATTTAACTAGATAATTGTTATCTGTTTTAGTGGCTTTTTCATTAAATTTTGGATATTTATTTTTATTTGAGTATTTAGTGTTGAAAGAATCTATGAAATCTGTCTGACTGTCAATCTCGGCTTCATTAACTCGAGCCTTCAGGACAAGTCGTGATAAATGCCCTTTTTGGATTTTATTGATTAGAAAGGATGAAAATGATTGACATTGAAGATGACGAAGATTGGAAGAATAATGATACAAGTGAGAAGCCAAGTGAGAAAGTCATCAACAACGATGCCTTTTGAGGGAAGTGGGAGAGAATATTTGAATTTAGAGTCCCAAATCATAATTAGTTTATTTTTCTATGTTAACTTGTGTTTATTTTAAACTTCTTGTTTATCTTTGATTTCATGCTTATTATTAAATATTTCCATGACATTCTATAATATTATTTTGATACTTTTGAGTTACTCTCCAATGCTTTATCAAGAGAAAAATGACATCATCTTTTTTTACTTGTCATAAATTTCTAAAGAGGATTACTCTCAAATGCTTTATTTCTCACATTTTTAACTAATTTAATGGTCTAAATTTTGAGGCTCATGCCTGAACACTTTTGAGACATATGCCTCACCTCACAAAAATAAGACATCAAAATACCCAATTAATGCAATTTGAAATCTTGATGACAAGCATCAGTTGAAATTTCCAAAAAAAATTCTGTACAGCAATATTAAAAATAGCTGACCAAGAAGTCTCACCAGCCCTCCGTAATCATCAAAAATAGCCACAGAAAAAGTCTTAATTTCTGCATCAATCACCGTATCATCTGACCCACTGGATACATTTGGAATAGCCAGCTTCAAAGCAAACCTTTTTGGAGGCTTTTTAAATCCTTTTCGGACAATAAATGTGCCCACCTCATAACCAACACCCCATAAGCTAAACGATTCAGTTGAAGCCAATGTATCAGAAGTATCCCATATATTATCTTCAGAAAACTGATCGCCTATGAGCATATCACTACGTATGCACCTTAAAGAGTTGAAGTCATCACTCTTGGGTGGACCTTTAGATGCGATACAACCCAAGGAAACAAATCCCGGAGGAGCAAGAGGCAGCCAGAAATTTATACCATCACTTCCTTTATACTTTCTAATATGTCCAACAGGTTGAAAGTCCTGAGGGCGTCTAAGAAAACCTTCATCATCAGTGTCATAAAGGACGATAGCTGAGTTGGGAGGCTCATAACTGCAGTCCAGTTCAATGCAAGAAATCAAGTGAATTTATTAAGCATGTGTATGACAAGATCAACGTTAAATCAAGACGGTGCATACCCTTGAACGGCAAGATCACCAAGAAAAATCATCCCATGTGGAACCACAGGACGCCATATAGACAATTTCTTCCGAGGGTTTGTTCCTTGATTCCACCATATTAACTTGAAACGTGCCACAACTTCGAAAAGCCGCCTCGAGGTCAACGTGGGTCCTTCAAGTAATGGACCATGACTAGAGGTTTGCTGATTATTTTGGGCGGTTGAACTTTTTAAAGTCCTGCTAGGCTTCTCTGATTGCCAAAAGATCATACAATGGAGATCATACGCCCTTCCATTAATGCTCATGTCAGGGTTTGCAGGCAAAAAGGACCCAAATGAGTTATCCACTCGCCAAAATGCCCTATTAACAGCATATAAAAAAAGATTAAAAAGAACAACATAGATACCACTGTAGTTGCACAAACACTAAAGAACGCTTGACAGATAAGAAGAAAGATTGCATACATATCAGCCATTTGAAATGCAATGCAGTCTTTCACTGCACATGGAGACACTAAGGAAGACAAGATACACAAAGCAGAAGATAATGATGGTTGTCCCCTTCCATAGGAAACCACACAACCAACTGCCACATAGCCTTTAGGTGCAACTGGGAACCAAATGGAACAGCTTTCATTTGACGAGTTATCATTCTTGTTTGGAACGTTTATCAATAAATCATAGCTGCTGCTAGCAGTGTTCTCCGGACTGAAAGACCAAATCAAGCTGAATGACACAGGCCTCTTTACTTTTACCAAGCTTGTGTTTACAGCAAGAACCCCTTTAGAAGGTGGCTCGTTCCTATCAATCAAAAACAAAGTTCAGAAGTCAACAATTTTGGAGTTAAAATATCAATTCAGTATGCTGGCAGGAAGATTTTGATCAGAATTATACATACAGTGGCGTCAAACAATCTCCAAGTACAGCAAATCCAGATGGTGCACGGGGTCTCCAAAAGGCATATACTTGGTCGCCCTTTTTACCTGATGAAATAAATAGTGAAATGAGCTCTGAAAAATAAGTACCAGGAGGGTATACCAGACTAAGGTTTTTAAATTATTTATCAAGAAATAAGCACACGCACACACCCATACACAAAAATAGGTTTAGGAATATGCACTGCCATCAGTGATGAATGCATCATAATGGAGAGTAAATCTAGTTTACCCTGGATTGTTCCAACTTTGTCAAACTGAGAGCAAACTACAGACACTTTCCTCGAAGTCATTCTAAGAAATGACAAAATATCTTCCTCAACTGCTAGAAATAGCCTCAGGATGCTAAAGGAAAAATTCATAAATATATCTGAAACAGCAAGATGAATATTTGTTTTCCCAGAGGTATTTGAGAAGTTAACAGAGGTGTCAAAAGGCTCCAAAATCGTGATGCCGTTGCTCTCCATCTTCAAACCTATAACATCTCCATTCAACTCCAAGCTGCCACCTTTTAGCACAAGCCTGCTGGTGCATAGAAGACCTTTAGAATATGTTTCACATGTTCTTAGTAACATAATCACTCTTATTAGCAACTTTAAAGCACATTTAAAGATATAAATATACAAAATCATGCAAAATAGACATTCATTGTATGAAATATAAAAATAATTTAAGCCTCAGCATAAATAATATCACGCATAGAGCCTTAATGGGCAAGGAAATATATAACAAAAGAAAATAGCCACCTAACATTAACATTGAAGTTCTGTGAACACAAATCCCGAAAGCTGATTGTAATATTGTCATTAACATACCAGATGTTACTCCAAGGCTTGCATTTTTTGTTCTTTTTATGTTCATTTTCCCTTTCGCCATCTCACTTCTCACATCACTTATTTATACTATTAAACACCCAAAATCTGATTACAACTTTCTTTGAAGAGCATTATTTTACGTCCAGTTGTAAAGCTTGGTTTCAGATCTTATTGTTCTATCTCTACATTACATAGGCTTTTCATATTTGAACATGAACAAACATATTTTTCATTGTACACCGACCAATATTGGATGATCAAAATTGGCATCAAAGCAACAAAAGATTTGACAAGGAAAATACTTAGAAACATTATGATAATGAACCTCTTCTGGTGTAATATTGGATGATCAAAATTGGCATCAAAGCAACAAAAGATTTGACAAGGAAAATACTTAGAAACATTATGATAATGAACCTCTTCTATAAGAGATTCGAAGATAATAATCTAACAAATTAGAATCAACATGGTCTACCATATACCCTTATGGATGAATCTAAAACTGAAATTCTGTTGAATATTTGCATGAATTAATTGATAGCTTCAATGAAAATTGTTATAAATAACATAAGGAATATAATGTCATATAAGCTATCTAACAAATTAATATCAACATGGTCTACCATATAACCTTATGGGTGAATCTAAAACTAAAGTGAAATCAAATCTGAAACTGGATCTAAAATCTTAAGATAAATTTAATATTCTAAGCCATTAGACAGCTTGTTGTAATTGTGTTCGAAAATGGCTTGTAGCCTTTGTGGCATTCTGTTGAATATTTGCAAGAATCAATAGATAGTTTTCAATGAAAATGGTTATTAATAATGGAAGGAATAGATATGCCGCCGGCCCAGGAGGGGCCGGCTGGACCAGTCCAACCTAGACCGGTCCTTGTCTACACCCGGTAGGCCCCACAGGGGGCGGAAAACAGAGAGAGAAAGCGGGGGGGGGGGGGGGGGGGGGGGGAGCTCTAAGTGGGCCATGCTTGGATTAATTCAAACTTAGGAGGGAAAATTTGAATGAAGGGGCTGTTTAGGAAGTTTGTAATTGTCCTTTGATGTTAATTAGGAGCTTAGGAGGTAATTGGGGGGATCATCTTGAATTTGAATTGGAATTTGAGATCTAGGGTTTGTGCTTGGGCTCTAGGCTACGGCTAGAGATTTGGAGAGTTGTTCTTCCTCTCGAATTGAAGAACAATTGTATCGTTGCTATTTTATTTCATCTTCTAGTGGAATACAAGTCCATTGTTTTTTTCTCTTGGTTTTGCGGGTTTTCCTGCTGTGGACAGCAAATCTGGGCTGTTTTCCTGCTGTGGACAGCAGTAATTTTGCTGTTTGATTATCGATTTGGATTAAGATTGCTTGCGAACTCAAGTATTACCTTAGGGTTACTGCGAACTCAAGTATTTCCTATCAGAATACCATGTCATATAAGCTTCTCAAAATGTTTGTTAATCTAATCTACGAACAAGTACCCGGAGGGAATTAATGTTGTATGTCAAACAATGTCGAACAGTTGATCATTAATATTGATGAGAATTTTCTTTATATATTTGCAATAGTTAGGGAATTAGTTCCTCTCATGTTGTCATTTATTATTTTCGCGAGGGTTATTATGTAATATACACTAGATATATTTTGAATTTTCAATTTTTTGAAATTTTTTATAAATAACCTCATAAGCTAAGTGAAAATCTGATTATGACAAATTGAATTAACAAAATACATCTAAAGTATTAAATAGTTTAGATTCTTTGAGGATTCAACATTTATATTTACAAATTCGTTGTATTGTTTTTTCATCCTTCATTGTCTAATCTTTTTTCCCAAAATCGCATTTAATCTACAACTCCGTTACATAGTGCGTCAATGTCCCATCAAGTCATTTAATAAAATTTTTTAAATGGTTCCTTCTAAGCTCTAAAAATCTAAAATTAAATGCAATTAGTGACTAAATTTCCTTTGCTACAGAATCATTCATAGATTAAAAGAGTAGCAGTTAGAAATATACATGCTTACACCAAAATCTATATTTTAGTTTTAAATGCCTTATCAACATGTAGGAGTTGTTTGGTTACATGCAGCATTTAATTCAAGTAGATTTAGTTAATCCTGTAAATCATAGTTTAGCCAATCATCTAAATCAGAATTTATTAAATCCTAGGAGAGTCAATCGAGACAAGAGAGGAGGACAAAAGAGGAGGGTTATAACACCAACCGAAATACACTCCACAATCCAACAATTTTATGCTAACTAGTAATGATCACCTATTGTTTAAACTTTTATGCGACCAATAAAGAAAATCATGATAACACTCACCAGAGCAGTTTTGAGGCCTCCTCTTACCACAACGGTAGCCACAATTCAAAATTTCTATGTTCTAATTAATGAATATTTCATGCATCTGAGTTCAGAGGACTAAGATGCCATCACTTTTATAAATTGGGAGTTAACAGTCATGTACTTAAATTTCTTTTTTATTCATTTGCTTATGAGGGGACTTTGTGTATTTGTATGTAGTAGAAATATGCTTCGAAGGACTTGACAATCCCATTAATATAATAAAATATTTAAATCTTCTGGTTGTATAAATCTTTCAATTTTCAGACAACAATGATCCCTTAATTAATTTTTAATTTTTTTAGGCAACCCTCCTTAATTTCAAACCATCAAGAGAATTTTGAACGAATCCAAGTTATATATCATGAGTTGTGGTTGCGATGCAAAGTTAAATGCCAATTTTATATTTATATGCATGGTTATTATTTTATTTGATTTATACAACTATCAGCTACTAACCTTTTCCTCACAAAGAAGCGACAAAAGGGTTATTGTGAGGCAACTATATTGTCATGCACAAAGAAGAGCTCTAAAAGCTTATGATCACCTCAGACTATTTGTTTGTTTTTAAAACCCTCCCTAAACTATAAATCAACTGCCTATTTTTTTAGTTCTTCCATGAGCACAAGCTGCAGTCCCTTTACAGCTAAGCTCACTAGCTAAAGAAACTCTACACTACGTGCCAAATCTCTATACTCAACCACATCAACGCCTTTGCACATTTTTGTATCTCTTATTATTAGAGAATTCAAGTTGGATGGTTGAAGTGGAGGAATGCATCGGGCTTGTTGTGCGATAGAAAAATCCCCCTCAAATTTAAGGAAAAATTCTATAAGATGGTGGTGAAACCTGCAATGCTTTATAGTGACGAATGTTGGCCATTAAAAGAGAAGCATAATACTAAGTTACGTGTTGTAGAGATGAAGATGCTTAGGTGGATGAGTGGCTTTACTCATAGAGATAGAATACGAAATGAGCATATATATGGAATGGTTGGAGTAGCTCCACTGGAAGATAAGATTAGAGAAAGTCGCCTTAGATGATTTGGTCACATTAAACGGAGGCCTTCCGATGACCCGGTTAGGAAAATTGAGGTATTATATTTGACTTATGTTAAGAAAGGTAGAGATAGACCTAAAAAGACTTGGTTAGAAAATATTAGAAATGATCTTTCTTTATTAGATTTAAATGAGAATTTGACTTTTAACATGACACAATGGTGAAAAAAAATATTCATGTAGCCGACCCCACATAGTGGGACAAAGGCTTGATGTTGTTGTTGTTGTTGTTGTTCAATTATACACACCCTCTACACCCATGTGTATCAACCACTCTTCTTTGGCGCACAACAATGGCACACCCCAAAAAAATTTAAAAAGTATAGCACATTAAAATTTTCCCTATTTCACCATAATTTTGTCATTACTAAACTTCCATATCATTCCATTCCTAAACCACCACTAGATTTTATTCCAAAGGAATCAATCATAATCTTTCCGTGAATCATACAATCAAATATTTAACATACAAACCTAGCATCTTTCTTTCCCTTCTTTTCTTATATCAAACTTTCCACACCATACCTTCGTATTCATCCCTTCCATTAACTTTCTCAAATTCAATCAAACTTTCCTTTGAATTCTAAACGTCATAAACCATAGACAAGACACATCAACAAACCCAATTTGAGCAGTGATGCATCAAGAAAATAAAAACATAAAAAAAAAAGAAGAAGATAAATGAATTGAATCAACCTGATTAATTGGATAACATAGAGTTTATAAAACTGGCAGTATCCACTCTTCCATATTTTTTTGTCAGAATAAACCACCGATCCAGCAATCTACTAGAACAATCTTAAAAACACCAATTAACCACCAATCCTGCATTCTCACTATTGGGTGCTATTAGATGCATAAGGTGAGATTGGACTGGCAAGGATAAGATCTGAGTGTGGACAAAGGTACCAACAGTCTCACAAAACTTTCTAGAGTTTCAGAGAGTGCATCAAAAAAATCCAACCAAGGGGATCAATTGTGTCCAGAATTTCAAAATCATATTTCATTATTTCTAATCTTCAAAAACTATAGTCCTTAAATAGAAATGCCAGACATGTGAAAACCATGTACCAAATCAAAGCAAATGACTTCTAACTCAAAGAAGTCAACTTTACGAAATAACACCTAGCATTTCACAGGAATTCAAATGAGCTGTAGTATTAGTTATCGTACTCAGAAAAATACTGAAGATGCTCAAGATGGCTGCCATTGATCTGCAATAACAGTTGTATTTTACAATACAATCCGAAGAATATTTTCATACAATAGATAGAACTCAAGATAGGAAAATAAATATCACAAATGTAAAAGGTAAATTAATAAACCAACTAATCACAAGATTTAAATTATGCTCGAGGCATATTTAGGCATTATTTTGACCAAAATGCTTTCTTAAACTCCAAAATATGAAAGCCATTAAATAACTCTCTTGATTTAATAAAATAACAAATCTCAAATTCATGGATAATAGTAACTTAGGTGCATTAATATAAAAGGCAATTGAAGATTCATATATAAATCATTTTAAGTTCTATAAATGAGATAAAAAAAAAACTCCTCGGGCACAAGTTGAAAACTTGTATAGAATTAGCAAGTCAGTAGCAAATTTATGCAAATGAAAAGAAACTTGGAACAGAAAGAAATCAAAATCTTTTATTTTTATTTTTATTTTTTTTAGTAGTATAACTAACTGTTCAACTATGCAAGATTTCAAGAGCTTGAGGAACAAATTCAAAGAATAGTAACTTAAAATTTTGAGGATTCCCAGTGTATCAATGATGTAGGCAAAGGGGGGGGGGGGGGTCAAATCAAATCCTAATATTTGATTTTTTGACTCCTCTAGCTCATTAATGTCTAGTAAAAAAAAATTGATGTAAGCAAGCTATACCCCCTTATGCAGCCGCATGATGCTTCAATTTATTGCCTTGTTTGCTTGTTTCCTTTGGCTATGAGGGCATTTATTTATGGGCTGTCATCACCTTGTTGGGCTTGGCCCATTTTTCTCTAAAATGCCTTGGCTTTTGAGTTCGGATATAGTTACTAATGGCTTTTAGAATTCTGCTGAATTTCAATGTTGTATTCGGATCAGTTCTGCTAAAATTTTCTGGTTGTTTGGTTCGTATGCTGTCCATTCCCCTTCCCATGCTATTTTCCATGTTGAATGGCTTCTATTGGCTGCTAATGAGCGGCACATTTATGAGTTGTTTGCTTTATGACTCCTTTGGAATTGCCTTGAGTTTCCTTCAGAATTAATGCGGGCTGTTGGAACTGAAATTCCCCTCTTGGAGTTTGAGGGGTCGTTTGGAATTTCTATTCCTGTGCTGTAACCGTGGCCTTTAATCCCTTGGTGCTGTTTGGTTTCCCTAAGCTGGAACCGTGGCTTGTAATTCCATGGATGCTCTTTATTGATGTCTGAATTCAATGAGAACCGTAGCTTGGTGGCTGAATTCAATACAGTATATTAATGGGGAAGTTTCTGATTTTTATGATTTACCTTTGGAAATTCAGCCAGCCTTTATTTTTTCCAATCTGGGATGCTTTTACCGAAGCTATGCTGCTTTGAATTCTTGGCCTGTTTGCTGGCTCTTTGGTTCCGAGTGTGGGCTCCGAAAATTCGGCCCCGGCCTCCGCTCGCTCTTCTTATTCGGCGAGGGAGTTTTAACGAACTAAGTTCCGAGGTAAATTTTGGAAGGCAGATGGGTTTGTAGATAAGACACTACCCAGAGATTTCGCCCTCATTTGGTGAGGACTTTATGATCTGAGTTCTGGTTTCCTATAGGCGCAAGCCCCTATAGTTAATTACCCCTCCCGATAACGAGAGAGAACTTTCGATTAAGGCTAGTCGTCGATCAGATACGTAGAATATACGTGTTATCTGGCATATAGTAGCAGCAATGGGTTTGGAAATTGGGCTTAGATTTGGGTATTTGGAAAGGTTTGAAAATTTGGAATTTGAAGGGTTGAGAGATTGATATTTTAAAAATAGAAATTTCACCATCGTGCACTTAAAGCGGAAGGTGGGGGAATGGATGATGGGCCCGATCAAGATCCCATGGTTCCGTCGTCCCGGGCCATCATGGACCCTGGTCTACTTAGTCAGAGGAGGTAGTCGACCCAACCTGACAGAAGGATCCTTGTCGGCAGCCATGGGTTGCTTCGTCCAAGGGTACCTTGTAGACCGGGGTTGAATGTTTGTCTAAGGGGACAAATTTGAATCCACCTTAGCTAACAGAGGGCTTTGTGCCCTGTCAATTATATCCTATTGATTCATATCTCAAGGATTTAACGCCATTAAGGAACGTATTGGCTCTGGCCATAACCGCTATCTGTGGTGCCATTTGACGGCAAAACCACTCGGTTCAGAGGGCCCCGGGTCATAACCGTTTACCTGCAGTGCCATTTGGCGGCGAAACTGCCGGTTAGAGGACACGTACCACGTCCTTACTGGCAGGAGATTGTTTGAGAATGGATCCTAGTGATATTTTCGACTAGGCATTTGGCTCTTTGTGAGCTAGAGTTTATTTGAATTTGTCCACCTCGGCAAACTGTTGCGGAGGGTGGATGGATTTTGCTTTAAGTATTTAATGGTTAGATTTCAATTTTAAATATTTGAGATTTTTTGAGATTTTGAGATTTTTTGGATTTTTGGATATTTTGGAGATAATTGAAAAATATTTGGAAACCCCTCCGGTTGAGATCTGAATTCAACACGGCCATCATCGGGGTGTATTTCTTTTTATGGATTAAACCTTGTCAACTCTGTCGGGCTGTCGACAGAGGATCGGGTTTCTTATAGGCTTTGAGCCTTTGAAAGTGAATTCTTTTGATTTTAGGCATTGAAGGCCTAATATGAATATATTAAAATAAATATTCTGGTTATCACGGCCACATATTTATTTGTTGATTCGAACCTTGTCGACTCCTATTAATCCGTATAGGAGGATCGTGTTCGAACCTGAATTCACTTGTCAACCCGCGCAGCATCCCTAGACATCACGTGTGTACCAATAACACGCTCGCCGGGGCACATGCGGGTTTTGGATTGTATTTTCCCCTTTTAGTGTACCTATGTGTATACAAACTATTGTGCACGTGCGGGGATATTCTTGGAATAGACGCCTTCTGTCTGCTTGTACGAATGTTGCAGATCCGGTGGCGTTGCGTAGCAGCTTCTGAATAGAATTGTTCGCTGCTTCGTACAGGTAGACTGTTGTGCACTACTTGTTGCTTTCTGCAGGTGGATCGTAGTGCACTAACGAGTCTCCTGCTTTGGGTTGTAGAAACTCGTAGAAATTTGTAGTTTTTATGCATTCTGCTGTGATTCTGGTCTTTACGATACAGCCACTACTGCTGGAGGTAGATGTATTCATCCTTAAACTAAAGTTGACTACAGGATACTGCATTTACTGTAGTCTGTATGCATCTACACAGGGGTGGCACGTGACATGTACATCTGTCTTTGTAGAGAGCTAATATGTGTTGCAGATCTTTTGATGTTATAGAAGGGCCTTCGTATTTATCACAGTTCTTCTATATTTTGTACATAAAGGATCTTCTACTATGACTTGAAGGAGTTTCCATTTGTTGTACTTATTCATCCATATTTGTAGGCGGGATATTGGGTGTATAACAAACTTCCTACAATAATTCATAGGTACTTGCATTTATTGAATTCCACCTGCCTTTGCTTGCATGATCAACATAAATTTGCACACCAACTATCATCATTGGTAGGAAATTTAACCGCCAAGGATTCTGTATAATTTGTTTGCAACCAAACTATACCTTCCTTCCGATTTTTTTTTTTTTGCTTATTGAGTTCAACGTATCTGTTTGTAATAGATTCATAGTTCTCATTTACATTTGAACTGCAAGGTATTACTACCTCCACTTTGATGAGTCGTAACCTCTTGTAGGTGGTAGAAGCATTCGTTCTTCCCTTTGTTATAGTGGACTGTATGAATACCCCAACACTTATTGCATGCTTCTTGTAGATATGTGGATGACAATCTCAACATACCTTTTACATCAATTGTTTGAAATTGTGTTTCAACACAAGTTTCCTATTAATATGAATGGATGATATCTTATATATCAATTGATTCATGAATATCACACAATCAATTATGAAAGAAATGTCTCACATATGAATTACAATATTCATTAAAGCAGCCTTGTGTATCTGTTTGCAATTTAGATTACACATTCTCATTAACCAAACATGGCATTTGAGTCCATATCCAAGTTCAAGCTTCTTTATACTCGTTTGAACTTGAGTCCACCAGTCTTCTATTTATCCCAATGGTGAGCTCATGTTCAAGTTCATTTAGCCTTTCATGGTTTGATTTGAGTTCAGGCTCTTTATTGTTTATGTTAAGTTAGAATGAATTTCAATGTGAGTTTAGGCTCATTCATCTTTTTGAGTTTGAAACACAAGTTTAAGTCCAAAATATGTTCAAGTCATAAATCTGAGTTCAAGTCCAAGTTCTTGTCCACCTTGCAAGTTCAAGTCAAGCTCAAGTTCTTTCTTCAACTCATTTGAGTTCAAGTAGTCCCCTGCTGTCTTGTAGAGTTCAAGTCCGAATGCACAAGTTCAAGTTCAATCTCATTTGCACATTTCTTTTATTTGGGTTAGAGTTTAATTAAGTCCATTTGATTTAAGTCCACAAGTCCCGTTCTGCTCCAAGTCCTTGTCTGTATTTCAGACAAAATTTCGGCAGCCTCCCGGCGTCTCCCCCGTTTAGGGGAAAAACCAAGAGACCGCCTACCCGCCACGTCAATAAAGACGTGCACGGTTGGTGTTGGTGAGACACCGCGGCAGTTGTATTTTTTTTTGTTTTCTCCCACCACGGCCAATAAAGGCGTGCATGGGGTTTTAAAAAGACATTTTTGAAAGATAACAGATTTGATTTCCCCCCGCCCGGGGGTACTTATAAGTTACCCCGCTTCGCCATACGTGCCGCACCGGGGTCCCATCCCACCACGGCCAATAAAGGCGTGCATGGGGCGGTTCTCCGGTTTGCCACGAATATTGAAGCAAAGTTTAGGTGATTGCCCGCATCGTCGTAGGCGTCGGACCGGGGTCCCATCCCACCACGCGCACTAAAGGCGTGCTTGGGGCGGTTTTCCGGTTCGCCACGAACTTCGAGAACGAGAATCTAAGTTTAGAAGAATTCGTACCTCCGTGGGGTTGTAGTGGTTGACACGTGGATCGAGGGGTCACTCGCCTACCTCGTCGTAGGTGTCGCGCCGGTTGCCCCTCCCACCACGCTCAATAAAGGCGTGCATGGGCAGACCACCGACTCGACACGTTGGTCGAGGTAAGAGAGTGGAGGGAGCATTTTTATTTTATTTTATATATATAAATATTTTTAAATTAATTAAAAAGAATTAATTATAATTAAATTTAATCGTAACCAATTATAACTGTTATTATTTAATTATTATTAAAAATATTTAATATATAATTAATCTAGCTAATTATATTTAATTATAAATAATTATTAATTAATTAATAAAAATACAATAATCATTTATAATTAAACTAAATTAATTATAAATGATCATAAATATTTATTAATTAATTATAATTAAAATAATTAAATATAAATAATTAATTATATTTAAATATAATTAGTAATAATTAATTAATATTATGATAATTGATTATAATTAAAATAAAATTAATTATAATTAATATTATTTTTAATTAATTTAAGATAAATAAATAAATAAATAAAAATCTTCCCTCCCCTTCTCATCTCTGGTTTCACGGGATCAAGCCGAAGAAGCGCGAATGGGAGAGAGTTACCTTCCCAGCTAGCGAGCTCCCTGTTGTTGCTTCCGATCGGACAAGAAGGGAAAGTCGGAGGAGCGAAGCCGTCCGACCACTAGAGGATCGGGATCTAGGGGTTTGGTCGTGAGATGGGGAAGCGTCGGGTACAGGTATGTGGATCGGTCTCTCCCTCTCTCTCTCGGTTTGAGCTGAAGGTCGGCGGCCTGAGGAGGTCGAATGGAGGAGAGGCGACGGGATCTGGGGTTGGAGGTCGGAGCTCTTCCGTGAGTTCGGAAGCAGCGATGGAAGAGGTAGGAGCTTCGTCGGCTAGGGAAGAGAAGGGGCTTTGACGGGAGAGCAGAGAGTGCCGTGTGAGAGGGGGGAGCAGAGAAGCAATTCGTATGGGGAGAGTGTCGAAAGGAACCGAGAGCTTCTACTTCGTTTGCTCGATATTTAAAGGCGAGAATGGGAGTGGGATCGAGGTTATCGTCGCAGGTTTCGCGCAGGATTTGTGCGAGGAGACGCGAATCAGCTCTGCCAGCGCCGAACAGCTGACATTTCAGCGAGTTTTGAGCGGGATTTCTGGATTCGATAGTCCGAGGTGTGCGATGCTTCAGCTGGATTTACGGGATTTTGGCAGAGCTGGCAGCGATACGAGGTTTTTTTTTCCAGGATTTCTTGCGGGATTCATGGGATGAGCGGCCAGCTTTGTATAACAGGTATGTGAAAATTTTGGTTGTCTTTTGGATAATGCATAGAGGTCAACACCGAGATATGCTGGGTTGATTTTCCGAAATGGGCTTTTGGAAATCCTATGAAAACTAATGCTTGGAATAATGTGGCTTTTGAAATTCCTTTTCTTATGCCTATATATAGTAAATGTTTGTGGCTGTTTTAAAGGAGGTGATGATAATGATTTTTGGAAAGAAACCTGAGGGTTTTCTTGGATAGCTTGCGAGCTATGCCACTTCTTCCTCTCCTCTTCTAGGAAAGCTTGCGAGCTTCTCCTATTTCTTCTCGGGCTTCTAACCTCTTTCGTCTCTCCGCAAGTGACCACCCCACCTGTATCCTTCTTCTCTTGGAAAGCAACTTTAGGAGTTTATGTTTATGATTGTGTAAGCGTCGTTTGTACGAGTCAAAGTTTGTAAAGTCTTTCATTTTACTATATAAAATTGGGGTTTATCGTATTTGTGTTCTTTTGGGTATTTTGTGAGTTTCTTTATATATGGGAAGTAAGTGTTTCTTTTTTGTGATAAAAAATTTGGGTCCCTCCCCCAAATTTTTGATTGCATCAATCAAGCAGCCCTATATCCCACTACGTGGGGTTGGCTACATGAATCTCTCCATTTTGTCCAGACTTGCATGATTACATGATGGAAATAAATTTAAAATAACATTAACTACAACAATAGTATTACTATTTAAAATATTACTTAAAAACAGATTCACATACTAACCCATAATAGATTTAAGCAAATGTTGCAAGATAATCATTATATAAACATGAGAGTGGCCATGAAGAATAGCCAATATGAATAGTACAAAAGGGATTTTTGTATTCTCCTAAAAAAGGGGATAACTCGGGTACTGTTACATGATTTATAAAATATGCATGGGCCAAAAACATATAAAAAAGACCAAATTAAAAAACATATCCACAATATAAATGATGACAAAGCCATCACCTGCAAAATGCATCAAGAGAGGCATGTATAGCCTTTCTGGTTGGGGCGAAGGATCTGCCAACCTCTTCAGAAGAGTTGTAAAATGTGAGTTCAGGACCAATAGCCTGAGAAATCCAAAAACTTAAATGTTTGAGTATTGTCGCATCTAATAGCAGCAAAGAAAGCGAGGAGGAACCCTACATGTAGTAAGGTTTCCAAACTTCATAGAATTATCAATAAAAGAACGAGCATGTACTGCTATAAAAGAAAATTCCATCTTACTGAAGACTCAGGGTTATCATCCACAGGGAACCAGTTACTTTCGGCACAGAAATAATTTAGGGAATGTAAATTCACAGATAGAACTACAACTTAAGATATTTTCAGGGCATCATGTCTTAGTTTTACTTTTTATCTCTTAAATTATGTCAAAATTATAAAACTTTAAAAAAGAAATGTAAGAAAACATAACAGAAAAATGAAAAAATTTCACTTCCCAGGCTTAAAAAATAATTTCACCAACACAAAACAAGTAAGATAATTCTCAAATATTAGATTATGTATGAAGATAATGGATAAAGAAGTATCAGCAAATCACTCACATAAGAATATCAGAGGACATATTCCATAGTTTTTAAAGGATAAAGAAATGGTTAAATATAATAAAGGACAAAAACGTAAGGAAAGCAGATATTAACTAAAGGGATGCATAAACTATGCAAGATCAGCAATGATAAAATAGAAAAGAATGCTTGAAATATCAATCCGGCAAAGAAAGTTGCGAGTAGTTGCCGGTCAAGCTAGATAAGCATGCTGCATGAGTTAGCATCCAATCAATTTTACACAATCCCTTTATATGAATAAAGATATATAAGCTTATATTTTAAATATTCTAATTGAAAAATCTAGACCATCACCTTAACTTGCACCATGAAAAGCAGTAAAATTATGAATTTTATAAAATTTCATTATTTTTTAATCATTTGTCAAACATGCAAATACAGCAAATAAATAAAAGTGAATTAAACGATACATTGAATTTATGGTGAAGGAGAATTTGAAAAAAGAAAATTTAGAACATGTATAGTATGCTATAGTAAGTCCACAATTTTGATTCACTATCAAGCCTAATCCAATTCATAAAAACGGCTGGTATGCAGTCCCAATAAGGGATCCATTATTGACCAAAAAGTCATCGCAAGTGCCAAAAAGCCCCTCTAAGTGAAATGCTAAGTGGTTGACCATGATGCATAAGTGTTGCTTGCAATTAAGAGGAGTGTGCAATCGAGAGTTGCTTGCAAGAAAGGCATGTCTAAGTGAAAGACGTAAGCAAAGCAAGAACCAGAAGTGTGAGGTGAGATAGAGTTAAATGGAAAATGTATGATGCGAGCATTACAAGTAACGAGTGAAGCAAAAACAAGTGTAGTGATTATAAGTAGGTGAAGAAGCGAATGCAATGATCGAAAATCATGAATATGAAGTCATGCAAATAATTGTGTTGATCCATAAGGGATCAAAATGATGAGCAGACCTAGTCTTGCAAATGTGTGCTAGAGGATGCATAGACTGATAGACCGATTCAAGATGCAAAACATGAGTAGAGTGAGTCATGGATGCATGCACTAATCGACTGGGGCAAGATTTAAATTGCAATCAAGGGGAAGGATAGATATCGTACTAACAGAAGAGGGGACAAAGAGAAAGACAGAAATGAGATGAGAAGCTTTCAATAATTCATGCTCGGAGGTCCTATATGTAGTGAAAGCACCATAGAGTCACATACAAATAGAATAACAAAAAAATTTAAGGAACAAAGCCCTGATGAAAAAAATAATAAAGTGAAAATAATCTTAATGAAATTAATTCAAATATTCCCTAATTACAAATCTCTAAATAAAGTAGGAAAACATTTAATCAATTACACTGTCCATGTCAATCATAAGTTTGAATCAGACAGAGGTTGTCAAACCTTTCCTTAGTATTCAAGATTATTATGAGTTAGACTAATCACTATCTGAATATAGACTAGCCACTATCTGATATTATTAATTGCTGTAAAAACCTTGATACTCTATATACACAAACGTGAATGTTCATTTGTCCTTCTGGTTATTCATGAATTGGCATGAATTGGCGTCATAAATCAGTTTCATGGCTAAAAGCAACACCAATAAAAGATATTATTCAGACCAAAAGACAAACCACATAAATAATAGAAAAATAAACAGCTTAACGCATTAAAAATTTCTTATGGATGTCATTCCTAAAGGCTGAGTATATGGATAATATCTTAGGATTTTGACAAATATACTAACCTATAAGCAGCTAACACTAAGAGCACGACAAAATATATATGCAAAAGGATATGTTAGAAAGCCGTATTTGTCACCTGTAGTTCAATAACAAACTCAGTTGAGCCAACGGCAGGGGCCGCGACATCCTTCCTCCTATCATCTTGAGTATCCAATGGGTGAATTTCTTCCTCTGTCTCCAAGAAAACATTATCATTTTCTGAAGCTGAATAGCTGCTATTTGACCCAAGATAAACACAAGAATCCAAATAATCTCCATTCTGCAGCACAATGCATTCCATTTAATTTTTCTTCATGATTCAAACAAGGAAAAAAATATCAAAAACAAAAAAAAAATTCCAACCAAAATATACCACGATGGTGACATTTTTAAACTGCAACCTCTTTCTATTCCCCACATAAATGATAATTCCAGTGGTACCATCGGAGACATTTCTACCATCACAAGTTTGTAAAAACAGTTTTCCACCTTTCCCATCATATATGAAATGTTCAAACTTTTCATCATCAGCAATTAGAGGCTTCTGTGGTGACAGTGAGAAAACTGAGCTAGACTGGACATAAATTTGTTGATCAAGGATGACAGCTTTAATTAAGGGTATAGAGGTACTTTCTTCCTCCTCTGATAATATGTTTCGGAGTGACGGAACAAAGAACTCTGCAATGGCCAAAAGGAAATCAAGGGCTACAAGCAACTTTGGCCGCTGCACACACAGGGAAATATTTGTCGAGGAGTTTCTAAATGTAGCATCAAGAATTAGCATTGAGGGAATGGGTTGATGACCAAGATCATCACCCTTGCTTTTCTCAACAGAGCAGGTAGGTTTTGGAATATCACCACTATCAACATTAAATAAAGTACACCCAGTTCTCCAAGATTTTCCTATTGCAAGCCGGAATTCATCTTTAATTCCTTCTCGAGCATCAATGACTGAGAAACCCTTAAGTGTGGCAAATAGAAAGCCCTCACCGAATGAGTTAGACTTGTAAAGAAGCCAAGCTCCCCTTGCCTGCAATAACCAAATGCTATCAAGTTTCAAGAGTTATTTTACAAAAAACAAAGAGTTATTTTACACAAAACAAACTGATGGGAGAAGCTACCAAGTTAATAAGAATATAAGATGTCTGCTCAAAGATTACAAAACAAAAGGATGAATTAAAACGCAAGTAATAATACTAAGATAAAAGATAGAAAATTACAAAGAAAAAATAAACACAAAAAGAATGGTCAATGCAGAAGTTCACTACTTCCCTTCAAAAGAAAAAAACAATGCCTCTTCAGCAAATATGTCTATTTGCCGCCACCGAGCAAAAGAATGATTTAAAAACATAAAGCAGTAAGCTTAATATGAAAGATAGCAAATTGTGCATTCAGCCACCACCATGCAAATATATGACTTGACAGCATAAAGCAGTAAGTCTAACATGAAAATTAGCAAATTGTAAGGAAATTAGTAGGCTACACAAACAAAAAAAAAAAAAAAAACATAAGCACAAAGTTGACTTCAAAAGAAAACAAAGTTCTTTTGCAATTGCAATGATTGCTCCAGATAAGGTCATAATCAAGCAGGCTAAAAAAACATAAATGAGATGAAGTAGTTCAGTAAAATATTCCAAACATATCCGCTTGTACATTGACAGTAATAGCATAACAATAAATGACATGAAATGAAAATACACGTCATGTTATTTTAGACATAAAGAAAACTGTCTATTTAGCAAAAAACAATAAAAATGATAACATAAAACGTACAACAATAATTATGACATGAAAGATGGCAAATTGCAAAGAAACAAATAGACAGAGCAAGCATGATCAAAAAAACAAATGCACAAGATTAAATTCTTTCACAAGGAAAAATAAAATAAAATTCTTTTGCAATTGCAATGACTACACATGAAAACGTCCTAAATAAAAAAGGCTTCAGAAACATGCATAAACCGAAATAATTAGGTAATTTTACACATCCATTAGTGCATTGACTACAATAATACCATGAAAATAACATAAAATGGAATACACAACTAATCAACCAGAATTAACACACAATATAATTTTTAGGTTTGCCTCCACGACATATAAATTGCAAGACGTAACATTCATGAACAGAAATAATATAATAACTAACTGAAATGGAAAAAGGTTAACACCTGCACGCTAGCTAGAGGTGAATCTCTCGTGGTTCCTGAATGGAGAGAAAGCTCAACAAAATCCACGGATACAGAGATTTTCATTGTTATCCAACTTCCCCTCTCAAAGGGCTCAGAAACCATTGCAGTGAGGGCAACTGAAGGTTGATTTTCCATTTTTTTCTCAGAAATTCCATTTGCCTTATGCAAAGTAGGAATGATAGATGGAGTCTCAGAGATATTGGATGATGCGCATTCCGTAATTATTTCATATTCTTTATTGGATAAAGCTGCTTTTAAAACTCCTATCTGCACGCAAATAAATTTAAAAAAAAAAAACAGCAGAATTAATGCATTAACACAAAACTATTCGATGCTCCCAAAACATTAATTAGAGATTAGGGTATAATGTAGACACGCTATCAAAAAACAATTTGAGGAAGAAACTTAATTACTTGAATGGTTGCTTCTGTTGCTGGAACTTGATGCAACAAATCACGTAGTGACCTTTGAATAACAACAGAGAGCCCATCAACATCTTGTATGATACTTTCACCGTATGTTGTACCAGTGCCAACAATTAAATTAATATCCTCAACCTGAGAGAATGTAGAACTGTATCAAAAGAAAAACTACAACGCCATAAAGAACTTATCATGTATGACCTGCACATTATGCATTTTAAGAATTACCAAGAAGTCAAAACCTACCATAATATGGTTCTATTTCCATGATAATATTAGAATATCAGATATATTGCTAAAGGACATGAAAAGCAAAATAACAATGATAACTAAGATGTAAATGGTAAATCATACATACCACTGAAATACGAAAATAATTATGCTAACAACCATGTAAGAAACTGATGCTAAAATTTGAACACGCAAGAGCAACAGGAGTGGTGGTCTTCATTATAATTGTTGATTTTAAGGGCTTTTGACAGGATCAAACTTAGTACAGAGCCAAATTAATAGGTTGGGTAGGTTTGGATCCAATTCAACTTCCCATTAGGTGGTTATACGAGTTTATGCATGGAAATTAAACATTCACTTTATGGAACTGATTAAAGCTACCTGGTCAAGCCAATTAAAGGAAGGCCATGGAAGCTGTTACTCAAGACTGGACTTCCAATATTCAAGCCTTAAAATAAAACGTTTCATTTATGCTTGTAAAGCTAAAATTTAGAATTTTAAATTTCAGTTTAGGATTAGGTGTTCCAGCATCAAAGGAGTCCATTTTTCCAATTTTGCCTTTCTAAGTTGAATACCTAAAATAATAAGGGTACTACAATAACAACATCAAGCCTTTATCCCACTATACTGCATGAATTCTTTGTCTCCATTATGTCCTATTAAGAGTCAAATTCTCGTTTAAATCTAATAAAAAAAGATTATTTCAAATACTCTCTAATCAAATCTTTTTAGGTCTACCCTTTTTCTTAATAGGTGAAGAATGAGTAGCAAGAGCGTAACATGCATGTAAAAGTGGCTGGGAGTTCGCCCTTGTGATTCGAGAGGATAGCAACTACTATCTCAATTGAAGAAGGTTGAAAGAAGACAGGCAATGGAATGGGAGATTGTTAGAAAAAGATCTTTTTAGCCTAAATGGATAGGTCAACACAACAGGGTATTGGGTCAAGGATTTGGTCAGGATTCAACCAGCTGATAGGGTAGGACACAATTTAGGTAAATGATGATTTTTTTTTTCTTAATATAAAGATAGATATAGTTATATATTTAATTAATATATATATTTAAATCAAACAAAATAAAATACAAAAGGATACAAATATACATGAATCTATAGCCTCGCTCAATTTTCATCCTCCATGCATCTCGATTTTTATGTCGCCGACTCGCACACTCAAAATTTTAGCCCTAAACTCATGCGACAACCCAAGCAATTTGGGTATTCGTTCGGAGTAATTTAGACATTCTGGCTACAATGGCAATATCTCTTTTGCAAAATAACATCATTTAGATGATTTTGCACGTAATGTCTGTAAACCGTCATTTTTCAACCGCCTTTGCTCGAATTGAACACTAGGGGTCTTTTCTTGAGAAATTTGATGTTTAGGGCGCATCGACATAGTCTATTTCACGCTTAGACGTCATTTGGATAATTTGTGCAATGCCAACTATCGCTTTCGTCATCTCTTGCTTGAGTCACACATGGGTGTTTTCTTATATAAATTTGAAATCTTAGACACATTGGCACACTCTATTTTCCCAACTGGAAGACACTTGAATAGTCTTGAGGGCGATCGAGGCATATCGGGGCTCATTACATGCAACCTCGCATTCATCAATTATCTTCCTTGATGTGCTCGATGGTTCATGGAATGCATATAGAGGTCAACACAAATAGAAACTTTCAAGTTCAATGTTCATATAACAATTAACAAAGTCGATATTTAAAGTGGATCCTCTATTTGTAAACAAGCAGAGTTGACAATATTCAAATAACAAAATAAATTCATTTAAAACCACGATGATGGCCGAGTCGATAAAAAACTTAAGGGGACTATAATTTTCAAAAATGCCTCAAAATTTTAAAAGTTAATTCTTTGGATAAATTCCACTTAAAAATTCAATATTTATCACAATTTAAGATATTGAAATGAAACCTACTACTCAAATAGCTTAAAGCAAAAATTCATATTTCCGCAAACATTATAGGGTATGATAAATTTAAGAATAACCTTAGCTCACAAAACAAAAAATGTCTTGTCAAGCTTATTCAATATGGACATACTAACAAAACTCACAATTTTATATTTTTAACAAAGATTTCCCCCTATTCAACATTTGGTTGAATAGAGGTTATTTTATTCTGGATATAGATGCACCATAGGGGCAAGCCCTTATGGTTAATTACATCTCAAGTATTTGTACTTAATAATAGTTTTGATTGAACTAGTAGTTTCTTTAGAGTCAATAAAATATTAGTTAATATCCTCATTTGTAATTTTAGAAATTCTTGTTTAAAGATATGATCTATGGAAATTTCAAGGGTGATGTTATCAACTTTAAATCAGATTTTAGAAATGAGAACCAAAGGGAGAAAATGTAGGAGCACTTGATTCAAAGAAACTCAATGGTGCTCGAACTATCCTATATTCCGCTTTACATTTTAAAATTAATTTTTTGCTTAAGTTGACTAATTTTGATTTAAAATGTTGGGGCTTATATTCCAATAGCACATGTTGAAAAAATATCCAGAATGTGGCTCATGCAGTGACTGAAATCAATAATATCATCATATTCTAATGCTAATGTGAGGACTACTGAGAGGTAGTGCCTCGAACATAAGTCTAACTGGGTGCAAGAGACTTACAAACATGCACCTAACATGAGGCATGAGTAAGCCCGACCTCTGGATTTATAATCATACTTAAAAAATGCTATTGGAATTAATTTGATTCTTACCTAAATTTTCTGGCATTACAGGAAGAAAGCCGACCGAATGGAGACCACCCTCTCGATATTCCTCTATTTCCACAAGATATGATCTCCTGCAGCGCTATCTCTACTAAAGCCACATAAATTAGCAGAAAAAGGGGAAAAAGACCTATATACAACTGCTATTTTAATTTCAGTTGGTGGATTCGATTTCTCGATTTAGAAAGTTAAATTAAGCTCGAATTTGATCAATTGGGCTGATTATGTTTGAAATTGAGCATGAATTGAACTCGATTTGAGTTTGAATTGGCTCAATCGAGTTAATTTGAGGAAATTAGACTCGAATCAACATTGAGTCAAATCGGGTTCAATGGGATCAATTGAGTTGTTCGGGTTTGAAATAAACCCAATCGGGTCCAATTCGGCTCGATCGGAATCGAGTCCATGAAAAATGTGTTAACACATGCACCCACAATTGTTGGAATTAAAGAGCTCAAATTGAAAGATTAATTTGGACGTTGAGATTGGATTTGAATACCTAGTCTTGGGTGAGTCAAATCGAACGAGCTAATAAAGGCTACGTTGGTTTTAATTTGACTTGATTTGGTTAGATTCAAATTAATTAAGTTCAAGTTGACTCAAATAAAGTCAATTTAACTCGATATCACTCGACTGGATTGATTTCAAAATTCTGTTCAAATTAATGATATTAAAGTTGAATCAAACAAATTAAATAGATTAAATTGAACTAACTGATTCAATTTAATCAATTTGAACCGACTTAAGAAAAAAATTTGAATCAAATTTAAATCTATCAGTCAAGCTTAACAAAATTGAATCGTACTAAGTAAAAAAATAAGATGAAATTTGATTTTAATTTAAATCAAGTCAACTCAATTTGATTCAACAGTAATGACAACCAATGTAGCTCCAATAACATCATGCCCTTTACCGTGATGTATGCTTGTCAATTCCTCCGTCATTGGTCGGGGTAATAAACTAATCTTGGACTAGGTCGAGAAATCAACTTAAAAAAGGTCAAGATCAATAAAAATAAATAAATGTTTTATTCAAAATTCAACAAGTTGACAAAGATCAAAGTGGTCCTTAATAAGCTCAATTCAGAGCTCTAAAAAAAGAAAAGAAAAATTCATGCTTATCATGACAAATTTCAAACAGTGACCTACAAGGGTGATTAACACTGGATGGAGGATTTAACCTCCTAAAAAATACTGCATTACAGCACAAAAGCTTTCGCATGATCAGTTTCTTTGAAATATCACAGGTGTATGCACATACTGAACTCATTATCTACAAATGATATGACAAATTTAGGACATCATTTACAAAATTACAACTTAGAACAAAATTACTTCATTATGAGTCAAAGAAAAAACATCAATTAATGCACGAGTTTAAGATAACCACCTCTGATGCTTAAGCAAGTGTTGTTCAAAAACAAAATGATTTGTGTTGAACTAACAATACGCAAGTTGTTGCCTCATTGTCAAATACATGAAGCACGGAGAGAGTCTTTACCAAATAGTTGGTGTGTGTGTCCCCCCTCTTACCTTGCATGTAATACACAATGCAGAAAGAGATATGGTCGAATTTGTATAACAAACATTACAGCCTCACCAGAAAATACCTAACACTGAGAGTTTCGGCTAAATTCTGGGCATGAGAACTCACCAATGTCACGCCTTATGCATAATGCAAGATGCGTGGAAGACCCAAAGTTAAATTCGTAACATTCAAGTTGTTGCATCACCATCAATTATACGACATGTAAAAGGGACTTGGCTGAAAAATTGGTATGCAAATTCAAAATTACTACTTGGTATAATTGGCAAGCGCAATAGAACGCACACAAGCACTACCATGGACATGTAGAAACCCCCATACATAAGCAGGACTATGCTGCAAGGATTTCGCCCACATGAGATTTGCAAGCACACACCTCCTATAGGTCTATAGCGTAGCTATATTCTGTGTGGATGGAACCCATGTAGGATTCATTTATGTGGGGTGATCCCTCGCATGACAAACTCTTGTGGCATTTCCTTGCAAAAAATCCACCCATGAATCTGAATGGGTAACGAAGGCATATTTGCATGAACCATGGGACTAAAGACGCCATGACTCAACCCAAGGTATTATTGTATAATCATTAACCCAATAAGCTTCCAACAAAATATTTTAAATCAAACCACCCAACCCAAGATTTACCAAGAAGACAAATTATCTACTTTTAAATTGTTTACAAAAGACTTAAAAATAAGGTGGCAATTCATACATCCAAAAACATTCAATGATCAATTTTATCAGAAAAAGCCACAAATCCATACTTTCACAGTCACCATGCAAAATAGGAAAATAATTGTGTTGAATTGACGCCATTAAATCACCTCAACATCTGCAATGAACCTTCAATCAAGCCAAGGAAAATAACATTAGGATCAAAACCTTCACAACAATTTCACCGTCTAACTCAGATCATCAGCAATACCAACTTCAAATATATCCAACAAAATCGTCAAAAAACCCTACAGGAAAGATGGTCCAGCACCAATCTTGAAGTCGAGATATCTAAATCCTCAACCCTCCAGTCAATTGAAGGGCTAAAAAACCTCCTGGTCAAAAGCATGAATCTCACATGTGAACTATAGACTATGTTTATCCCCACCACAACTATTATAAATACCCTTAGGGGAAACATAAACTAATTCCAAGACCCTCTTCCTTCTTGAAAGAAGGCTCTACTGAACCATCCTTTCATGCACTTGGTTATCATCATGTCTTTCTAGGGAAGCCCTCATCAGTGAAGTTGTAATACAAATGAGGCTTATTTATATATATTTATTTATATAACTAAACAAGCTTGAACAAATTTTAAGAGCTCGTCATATAAATGAATCAGCTTGAGTAGTGAGCCACTAACTTATTTATGTATAAAAGTATTATATGTTTAAGTCATTAGCATCAAATATGTAATCAAGGACTCAATTAGTACTCAAACTAGATAAAAAACACTAATAAAAAAGCTTTGATCAAAATTTTAAAACTTGGAACATGTTAGCTCAAATTTGATAAGAAAATTAACGAATGAGCTTGCGCAAGGCATTACTCAACTCGACTCAGTTCATTTATAATCCTACTTTTCACAATTCTAAAACATGAAAAACTTGAATTTCGTAATGAGCTCCACTTAAATGGTTTATTTTATCTTAAGCATACCTTGATGGTCATAATATCTACATGTACTGCATTTATATCATTCTTATCGTCACCAAGCCACTTAAATGTATTCTGAACTGTAATGTGAAGCGCATCCAATTTTAAGTAGCTGCATTTAAATAGTTATAATTAATCCAACACCTAAAAATGATTATTCAATGCAAAACATTTATATTAGGAAAAAAAACATATCAATAAGAACAAAACTTACTCATCGCTATCTGTTCTCCTGGGCATCAGAATTATAGGCCGAGTTAGAGACAGATCCAACTTTAGGGCAGGTGATCCTGTAATTTCTCTTGTTGGGACCTTCTTTTCTGAGTTAGTGGCATGATCTTCCAGCTTAACAAAACTTTCAGAATCACTGGGCACAAGGCCCATGAAGTAGCTTAGAACCTGGAAAAAAGTGGAATTTTAAGCGCTAGATTGCTTAATAAAATCAAAGCACAAATCACGCAAATAAGAAGCTTACCTCCTGCACAAAGCGATTCAAAAACACTATCCGAACTTCTGAAAGCTGTCCAGTAAGGCTATATTCATAGCCACCGTAATCTTCATCGTCTTCACTATATGAACAGAAATCAAGCTGCATATACAAAGATGTCAATTATTACGTGTTACCTGATAACAACACATCCATCCAGATAATTGTATAAAAAAGAAGCAAGTAAGATCGATAGATCATGAATGCTTTCACAAAGCAAAGCAAATCTTTTGCAGTTTTTTGGATATGGCTCTCTTAAAATAAATTTATTGTGATTGGTATCTTAAATTAAAATTATCAATTATCTCTCCTATGTAATTTCTTCGAATTCATTTTGCAAATGTCATGTAAGTTACATGCCACTCCTATCGTATAATAGATACTACTTTTGTTTTCTTGTTTAATTTTTAAATGTTTTTTTTCATTCCATGAGATAGTCAGAGCTGTTAATTGTTAACTTAAGAGTGTAGCCTTCCCTAAGCTTCCTATGTACAACAGCACTCTGCACTCGTGAGAAGTATGCACATCAACCTCTACATGCGTACCAACTACAATACAAAAATTAAACATAACAACAGAGAAAACCATTCACCCAAAAGCATTTAAAAATATATATATATATATATATCTTGCAAATTCATGTACTTATCTTGTTGTAGATTTCCTAAACCACCACATAATCCCGCAGCATCATGTCCTTTTCAAATCTCTAGATAAATCATTCCTAAAGCGCATGAAAAACATATTAATTCAAATCTGTCAAACTATTCATAAGAATCCACTAACGTCATCCCAAATCTTTCCAACTCAAAACTAACAAAATCTTTTCTAACCCAATCTCGTCAAATTAAATCCGAATATTTCTTAACCTCTAAAGCTGGTCTTTACTAAGCACTTCACAAACTTGAACGGATACCAAGGGACAATTTATGTCCAACCAAGCAACCACCTAAACCAAACATCAGTTGAACACGCACATTAAAAGCTGAAACCCTTTCCTTTCCCATCTTCTTTTCAAGAGCACTCTTCAGAATCTCAACATTCATGCTACTGCCTGCTACGGCAGTGCAATCAGCTATGCATTAATAGGAAGCAAGTTAGGGTATTTTAGCTTAACATAAAATCCTTATTAATGACATACTAGCTTAATAATATCAAATGTAAGTTCAACGGTCCTTGCTATCACCGTCTTTTCCATAAAGCTGCTGTATTAGAGATACGTCATTTGCTTATAGCTGAAACTTCATTTGCTAAAAAGGCAAATACACATGAATTTCAAAAAAAAAGAACTCCGTCAATTTGACGAAAGTTATAAGCATGTTTAACTCCTACTTAAAACATTTAATGCTGAACCCAGCATGTATTTGCTCAAAAGCTAAACTTCCTTGCTGCACCTCCAACCCCAATAAGAAATGTATCAATTTCTGCAGAATTTAATGTGTTTCCTGCTGAAAACTTGCATTGCTTTCTGCTGAAATTAGAACTATTGTTCCGCAATCTACATTTAATTCATGCTAAACTCGCCCGTTGTCTCTTGTAATAATAGACACCAGCAAACCATCCAGTTCTGAACTGCTTTCAGCTACATGCTCACTGTTGAAGCTTGCATCTATGCGTATTACATTACACTAACATAAATTAAATGATCTAAATGACTAAAGAAAGAATTGTCTGTTTCCCACGACTTTGTGGATTTTTTTTACCAAAAAGCTGGGAAAACCATTCTCATTAGAAAGAAAAAATACCATATTTCAAATGTAAAAGCGATAGAAAATTGTAGACAATTGATACTGCAAAATTAACCTAGGTCTTAGTTAGCTCAATTAAAATCATAGTTAACTGAGTAAATTTATTATGCAACGTCTTGATAAATAATTACAAATATTTAAGGTTAAATTTAATGGTTTCGACTATTTAAATGTTTCTTCAAAACTACAGTTCTAGGTTTGTCGATAAGTTCAATCTCTCAATCCACCAAAAGAAATGAGCCATGCATTGCCATTGAAGCTATTAACGAAGAGAAGATCAATTGATGATATTATTTCACACAGGTTGTATGTAGCCAAAGAGGAATAAAGAGGAGAATGGATAAATTTATTGCACAAATAATCTACTAAATATAAATAAAGCATTAAAGGGAGCCACAACTTTTTCTCCAAAATTGTTCTTTGTTATCTCAAGAAATTGTAAGCCCCAAAAAAAAAAGAATAAGAAAAAGTCATGAGATAATAAGCATTAAAAGCCCCTATGAGCTTTAGAGAATATTGCAATTTGAAAATTGCTCAACAAAATAGTATTTAAGCTCCCAAAAGCCTATTTTTTTATCTAAAAGATAGTTGATTTAATGAAATAGAAGATGAGACAAAAAGGTACACAATCATTTTTAGATTGAAGTCATATTACCCATTTATCATTTTTTTGAATTTTAGGGATTTTGATATAGTCTACTATAAGCAGAAATAATAAGGAAAAGAGATTATTTCTTTTCAAGGAAAGAAAACGCAACTCTCGTTTGAACACTAAAGATGTTAAAAGTATTTTCTTTAATGTTCTGTACAAGATTTTTTGGGTATATTTCATTGAACATAATATTAAGCTTAATCCCTAGGCCCAACCCAGCTGTATATGAGGGCCCTTCGTAAGCTAGCTTGTTTTAAGCCTAATTAAATTTTCAAGTAGCATAGGCATTAGAAAAGATAGAATAGTTTTAATGAAAGATATAACAGTATTAATTAGTCAAGAGAAAATTAAATCTACAAGAAATAAGTTGAAAAGAAATAGGAAGAGAAAAGTGAAATGCTCCATATTCCTTCTTAGCCAAAATCTTGCCACTTATATAAAGATCTACAATGAGAAAAAATAGAGAAGAAATAAAATATCCTAATAATAAATTTAATTTACAACAAACTTTTTAATTTAAAACCTAGTCAATAAAAATCACAGGATCCACCTTAACAATCGAAGACTAACTTCCAATAAACTAAGGACCACATTCACAACCTCAACAATCTGTGTCATTCCTTCTTGAGAAATTGCCACGAGGAGCCTATTTATCGTCAGAACTTCCCTTCCATCTAAGGATGCCTGTGAGCTATAAAGCCATAACAGGAAGAGGCAAAGGGGGCAGCCCCCTCATAAGCTAGCATGTTTTAAGCCTAATTTGCTTTTCAAGTAGCATTGGCGTTAGGAAAGATAGAATAGTATTACTGGAAGATTGATGCTATCAAGAATTTATGTACTTTTTATTTTATTTGAACAATAGTATATTTTGTTTTCTATTTTATTTTCTTTTCTTTTTTAGCTATCCAATGATGGGAAAGCATCCAATGATCATGGTAGGTAGTGCATATGGCTTGGTAGACCTTTGGTTTGCTGGCTCGATTGGTCCCTAGCTGCTGGTGGTTCACGGGTTGGCTGTTTTGGAGCATTCGGTTTTGAGCTGATTCTCTAAGTTGCTTGAACTGAAGTTTAGTAGCTCTTTAATTCTCAAAAGGTACCTCATTATGAAGCTTACTTTTGGAGTGGCCTTGTCCCTTCCCCTTCCCCTTTTCTTCTTGTCTCTTGGAAAACCGTGGCCTGCTCTTAATGGTGGCTGAATTCAATACAGGATATTAATGTGGAAGTTATTGATTTTAATGCTTTACCTTTGGGAATTCAGCCAGCCTTTGTTTTTTCCGAAATGGGATGCTTTTCCCGTAACTATGCTGCTTTGAATTTTCGGCCTGCTTGCTGGCTCCTTGGTTCCGTGAGATGCTGGGTTGTTTTTTCCAAAATGACTCTTGGAAATCCTTTGAAAAATAAAAGCTTGGGATGTTGTGAACATTAACTAAGGTGACTTTTGGCATTCCTCTACTTTGCCTATAAATAAGAGATGATGTTGTGAAGGAAGGGAGTTGATATTTGTGAGCATATTTGCTATTAACCTGCGGGTTTATTCGGAAATCCTGCGGGCTCTTTCCAACCTTCTTTTCTCATCCCCTCCGAAAATCCTGCGGGCTCTTTCCATTCTTCTCGAGCTTCTAATCTCTTCGTCTCTCCGCAAGTGCCACTCCATCTGTATCCTTCTTCTCAACAGTGAAGCACCTTTAGGGTGTCGTGTCTTGGTTGATTTGGAAGCATTTGGGACAGTCTTGCAGTGGTGGACCATCGGTTTGCTAATTCTATGCACTTTACTTATTTATCCTACAAATTCGATGCATGTGAGGAACCCGCTCTGACGGTTGTCTGAGGATAGCGTTTTTTTTATTTCTTTAAAATCTCCTAGTATCTTTTGTTGTGTTTGTCAAGTTTTGGGTCATTTGCATTTATTTAATAAAATTTGTTTTAAGTTCTACTCATTGTGTCAGTTTTCTTCTTGTGTGTCTTTTGTGATCAAGAGATATAGGTTCCTTATATCCCTTGTCTACATCAAAGATATAACAATATTAATTAGTCAAAAGAAAATTAAATATACAAGAATGAAGTTGAAAAGAAATTAGGACAGAAAAGTGACAGATCCACATTCCTTATTAGCCAAAATCTTGCCCCTTATATAGAGATCTTCAAAGAGAAAAAATAGGGAAGAAATAAAAAATGTCTTGATAAAAAATGAAATTTACAACAATTTTTTGAATTTAAAACTTACTAAATACAAATCGCATGATCCACCTTGGCAATCGCGGGTTGCTAACCTTCAATAAACTAGGGACCACATCCACAACCTCGGCAAATATGTGTGTTGTCATTTGTTCTTGAGAAACTGCCAAGAGGAGCCTATTTATTGTCACAACACTCCTTCAAACCAAGGATGCCAGTGAGCTATCAAGCTATAACAAGAAAAGGGAAAGGGGTTATCCCCCTCTCCCAACAGAAAGGCTAGAAGGCTAGAGAGGGAGTTGAAAGAAAACTTGAATTATGGAGGTCAAACTTAGAGTCTAAAAGTTTTCATTTGAGTAGGCCTAAAACTGAATAAATGGAGTGTAATAGGGAACAAATAAAAAATATCCTGATAAGAAATGAAATTTACAACAATTTTTTTAATTTAAAACCTACGAAATACAAATCACATGATCAACCTTGGCAATTGCAAGTTGCTAACCTTCAATAAACTAGGGACCACATCCACAACCTCGGCCAATATGTGTTGTCATTCCTTCTTAAGAAACTGCCAAGAGGAGCCTATTTATTGTCACAACTCTCCTTCCATCAAAAGATGCATGTGAGCTATCAAGCTATTACAGGAAGAGGGAATGGGAGTAGCCCCCTCGCCCAAGAGGAAGGCTAGAGAGGGAGTTGAAGCAAAACTTGAATTATGGAGGTCAAACTTAGAGTCTAAAAGTTTTCATTTGAGTAGATCTAAAACTAAATACATGTAGTGTAATTTTAGTTCTAATAAATCTAGTGGGGAGATTGTGACTTTGGGTGATCAAGTCATCAATAAGAGTACACCTAAAAGTTTTGGAATCATGTTTATTCTCTATTAAATTCATGATTGAGGACAAATGCAATGCACCTAGAGACTTTAAGTGGAAAATTAAAAAATGGTGCAACAATAAGAAATTCATTTGGAAAAAAAACATTGATTGGAGTTTTAAACTACAATACATTCATAGGCAACTGATTTATAAAGTAGAGGCAGTGAGGTTGCCATCACCGCAATATTATTTAGGGTTGTTAGTGATGAACATAATAGATCTAGCCACCACTCAAGATGTCCATTTTCTCATTTAGTTATAGTCAAGATTGTGAAAATCGGACCGATCATCGAACCGAAAAAAATGAATGGTTCAACAGTTCGACCAAGATTGAACCGGGGTTTAACTGGATAATATAATCAACATTAAAATTATTTAAATAAAAAATAAATAATATAATATTAATAAATAATTATACAATAATATAAAATTATGATAAACATAAATAAATTATGTTCACATATAAACTTATAAATTAAATATAATTTATTGCTACTCTATATTATATATTTAGATAAATTTTACAATGATAAATTATATATAAATTCATATTATAAACTTTAATATATAAATTATTTATGTTAGATTATTTAAAATTAATAAATAAATTAAAAATAGTTTTAATAATAAATATTAAAAAAATAAAAAGTATATATAAACAAAATAAATATTACTCGTATTATTTAAAAATAATTAAAAATGGTTTAAAAATATATAATTTATGTTTTGAAATATAATATTTCAACTAAGTTATTTAGTCTCATATCACTTGCGAGCTTTATTTTGTTTTGTTTTGTTTATATAACTTATTTTGTTTTTTTTTTATTAGGAACTCATATGGGATGGTGGGGCCATAAGGGTATATTTGTTAGTGTTTGGTTGATAAATGATCATTATAGATTATTATAAAATTAAAAAATATTATATTTAAATTAATTTATTATATTTAATGTTTGATTTAAAATTTTAAATTAATTTAATTATTTACATAAGAAACCAATTGATCTGACCAATTCTTAAAAATCAGTACTGGTTCAACAGTTGGATGATTGAAGAAGAGGTTTGGGCCAGTTCAAACAGGTTCGAAGCTGGGCTGATATTTCATATGGACCGAATCGGCCATATGAACAATTCTTGATTGACCTGGTCAAACCAGCTGATCTAGTTAGGTTTTCAAAAGTATGGTTATATTATTTTGTTAACAAGTGTTGATGTAAACATTTTTATGGACAATACCATTCTATTTTAACTTTCCAAAATATAGTTAAAAACACATCTCTATTATAGAGGAGGATTAAGATTTGAGCATATTATTGAATTTTGACCATAATATGGATGTTCTCTAAAATTCTATCCACCATCAAAATTATCCTTCAATATGCATAACCAACATACAAGAGTGTGATCGCTATCAAAAGTGATTAACTATCATTTGTAGCTAAGATTTTGAGATATAAACGGCCCCAAGTGCCACTATGCAGAAGCCCTTGTATCTAGAAGACTCCAAAAGCTCCAAATTACCCCATGATGTACGAGAAGAGCATATGCCTTGTGGCTTAAAAAAAGGCTTTGGGTGTGCTCTTGATTATTATTTGGACTTGCATTGGATTAATTCCTTTGATGCTTGCTTCGAACAAGGTCGACTCCATATCGAGAGACTCACCCACCGAGGACTTTCTTGCAACCCTTATGTCTCCATCTCTCGAGCCGAGCTCAATCTCTGGCATGTATTCTTTGGTCTAGATGAATGCAAGTGCATTCAAGGTCTAATCGGCTCATAGGTGGAAGACACTACCTTGAATTAGCTCTTTTCCTCTTTCTTTTTCACAAGCTTGAGTAGGACTTCGAGTCTTGGGAAAGTCACCTGACTAAGCAAAGGAGGACCGAGTGAAGGAAGAATCGACCAAAAAATCAAATATATGATAAGATCATAAATAACTTACAAAAACTAACAAACGTGCCACAAAAAAACATGCCATTTCATCCAAGGAACAAAAAATTTCAAAAAAAGTGTTCAAATTACGTAGAAACATTATGTAGCACATGTCCATCAATGACTCATAAGCATTGAAATTGATGTCAGTGTGTCAATAAATCATCAAAAAATATGCCAATACGCCTTTCACCTTAGACCATGAAATGGTCTCAATTCTACGTCAAGAGGTCATATAAAACCTTATATGGTCTAAATGACTACATTGCCACTCCAAGATTATAAAATCATTCAAATAATTTGAACCTCAATTTATCATAATACACGTGAGGCCTCAATTTAAACATACAGATTTCAACCTTTTTGGTCAGAGAAATAGGCTTATGACATTGGAATATGAAATTGAAATCTTACCTAACTTCATGAAAATGCATTGGAATATAAAATAGAAATCTTAGCCAACTTCATGAAAATGATATGAACTCGAGTTTCTATCTAGGTTTATATGTCCCACAATCAAGCTTTCCTTAGGATGTAAGATCCAACCTAAAACTGAGCTTCAACAACAAAGATACAAACTTGAACAACAAACAATCCCTCCCTAGGATGGAAAACTCAACTTGCAGCCAAGTTCATAACAAAATTACAAGGCCACCAAAAGACAACTCGAGCAAGCTACCATGTCAACACTAGCCAACTAAACACAAGCTAGCTTTCATCTAATAAGAACATCGACCAAATACCAATTTAGGAGATATCTGCCAGACAACGAAGCCATCCAAACCCCAAGTGCATAAGTATTGCTTCATTGAGCTAAACTAGAACTCACCAACAAATTATGGTCATGCCAATTCATGAGCGCCAAAAGGTCATTATAATACCTCTGACCATAAATAGCCAAACGGCCTGTTTTTAAACCACTCAATCAAACATTTACTAAGAGATCATTGATATTTTGTATTGCAATAAATTTTCCATCAACTTTCTTATT
This sequence comes from Dendrobium nobile, assembly GCA_022539455.1. Classification (NCBI taxonomy): domain Eukaryota; kingdom Viridiplantae; phylum Streptophyta; class Magnoliopsida; order Asparagales; family Orchidaceae; genus Dendrobium; species Dendrobium nobile. The sequence continues at coordinate 2,714,530 of CM039726.1, forward strand.
ATATTAATGAAACATACTAGTTGATTTGCTAAACTATAGCTTGGTGACAATGTGATTTCCATTCATTGCATCTAGCCAATCACTTAGAGACACTGTGCTAGTTACTCTTTCCCTTCTTTATGCATTTGATCAAATCCTCTTCTTCACTTATTTTTAGTTAGCATATTTAATGCCTTCGTCTTCATTTTGAAGCCAACAAAGAGATGCATATACTGGAACAATGTGATCACATCTCTTGGAAGTTCAAATTTCATCATTCTGCAGAAAAATTACCAGGAAGCTAATAATGGGATATTGGTGTGACCTTGATTCTCAACGAGCTCAAGATCTTGCAGCTTGATAGGCAAACATTTCAAGTTCAAAGATGCATTAGTCATCTTCAATGTCATCTTATTAATTTCTTGTGGGCTCCGAAAATTCGGCCCTAGCCTCCGCCCGCTGTTGCTAATTGCTTTTCTTTTTGGAGGAAGTTTTAACGAATAAGTTCCGGGGTAAATTTTGGAAGGAATATGCGTTTGTCGATAAGACACTACCCAGAGATTTCACCCTCATTTTGTGAGGACTTTATGATATGAGTTCTGGTTTCCTAAAGGCGCAAGCCCCTATAGTTAATTACCCCTCCCAATCATGAGAGAGAACTTTCGATTAAGGCTAGTCATCAATCAGATATGTAGAGATACGTGCATCTGGCATATAGTAGCAGCATGGGCATGGGTTTTGAGAATTAGGTTTGGATTTGGGAATTTAGAAAAGTTTGATATTTAAAATAGAAATTTCACCACCTTGCGCTTAAAGCGGATGGTGGGGGAATTAATGATGGACCCGATTAAGATCCCATGGCTCCGTCGTCCCAGGCCATCGTGGTCCCTGGTCTACTTAGTCAGAGGAGGTAGTCGACCCAACCTGATAAAAGGATCCTTGTCGGCAGCCATGGGTTGCTTCGTCCAAGGGGACCATGTTGTTTGTCTAAGGGGACAAATTTGAATCAACCTTAGCTAACAGAGGACTTTGTGCCCTATCGATCATATCCTATTGATTCATGTCTCAAGGATTTGATGTCATTAAAGAATGTATTGGCTCTGGCCATAACCGATATTTCATGCTGCCATTTGGCGGCAAAATCACTCGGTTCAGAGGGCCCCGGGTCATAACCGTTTATCTGCGATGCCATTTGGCGGCAAAACCGCCGGTTAGAGAACACATACCATGTCCTTATTGGTAGGAGATTGTTTGAGAATGGATCCTAGTGATATTTTCGACTATGCATTAGCTCTATGTGAGCTGAAGTTATTTTCGAATTTGTCCACTTCGGCAAACTGTTGTGGATGGTGGATGAATTTTGCCTTAAGTACTTGATAGGTTGGATTTCAATTTTAAATATTTGGATTTTGATATTTTGGGAGTTTTGGGTTTTGTGAATATTTGGAGTAGCATTTTGAATTATTTGAAATGAACCCCTCTGGTTGAGATATGCATTCAACACGGCCATCATCGGGGTGTTTGGGCTCACATCCATTTAACGCTTGAACTTTATCGACCCTATCAACTTGCCGATAGGGGATCGGGTTTCGTAGGTTTTATGCCTTTATTAGTGGATTCTCTTAATTATAAGCCTTGAATGTCTAATATGAATGTATTAAAACAAATATATCGGTCGCCACAACTGTATATTCATTTAATGGTTCGAACCCTGTCGACTCCTATCAATCCACATAGAATGATCGGGTTCGAACTTTAATTCACTTATTGACCCGTGCAGCATTCCTAGACGTCATGTATGTACCAATAACACGCTCGTCGGGGCCCATGCGATTTTTTGGGGCATTTTGTAATTATTTGTTGAACCTTATCGACTCCTATTGACCCTTATAGGATGATTGGGTTCAAACTTAGATTCATCATTTGACCCGCGCAGCATCCCTAGACATCAAGTGTGTACCAATAACACACTCGTCGGGGGCCAAGCGGGTTGCGATTGTATTTACCCCTTTAGTGTACCTATGTGCATACAAATTACGGTGCATGTGTAGAGGTACTTTGAAATATTTAAATTTTGCTTGTGAGTGGTACATTGAATGTATATAAGTCTGCTACAGTAGCTCTCGTAGGAGCTCATATATATTGAAGTTCTCTTTGTGTATTTGTTCGTAGATGGAACTTTGTATATGTAACAAGTCTCCTACGGTGATTCATAAGAGTTCGCATTTGCCACCAACCTCTTCATGCACATTGATTGGTAGGTTGTTTTATCCACTTGCATATTGGTTGCTGCATATATCTGCAAGTCCACAAGTATTGATTGGTGGGATATCGTTGTATTCATTGCATATCCCTTGAGTTCATTTGTATGTTAGTAAAAGACTTCTTGTTTGGAGGGACTACTATGTTTTCTTATGAAATTGACATGAAGACAACCGTCAATTTCAATATTCATTGCTTGAAGGTTTGAATGCATTTGTTTATGTCTTGACGTTGATCATAGAACATTGTTGCATTCATTGTTATGACTATTGATAAGTCATTATATTCGTTCATTGCATTTCAAACCCTCTTGCTCGTAGAGGAAGAATCTACATTTGCTTATAGATAGATTGTTGTGTGAATAAGAAGTTTTCCACAATAATTTGTGGGGACTCGCATGTGTTCCAAATATACTGCATTGTGTATGTTTGTAGGAGATTTTGTTGCATTGGTTGCATATAAGTTGATGCTGATTGCTTAGGTAAGTTGCATTCAATGTTGCTTGTAGCATATTGTGTGCACTCCTACATTTGTAGTGAACAAAAATGCGCCACACTTATTGTTGATTTTCCTATGCAAACCAAATTTCTTTGTTTACAGGGGCAGCTGAATTTGCTTGCACGACGATGTGGATACCACTTGTTCTCATTTGCAAGTTGATTTTGCTTGAATGTTTCAAGCCATTTAATTCTATCATTCATCATTTGTATGCCTTCAGAATTCATTCAACACTTTATGATTTCTTGCTTGTACATTTGCATTTGATCCTTCTTTTGATGTATCTTCTTGGAGTTAGATTGTTGTTATTGATAGGGGTATAAGAGCTTTCTCTATCCCATCACAAGTCATTGAGCAAGATTCCTCCATTGAGCGTCTAGATTCTTAGCACTTGTGAAAAAATCCTATGCTATTGGTTGTAAGTATATCACCGCATTCTTCATTTGAACATTGAGCGTAGGTTGATATTCACTCGAATGCATCCACGTGTGTTACCTTGTTATATTTATTACATATCAAACCCTTCTAGTGGCATTTGATTGTATGAGTCTTCCTCATCAATTGTGAGTAAATGACGTTTGTAGGTTCTATAGTCATTGCAAAACTTCCTTTTCACCACAAGTTCCATATATGTTCCTTTATATTTAGTTTGGATCTTTGTTGACATTATAGCATCTTGATGTTGATTGAAGACTTTGTCATGTTGATTGTGAGCATGTCATATTGAAAATTCCTTGTCATTCAACACAAATTCTATGCTTATTTACTTGTACTCAATTAAGAGCTCATCACTTGCATTTTACCCATGAGCATGCATATCCTTATACTTGTTGCAACTATCCAATCCTTTCCATTAGCAAGGATATTGTGAGTGTTGCATACTAGTTACCACCATTCATGGATGACTTGTAATGTTCATTGAGGATTTTATATATTTGTTTGCTTATAGTTTGATCAACATTATCACTTTGATTTTAGTACTTTCATTTCAATCTTATATTTGTCAATTCTAAAGTTCAATCCCATGTGGTCCTGAAAGTTCAAGTCTTGTCCCTCGTTCATGTTTGAGTTCAGGTATAGTTAAGGCTCTTAATGAACCTCTTCCATTCGTTCGGATCCCCCGTAGTCCAACTCAAGTATTTGCTTGAGTTCAAATTGTCCAAGTTCAAGTTCTCATTTGATCAAATTAGAGTTCAAGCGTTCAATTCTTTGAGTTCAAATTCTTCATGCTTAAGTTTAATTTTAAGTCTTTTCTTCAAGTTTACACTAGTTCATAAATGTCCAGTTCAAGTCCCATGTTGTCCGAATATTATTCAAGTCCTTTGCATTTCAAACAGAATTTCAGCAGCCTCCCAGCGTCTCCACCGTTTATGGGAAAAAATCAAGAGGCAACCTTCCCCTCGTCGCTACTTGAGCACTTCAGGTAGGTGTCAAATGACACCGCGGTTGTATATTATTTTTTAAATCCTCGCCCGCTACATGAGCGTTTAAGGGTTTCAAGCACATTTTTTAAAGGAGCATAATTTTTCTTTCCCCCCTCTGTACTACATGAGCATTTGGATGTACTTATTTTTCGTCCCCCTCGTGCTACATGAGCACTCCGGGAATTATCCGCCTCGTTGCAAGCACCGCGCCGGTTTTCCTCCTTACTACGCTACGTGAGCATGTAGGGGATTTGTCGGCTCGTCGCTAGCATCAAGGATTTTTTTTTCGTCGCAAGCGCCACGCCGGTTTTCCTTCCTACTACGCTATGTGAGCGCGTAGGAGGTTTGCCGGCTCGTCGCAAGCCACGAGGGAAGAATTTTTTGAGTTAGAAGTTTAATACCTTTGCAATCGGACCAGTGACGACGGCAGAGATAAAAAAAATGCACGAAAATACATTTCTCTTTTTTTATGTATTTTCTTTTCTTTTCTTTTTTACAAAAGATAACAATAATAATAATAATACAAACGTGATATTAATACTAAAATTAATAAGTGCATTACCATTATACTATCGCTATCACTTAACATTAATAACATCATTAATAAATAATAGTAGGTATTAATAATAATATATATAATAATATAATATTAACACTAACAGTAATGACAAAACAAATAGAGAGAGGGGGAGATCGGGACAAGCCTTCCTATAGAGGAGTTCAGTGGATGTTCGGCTAGGGCAGAGGTAGGGGAAGAGCTTGGCGTCGAGATATAGGAGTTGGCTGCAGGGATTCAACTGGAGCTGGAGTTCGGAGTTGGGGTTCAGGGATCGAAGGAGGACTGGGAGTCAAGCAGAAGGTTTGGAGACGAGAGCTCTGGCTTGCAGCTTTGAGAGCTTCGTCGAATAGGGGTTCGGCAGAGAGCAGGAGGAAGTAAGAGGATCGGTCGGCTTCAGTAAGTAGTGATCCCTCTCTCCCTATCTCTCTATCTCTCTGGGTTCGAGGAGCAACGGGGTCAGTACGGAGATCAGATCGGAGAGCTAGAATGGCAGGTTGGCTTTGATCTCAGAGGGAGGAGGTAAAGGCGTCTGAGGCTTTGGAGGTCTTAGGTGGAAGGTCTTGAGGGATTCACCAGTGGGAAGAAGCAGCCGAATGCTTCATTCGGTCTGCTTTCAACAATAGAGCGAGAGCGGGACTGAGGTGCTCGATGTGTGCGTGAAAGGACCCTTCAACGTTGTTTGCAGGCTACGACACTGTAGCGACAGAGCGGGATTTCTGCAGGTTATCGGAATGGGCAGCGGCATTTGGGCTCAGGTAATGATTTAGGTTTTATATATATATATATATATATTATTTTTGTTTATCATAACATAGGCCAACATTTCTTATATTTTTTTTAAATGTAAATTTAATTGCATTTTAATGCTTTTTTTAGTTGCCATAAAAAAAATCCTATATCATCATTTGTCACAATCATAACACCTTAGTTCGAAGCTAGAAGGTGATAGACATTTGTAATGCATAACTAGCGCAATTGCACTGGCAGAAGTTTGTAACCTGGACACATGATGGGATGAAAGCTTGCCAATACAAATTAAAGGAACAAAAATAATTTATAAGCAGATTTACAGGAGCCTGCATTTATGAGTGGGATGAGAAAATCATAGCTGTTTGACTGAGAAGTCTAACAAGCCTCCATGTCAGAATTTGTGACAGTATTTGATAAAATAGGGTGTCATACAGAGTCACAGGACAAGATATGAAGTAATAAATTTTCCCAAGAAAACATTAACAGGCTAACATAACAAAAAAGAACGGAAACAAATTTAGGAGAAAGTTGAGCTGTACCTCAACAAATGATTTTCCACCTGGATTTCTCATGTCGCACATCCAAAAATATGAATGACTCCCAGGCAGAGTGTCATCACTTATTTTCAGGTTTCCAAGGGCAGCTTTTATACTGAAGGAAGATGAAAATACCTTGAGCACCAAAGAATCTCAAATAAGTCTAAAAGCAAAAAAAAAATAGTAGGACGAAACAGTAAATATTATAATTTCTACAAACCTTGATATCAGCGAGCAAATTACTTTGTGACAATGTAGCAAGAGAGACCCCATCCTCATTCATCAAAAATATCTGAGCTGTGGCCATATTAAGCGACAGGTAAAATATAATTCTGGTTTTTCCTTTGTCTAGAAACCCTTTCGCAACTGGCTCCTGGACGATGTTGCTATAGGGTTCATCAACTGAATCTGATTTCAAAGTGCTACTGACGGCCTTGGGAGATTTGCTAATATCCCCAGCAGGATCATGGATGTTTTCCACAGCATTAATAGCATTAACAAATCCCAATATTGCAAGAATAGTTGGTCGATGACAGAAGAATGACAATGTAGCCAGAGTAATTACAACCTGGTTGGAAGATCAACTCTTGAAAGGTTCAACATTAAAGAATTAAATCATCAAAAAAAAAGTTAGGTAAAAGAGTATAATCTTACTCTATTATCCAAGTTATTGTAATGAAGAGAATCCTGGCCATACAAGATCAGCTGTGCTTTCACAAAACTATCCATAATATCAGTAGTTTCCAAATTTGAACTTCTAGTTGTAATATCAACATTGGGTATTAAACCAGGAACTCGTCTAAAGTTAGGAGGCTTCATGGAAGATCTTAAAGATGGAGAGGAGGCTAGAGCAGCAAAATACTCTGACATACTACCACTTCGTTGAGTAGGATACAAACCAACATCATCAAGTTCATCTGATGCTTCGAAAAACTTATCTTCATTGTCAGCTTGATTTAATTGATCATTGTCCCGCATAGCTTGGTTTGTATTCTTTATGAAAGATCTTGCAAGATATCTGGGCAAAGCTACTCCAGCAAGTTGATATTGATCTAATATCTCAAGTGATTTCAATAGGGTGCCCATATAAATTACTTTTTCCCTAACGGAAAGCTCAACCTGTTCAAGGACAAAGTAAAAGTTTAGAGTGAAGGAAGAATCATCTTAAAAAGAAGACATGAATATGGCTCGATCGAGATACCTGACCACCCAATGCACGGAACTCAAACAATTGGCTCTCATTGCCTAGCAGCACTTTTTTAAAATTCAAATTGCTCTGTTAATGAAAAAGAATCACTTTATAAACAGTCGGAACTTTATTTAGAACTTTTTGTAGTCTATAACTACAAGATTGAGATGCTACCTCATAATTAGAGCTAAAACAAACTCTTAGTTCATCAAGGACACCAGTAAAAAAAATTTTCTCCATATTCCAAACATCTGGAAATATCTTGCTATCAGAGGATTTTGGGGTTGTAACATCAGTGGTAGATGACATCTCAGTAAAGCCAGTGATGGAAGCAGAACCCTAAAATAATAGTATATAAAACTTCTTTAAAGCTTCTAAATAAGTTGACAAAAATAAAGACACGTGGAGATTAAAAATTAGATTTTGAATCAATAACATACAAAGCTAACAAGCATATTGCGCCAACTTTTTTGAAATAAAAAAATACCAAAAAAATGATATAAAAAAGAATAAAGCCAGCTTTATCTACATGTGGACCTAAAACTTCGTTAAATCTATATGAATTAATAATGCCGCCCAGCTATCAAAAATAGAATCCCTAGTTGCATCCCTAAAGAGCCTCTAAGTCACCACCTCAGCATCTTGGCAAATTCTCCCTGCATGGATCCATTCAAGGCTTGCTTTTTTTTCTTTTCTTCTTTCTTTTAACGCTTTCCTTCTTTATTGTGTGCCGTTTTCTGATGTTTTTGCTTCTATTTTCATGCAAATGTTTCGTCTATACACTACTGGAAACCACCAGCACCTGAAGCTAACTACAGCCACCCTTCCAAATCGCTGAAACCAACACTGGAGCCTCCCTTCCAGTCAGCCACCAATATTCACTTTCTAAATTCAAAATCCTACTAAATCTCCTTAGTCAGCTTTAAAAAAAAGTCAGCAATCCAATACAAATTCAAAATCATTAGCGACCATCATTTTCTCTTTTACCGACAAGCTCTTTCAAACTGAACAACATTAATTTTTTATAGGCATCGACTCTAATTGATTGAAATACATATCCGAACTTTGACTTGCTTTACTTGATCTATGATAACAAAAAAGGGAATTAGGCGTAATCTTTTTTCCCCTTCTTTTTCATAATCAAGTCAAACATTGTTACCAGCCGAATAATTGTCAAGCTCTTTTCTGATTGAGCATTTTTCTCAAAAATTGGCAGCTTTTGAGTGGAACTCGCATCAAAAATTTTATCTGCTTTTATTGATTTATGATAACAAAAGTGGAACAGTAGTTCATTTTTTTTCTTCCTATTCATAATCAAGCCAGATGTTGTTCCAAGCCGTACGAATATCAAAGTCTTTTTCTAATTGAGCACATGAGAGAAGGTGAATGCATGCAAAAGGCTTCAAATGCAGCTAAACTTTCATGTTCTTTTTTCAACGTTTCCATAGATCACTCCATTCACTTAGCCTTTCTATCAAAGTCTTTTCTAATTGAGCACATGAGAGAAGGTGAATGCATGTAAAAGGCTTCAAATGCAGCTAAACTTTCTTGTTCTCTTTTCAACATTTCCATAGATCCCTCCATTCACTTAGCCTTTTTAGGCATTATATGTTAAAAAAGGTAGAAAACAAGAAACAAGTCCATGCATTGCAAAAATAAAGAAACATAATGAACTTAAAAGAAAAGCTATGCTATGAGCGATAATAAACAAAAGTTGATTTGATCAGAGAGACTCTTCTATGAAGAGGTGTATCAATGAATATTTTACAATTAACTTACAGCAGATAAGTAAGGAGGAGCATGTCACATGGAATTAAAGAAACAACCAGAAAACATAAATTTATACTGAGGCATCTAACAGATCATATTTTTTTGACAAGGATCATTTGTCGCTGTATGATAAGTGATATGATGGTTTCTTGCTGTCATATAGCAATAATACTCAACATTTTCCATGTATGCGCAGTTTACCGAACAATGACTAAAAAACAAAAAACACCTCGAGTCCTCAACCTCATGTCGTAGATGAATGAAAATAATAACAAAAAAGACCATCAATCCTGATTAAATTATGATTAGCTAATCTAAAGATGGATGACTTTGCAATCTTCAAGAAGTTAAGACATTCATTTTTATGTATATCTATAGTTACAGAATTCTGCTTCTTTCCATATCAAAAAATTATAAATTAAAATCAATGATCCTATACTTCCAGAAGAATGATCATTCAAATAAACTGAACAACACAAATATGGACACAAACAGAAAACGTATAAACACTAACATAGCGAGTTAGAGACATGCATTATGCTTTCACATATGCATATAAATACACATAGATAATTTGCAAACACAATTAGTGAAGGTGATGAGGACATCCACAAGAGATTTCGACATACTTACCATCGGAGGAATCGTAGATCGACGGCTACAATTCATAGTCTCTATTTATGATGTTTTAGTGTATTTCTTTTATTTACTTTTCAGTTTTCCACTTGTATCCCTATGAGGGATTTGTTTCATGTTGTAGCCTGAGGGCATATGAGTCTTTTACATTTTTTGCTTTTGGAGGCCTATATATTAAGGCCTAGTCATTGTATTATTTGCTAATGATGATTATGAATGATAATTCCACTTTTCTTACTTGATCTCTTTGTGAGTTCTTGAGAGGAGAACCCTAGGTGAGGGTGAGAGCAATACCCGTCAACCTTGGAGGATTTCGAGGTTCGCGGTTCTTCAAATTCTCCTTTCCCTTAGACCTCAACACAAACCCCACCCCCAACCACCCACCGGCTTACCCTCCCTGTGGCCCATCCCCTCCTTGAACCGAATTTCCCCTCCCAACGCCGCCGGCCTCCCTTGGCCGCCCCAACCGCCGGCCACCACCTACCCAGCCGCTGGCATCCACCCGTCCCTCTCCACAAGCCCAACCTGCCGGACCCACTCCCCTAGCCCACCTAATTTGAATTTCAAATTTCAAATTGCCTTTAAATACACCCTTGCTATTTAGGAAAGAATATTTATTTGAATTCAATCAACTTTTGAATTTCAAATACCTTCCTATTAGTTAAAACACAATTAGGAAGCTATCCTAATTTCAATCAAATCTGAAATTGAAATCATATTTGATTTCAATCAAATTAATTCCTTTGGGCCCACATAAGTTGAATCTAGACATGCACCCTCCCTCCTCTTATGGCCGGCCCCCTTCCCCTCATTTTTCTCTCTCCAATTAAATCCAAAACCCCAATTAATACTCCCACAATCCACTCCTAAAACAGCCGCCCCCCATAGCTTTAAATTGGGTTATTTTGAATTCAAATTAATCCTTCTCCCTCCCTTTAGAAAATATGAAATTAAAATCAGAATTTTCTAATTAATTATCCACCACTCAACCAATCCAAATCACCTCCACCTCACCTTGCCCAAGCCGCCCTTCTCCTCTACTCGCCCCCTTCCCTCTCTTATCCTCATTACCCGCCAACTACCACTATCCACCACCCCTCTCAACCTCTTCCAACAGGCGGCCCCATCAAGGAACACCACACGGATACTCTCAAGCTCATGAATGGCAAACCTTGAAGTCGACCACGGATTCGTTTACAATTCTCAAGGGGATATCAACATCATTCAATCACCCTTCTTCGATCCCGGATTTGGATCCGAAGGCACCATCGAGGAATACATGTAGCGCATTTTCTTTACTTTGGTGGATGTCATTGACGAGCAACACCCTACAGGACAGTGGAAGATCACCAGACGACCACCCATCTCTCCAACTCCGGCCAACTTCCCGTTGATCAAAACTGTCAGCATCCTCTGTCTTTCAGTGGCATCACTTGGCTTGCTGACATTCGTCCTCCGCTAACCCTACTTCCAAAGAGCAAGCGAGAGGGAAACTCTAAGATGAAAGCTCTATTTGTTAAGTGATGGGTTATCGTTAATTGCATATTTGTTTTACTATTTTCTTGTTATTATTTCGGATCGTTCTGTTAATCTAACATTTAATCGCATGCTTGAATCAAGTTAATAACCACGAAAATTGAAAGTCTTAACTTAGTGAAACATTAATCCTATAATTTCATAGTTAAAACAGGTTTCTTATTAAAATCTTGCAATTCCATTGTTTGCTACACATCAGAAGGACAATCAAGTCTACACACTAAGGATGAAAAGGATGGATTGACTCATTGTACAGTATTAAGTTAAGAGGGATTTCAATTATTTTGAAATAAATTAGCATTGATAGAAATATTTTGAAGCAGCCAGTGCTAAGGTGGAAACATTTACTGTAGCAATGATTAAAATAAAAGATATTTTGCTACTACAACTCTTTGGATATATAAGAATTTTTGTGAAAAAAGCACAAAGAAAATGACCAAGTTTATTGCCATAATTCTGGTGTGATCATTTTGATGCCCAAACTTCTATTACTCTTAAATTTGGTCGCTCACCAAAATTTGACTCTTTTAATCCCTCAACTTGACACTTTTGACAAGTTGGGAGACAAAACAAAACAACAAGAAAAATAAGCGGTCAAAATGAATACAACCTAAACAGTCTGGGACCAATTAGACCATTTTCTTTATATTTTTCCTTAAATCAAAAGGATTTTCACTCTTTCTGTGGTGTAATCTTTGTTTTTTGGAAAGGAATAAAATATCTCCTTCATTCCAAAATGAGAAAGGAGATGGCACTTAAACAATTACTGTTAGAATTCATAGAATTTGAGAATGGTAAAAATATCTTCTACTTATTATACAAAATTATCCCTATTTATAGATCTATACAAGATGTCTTAATAAAGAAATAAATAACTTCTAATTGATAGATAATTGCCTCAATATAATCCTTCCTAATTCAGCTACCCAAATATAGAAGGATATTAGCGTGATCCATGTGAGCCTCCCACGGATTCTCGTCCTGACCGTGGGATCAAATGCCAAGGGATGACTGAGATTTTGACACTCCCCCTCAAGCTGGAGACCAGCTGCATTGGTTATGGATAGGATATCAATCACCAGAGAAAGCCGGCAATGAAGGCCGATGATGGAAACTATCCTCAAAATTCCGAAAATTAAGGCTGGTTGTGGGAACTTTTATTCCTCAGAATTCCAGCAATAAAGGCCGATAGTGGGAACCTGTATTTCTCATAATTCCAGCAATAAAGGCCGATAGTGGGAACCTGTATTTCTCATAATTCCAGCAATGAAGGCCGATAGTGGGAACCTGTATTTCTCATAATTCCAGCAATAAAGGCCGATAGTGGGAACCTGTATTTCTCATAATTCCAGCAATGAAGGCCGATAGTGGGAACCTATATTTCTCATAATTCCAGCAATGAAGGCCGATGATGGGAACTTTGTATTCCTCAAAAATTCAGCAATGAAGGCTTCTCGGAGAAATTTTCCCTTGTCGACAATAAAGGTCGATGATAAAGATTTTCTCTCCCTTTTTTTCACTAAAAAGGATTTTTTTCTGTCCGATAATGAAGGTCGATATTTCTTTTTTTTTTTTGGAAAAAGTACCTTCCCAGTTTAATAAACAAATCGGGCCGCCGACTCTTTAAAAGAGTTGGACCGGGTAGCTTAAGGTGTGCACGTAGGGATTCAAGCGGGAGCAGCTCGAGCTTGCGGCTTCGCTCCTTCGACGACTTCCCTTCGTCGATTTCGCAACTTCGTCAGCTTCGCTCCTTCGTCGACTTCCCTTTCGATCGGATCGGGAGTAGCTCGAGCTTTCGTCGACTTCCCTTTTGCTCCTTCGACCGTGCCTGGCGGAATCGGAGCCTCCGTCTGCATAAGTAACTAGCGGAATCGAGGCTTTCGTCTGCGGCAGCTCCTTCCAAGATCGAGGGCTTCGATTGTGGAATTGGGTCAGCGGCCTTTCTTCTGCGGCGACATCTTGCAGCGTCAGAAGGTTGGATTGTTCGGCGATGAAAGCCGGCGGATTGGCTCTGATATCATGTTAGAATTCATAGAATTTGAGAAGGGTAAAAATACCTTCTACTTATTATACAAAATTATCTCTATTTATAGATCTATACAAGATATCTTAATAAAGAAATAAATAACTTCTAATTGATACAAAATTGCCTCAATATAATCCTTCATAATTCAGCTACCCAAATATAGAAGGATATTGGCGTGATCCAGGTGAGCCTCCCACGTACTCTCATCCTGACCGTGGGATCAAATGCCGAGGGATGACTGAGATTTTGACAATTACTCATTCACTTCTTTGTAGGACATGCATTGATGAAACTTCCACATCAGCTACGATACAAATCAGACTCAAGTTGAAGAAAGAAATTTTGTTATGTGAGCTCATTAGGTACCTATAATGTTTCTAATGAACATAAATCAGTGGTATGATAAGTCAAAGATTTTCTCACTTCTTTTGTTGAGTAAAACTTTTTTTTTTCACAAGAGAATTAGCATTACCCTCTCTTTCAAAGGAAAAGGGCAATTCTACCTAAGCTTACTCATTCACTTTTTATTGGTACATGCTTGGTGGACATTGAAGAGAGCCAAAAATCTAATCAAACATGGAGAACATTTTTTATCACTCGTCTCTTCTGTTTTCTCTTCAACTCCTTCCTTCTTTCTTTATCTTCAATGCCAAATCACTATTCTTTTTCAATTTTCTATAAATTACTGAAGAATTTCAAGTTTATCAAAATCCTGGAATCTATGTTCAAAGGAACTCCACTTCCTGAATTTAGAGATGAAGCAATTTATTTCTATGGCACGATGCCACTTATATTAAGTTTTATTATTGTATTTTGAGTGCATGTAAATTATTTAGGGGTTGTTTGATTGGAAGTAAAGTGGGTGTAAAATCTTCCTTTTGCACGAGTTTTGAAAACATTGGTATTTGGTTTAATGAAAAAGAAGTGCGGTGTAAAGTATTCTAAATGTAATACAAAGTATTCTAGTTCATTTTTAAGGTAAAGTAAACTCGTCCAATATTGAGATAAAACCATTTTCACCAAAACCAAGCTACATTACTATCACCCTGCCGGCCATCACCTACTTGCCGTGAGCCATCGTTGGCCACCGCCGCCGTCATTGGCCACCACAGTCATCGTAGACCATCATCAACACCCGCCACATGCCTCCAGCCTTGATCGTCGCCACCACCCACCCCCACCAACCACCACCATTGCCGGTTCCGCCAACCACCCTCCACCTTCAGCCAACCACTACCATTGTGAACTTTACATTACATTAATTTTAGTTCAAGTCAAACAAAAATTATAATCTCATGCATTCTTTCTACACTCATCCAAACAACTTCAAACATTTCAAATATACTACATTCCTTTACACTGCATTCATATTTCTCTACATTCCTTTACACTGCATTCATATTTCTCTACATTCCTTTTCTACCAAACCAAACAACCCCTTAGTGAAATTACATGTTAGTTTTTTCATCATTCATTCATTTTTCCTAAGGTTTTTTTCTTACATCTTATATTTCCTTAAGAATTTTTCAAATCACGAGAATGTTAAATCCATAAAACAATATCATCTAAAGATCATTTTACGAAATAAATTAAAGGTGAATTTAAGTTACATCCCATATTAGAGCCCCTTGGATAGCCCAGAGTCAACACAAATAAAAAGGCAAGAACTCTAATGTGCGCATACAGAAAAAAGTGCATTCATATTCATATATATATATATATATATAGTGGTGTTTGTTTATTTTGGTTGCATCTTAGAACATGTTACACGTTCAGATATTTAAACAAAAAGTCTCTCGGGTGAATAATACATAGAAAAGAGCTTTCCTCTCTAACTTGGTATCCAAATGGGGTTAGTCCTAACCATAGATAGGGATAGCACCCCCTCCCCCTTCTTTCTCCATCCGTAGCCCTCACCCAATAGCTTGAGACTCAACCTCTCTCCCATGACCTGGCCTAACAAGCTTAATCCCACTCATGATCCTACTGCAACAACACCTGCTCCCTATCACAAGCCACCAACCTACACATGTGATTATGCTCAGTCATTATATGATCAAAATATTGCATCCACTCGCTACCTCCAACTACAACAATCATTCAATGCACTAGATGTTGTGCGCTTAATTCCCTAAAACATAACAATAGTATATCACTCACAATAATCTAAGTCAACTCTTAAATTCTCCAACTCTCTAACATGGTAACATGGCCCCGCAACTTATAGTAACGTAAAACTCTCCCCATCATCAATATTAAAATTGAAGTTCATTCTAAAAAGACTTTGTTAGAAAATATTAGAAATGATATTTCTTTATTAGATTTAAATGAGAATTTGACTTTTAATAGGACACAATGGAGAAAAAGGATTCATATAGCCGACCCCACGTAGTGGGATAAAGGCTTGATGTTGTTGTTGTTGTATTGGTATAAATTATCTCGTGTTTTAAGGCATTTCACTTCATTATAGACCTAGATCTTCTCCACCATGTTGTGACGACAACATTAAGTTTTCAATATTGAAAGTGTATAATTATGGTGTTCTTGGTTGTTTAATAGCTTAGAACTTTCCATCACATCCACTCATGCTTCAAAATTTCCAAAAAAGATATGATATTTCTTCATTCTAATTACTCCCAAGAAAAAAATATCTCATGCCTACCCACTTTATTTCAGATTTTTTTCTTTGCAGCAAAAAAAAAATCCAAGAATAATATACTCAATGAGAGAATGAAAAGGTACTTCAATATTGCTCATGCAACATTGATATAACTATTTTGCAAAAGAAAAATATTGAATTTCTTTCACCAAATTTATCTATCTTGCATCCTTCCCTATATGGTATACAATCTCAACCGATGGCAAACCACAAGGTTTCTTCAATTACAAATGCTCTCCACCAAGTTCTTCTAGTCATTGGCTCTCAGCCTTTGACACCTAACCACCATGCCTCAGTTGTTAGCGCTAAGGGTGATCAAGGAACCACGGATGTGATGGCCGGACACCTAACCACTATACCTCAGTTGTTAGCACTAAGGGTGATCAGGGAACCATGAATGTGGTGGTCGAACAAGTGGCGGACATGGTTGAAGCCATAATGCTTTGTGTGGCTTCATTACAACTGAACCAATCATCCTCAATGTTGATAGGAAAATTTCTAGTACGGCTCCACTTCCAAATATGTTTTCTAACAACCAATCCAACTCTACTGACCCCATTGGTGCTTCATCCTTTGGATTTGTTGCAATATATTAAGAAAACTATCATCGACTACATTAACAATTGCAGAAATTTCTCTCTGCATCTCATGATGTCTTTTCATCTATATTTGTTGCATTTGTCTCTATTAGTATGTCTTGTATATTAGAGTGAAGGTGCCACGAACCATCAGTTATTATCTATGTCCACATGTCTTCTCTACCCTTTATCATTTTTGTTAATGGTTCTCTCTCGAAAGAGTAATTGGTAGAGAGGGGATGACACCGGATCGGAGGGGACTCGACGAATCCACGTCGATGATCCGGTGGCCGTGGCTGGATAACTCCAAGAACTTCTTGGGGAAGGATCCACCACCTAAGAATCACTCTTATGATACAGGAAAACAAATAAACTAAACTCAACTCAAATCTTATTACAATCCATTCTATTACAAGACATTCGTCTATATTTATAGACTTCAAGTAGCCACATAATAGGCTACAGAAGAGATAGAGATACACCAATCACTAATAAGAAAATACAATTTATTTATATGGATGCTCCTGCGTCAGGGGATGAAGTTGATGAAACCTACTCCTAGATGAGTAATAAAAGTTGATGAAACCTACTCCTAGATAAGTAATAAACCTTATGTCCTCAATGCCACAATTACACTATATATACAACATTGCCAATTGGGTCATCCCCCTCAAAATAGACTGTAAATTTGTCTGCTCATTGCGCTCCAAATTTAATTATATAAATCATAAAAGATGTAAAACAGCATCATGTTTATTTTCCTTCTACTATTACTCATTGTAATTTTTATTTCTAGTAAGTCTATTTAGACATTTAGACTAGTAGCCATAACCTATCCTTATTTAAACTTATTTTTCTTAAACAGAGCCACTTTCACTGATGATTATTCGAGGGATATTTAACTATACTTTCTTAAATGTCAGTCACAAGTTCTTAATGCATTTCAAACAATCTAGAAAAAAAGTGCATTTTTCAACTTTAATCAAACATTTATGCATTGATAATACTTTGAAATTTATGTAGTCCCGACTTATACTTTGTTCTAACAATTGCATTATTAATCAAACTTCTTGTACTAGTACATCTCAACAGAATGGTTTCATTGACCAGAAAAAATAAACATCTGCATGATGCTTCTAGGACATTAATGTATTATATAAATATTCCTTATCAGCTCTAAGAGGATGCCATCTCGATTGTTTGATATCTCATCAATCAAGCTCCCTTTACTCTTCTCAATAATCTCACCTATCTATATTTTTTATCCTGGCAAGGCTGAATTCCCTCTTAAACCTATGCAATTTACTTCTCTAATTTGTTGTGTTTTTTGCTTGCAAGACAAGTTTTCTCCTCCATTTGTTCAGCATAAATTTTTTAAGTGTACTAGATGTTATGATACCCTTACCAAATGCTTAAACACTTCCCCCAATGATACTTCTAGTGAGACCACTTTTTTCTTTCATCCCTCTTACATGCCTCACCACATGTTCGTCTTTCTTCATAAGCTCTTCATGAATCCCTATACCAACATGTAGCACTTTAAAGGTTTACTCTCAAAGATCTCCACTACCTACAAAAGAAACACCTCCATCCACATTCTATGATTCAGTTAAGAATGCTCCTAGGATGAGATCTCTAATCTTGCAAATTTCCTTACCAAACGATAATCAAATAGATATTCTTCATCCCATTCACTCTCCTATATCATTTGATCATTTTTCTCTATTCTTTTATACATTTGTGTTGTCTCTATCATCTATATCCATTCAAAGGAAAATTTAGGAAGCACTAAAATTTTTTTATGAAAACAGGATATGGATGTTGAGATGAATAATCTACCTAGTGGTCAGACATGACCTTTAGTGGTTCCCTTTTTGAGAATAAGCCTGTAAAGCCCGAAAATACCGAATCATAACATAACTACGATTTGCGACGCACCATGACAAAAATAGTCAAATTTTCAAAGTTGACGAATTTTGACGAAATAAATTTTATAAAATTCGAAGTTTGATTTCGATCGATTTGATATAAAGAACTTAGGGTTAATTTTGCATGAATTTAAAATTAAAAATCGATAAAGTTCATTTTAAAACCAAATTACTAAATGGCCCCTCATTTTCTTAAATTCACTTAAGCAAGCCAGGGCAAAAAGGTAATAGAACTTTTCCAAAATCTCATTAAGTTTTAAGGGACTGAAACTATTCGGTCCCTTTCATTTTTCGATTACGCCTTGTCCGACCGCAAGCAAGGGAGGGAAAGAGGGCGGCGACCAAGCTTTGGGGCGGCGACGGTGGCTGTTTCCGGCGAGGATCTTGGAGGAAATTGAAAGGGAGACTTAAGAAAGAGAAATGCTAAGTTCCTAAACCTAGAAATCATTATATTCTCTTAGATTTCTTGAAGTGAGAAAGTTAAGGTTTTTTTAAAACTTGAAAGTTTGGAAGGAGAATGTTAGAGAATATTGAATAATGATTTCTAATCATGAAATTTTAATTTTCCCCAAATTTTGTTGAGTTTCCAAAAATTATGATTTTTCCAAACTTTTTATTTCTATGAAATCTCCTTAACGAATATTGTTCCATATAGTTTTAAGAATGTTTTTAATGGTGAAAATTACGGTTTTTTCACAAATTTTCAATTTCCTTAATTTTTAATTTAAAATAACCCGAAAATGTTTAAGCCCTGATTATTAATTAAGTGATGGGGAGGTTTTAGCATGTTAATATAGTGAAATTAATGAAAATTTGAATTCCAAAATTATGGTTTTAAACCAAAACCGAAAATAGAGAGTATTTTTATTTAATTTAGGAATTGTAAAGTGTTAAAATAGGAAAATTAGGGATTTAGACAATAAATTGAATTTTTAAAAATTAGGAATCAATTACATCCGAATATTATTAATATTAAAATATTAATTAAATGAAAATGCATTATTTTTAACGAGTTAGTAATAAAGGTGTTCATTATTTTAGGTGTTGGATAGAGGAGAAGACACGCGCCACAATCATAAATGGCATATTTTGTTTGTAAAAGGTTTAATTGTTGCTTATTGAGGTAGGTACTTGTATTTCTTTTAATTTCGTATTTCTTCTTCTCTAAATTTTATGAAAAATGCTTTATATTTTAGTATTTTTTTTCAATTAAAAGTAGCATGCTCTTTTCTTACATACAATATATTGATGCAAGAAATGATGAATAATGTAGCAAGCTCCTTTAGTTCTTTCCAAATGCCTACATGTAGAAATGTATACAAATATCATATTAGATGGAAACATATGGTTGATTGAATGGTATTATATCTCTTACAATAAATAATGCATGATAGAATGTGTATGTTGGCAAGGAATATCCAAATTGGTTAAGGGTTCCTCGAAGCAATTGGTAAATGGCTCTTTGAAGCTAATGGTAAAGGGCTCTTTAGAGCAATTAGTAAAGGGCTCTTCGGAGCAATTAATAAAAATGAAAGCAACGGTAAAATTGAATGTGTATATGATCAGTACAAATTTTTGATACTTCTGTTACGGGTGTATAAGTTTATAGATAAGTATTATATGCATAAAGAGCATTAATGAAATGATGAAAGAAGAAATGAAAAAGGTTAATGCTATATGAAAAAGAAAAATGATCATTTAGGATGACATACAGAATAAACGTACCAGATAAAAATTTATGACACTTGTATTATTTTTTTGTTTAGTTATTTATGCATTGTAAAATAAAAATGACATGCATAATGAAATTTTTTTCCTTGCTTTATGAATGCTGAGCGTTAGCTCACTCAAATTATGAAATTATTTTCAGGAGAGCCTGTTAAGCAGTGATGGCTGATAGAACTCCTTTCACTTACCGTCGTAGAGAAACGTAAGGAGATAGGTTCTTTGTGGTTGTTTTTATGTCATGTGATGTACTGTTGTTAGAATATTATAAATACCTTGTAGAAATTTTACCAGTTTAAGTTTGGTTGTTATTTTTTATGTATTAGAAATTATTATAATGAAAGTTTAGTGGCTCTTTTTTATTTGTATTTGGATGAATATTTGATCATGTTAATTTGAAATGAATGTTTTAAATAATTACTGTACGACCATCTGTTCCCGCCTCGTTAACTTGAGCTTATCGGGCCGAATCATGACAAAGTCAATTGTTTATGGTACAAAGTTTAGTCAATTTCCAAGGAGCATTCACATATTTATGGGATCGATTATTTTGATTTATTCTCACTAATTTTTTGACTTAACAATGTTCTAATTCTTCTATCTGTGCTTATCAATCAAGGATGGTCTATGGCGCATATGGATTTGATTATTGTTGTCTTCTATGGCAATCTTAAAGACATAGTTTATATGGAGCAACCACCTAAGTAATGCTTTCCTATATGAGGCAGTTCTCACGTCTTGAAATGGATTATTTTAATACCTTCTGTCAGACTGCAAGGCTTAACATTGTTCTGGCTGATCTATTTGTGTCCATCAATCAAGGAAAGCTATGCTACAAATTAATGTAAGTAATGTTTTCCTCTACAATTAACATGAAGATATAGTTTTTAGGAGCATCAAGCTGGTGGGTAGATTGCTTGAGGTGAGAACCACATGTCAGCTTAAGGACATCTATAAGCTTAATAGAGCGCTTATTAGAGCACTTGAACTTGGTTTAAAAGCTCTACCAAGTTCTTCTTGAGATTCGCCTATGCAATAGCACTGCGGATCATTCCATCTTTGTCAGACTAACACTGATCAAAAAAGCCATCATCAAGATGAAACATTATTAGCAGAAGTGTTTTTGATGCAGGACATATATGAAATTATGATTTAGATAAGGATTTTGCACGCTTGATGATTAAGA
Organism: Dendrobium nobile; assembly: GCA_022539455.1. Lineage (NCBI taxonomy): Eukaryota > Viridiplantae > Streptophyta > Magnoliopsida > Asparagales > Orchidaceae > Dendrobium > Dendrobium nobile. The sequence goes on from CM039726.1 coordinate 2,735,771, forward strand.
GCAAGTTAATTAAAGCTTTATGGTGAGTTAAACAATGAAATAAAATGCAAAGAGCGGTAAACACAAGCTTAGACCAAGTTACTCGTGAAAAGTAAAAACCACATAATAATTAATTACTCTTAATGTTGCATACGAAATGGGTTTCAACAAGAAATCTCTAATCTAACAATAAGAGTAGTGCTATGAAAGATCTCTCACACAATTCCTACTAAATACTAAGCTTTAGCGGAGCGTTGCAAGATTTTGCATGAATCAATCAAAACCACAAGGATCAACGAGGAAGGTATGAAAGAAGGCAAAAGTTCACCCCGAAGGGGCTGTACAACAGCGATTCCTGACAATTCTAGGCAGAAACAGTCACTCCCGAAGGGCTGTACAACAGCGAACTCCTGCTAGTATAACTGGACAGCAAACAAGAGGTCTTGGACAGCAGCTCTCTAGGATTTGGAAGGGTGGACAGCCACTATTAGCATCCAGAAATCTCTGGACAGCAAGGAAGCTGGCGTTGGAGGCTAGGGTTTGATGTGGGTGACCGGTAGAGAGAGGGAGGAGAGGGAGGAGAGGGAGGGAGGAATTTGGGAATTAATTCCTTTGATTGGAGCTTAGCGTTTTGGAAATAAATTAATTGGGAAAGTGGCCATGGGACCAGTGGCATCAAGAGGAGTGGAGGGGATTGGGGAGAGGGTTTTAATGCTTGCCTCTTTGGGAATTCCAATTAATGAGGGAAGAATTAATTCCAATCCAATTCAAATTTGACTTGGATTTGATTGGATAAGTTTCCTAAAATAGAATTTTATTTTAGGAAACAATTTGAATTTCAAATATTGATTGGTTGATTCGATTGAAAGCTATCCCAAAATGATTTGTATGGAAAAGAAAAGAAGTAATGGAGGGATTTGAATTTTGGAGGTCTGGGGAAGATGGTATGGCTGACGGCTAGACTACGAGTAGGTTTAGGGTTTGTGGGTTGAATGGCTTGGTGGTGGGGGAGGGAGGGCCAGTTTGGGTGTGGAGGGGAGATGGGTTGGTGGGGGGGGGGGAGTTGGCCGAAGGCAAGTTGGAGTGTGGCTAGGGAATCCAGCGGCTAAGTGGTTAGGGGCCCTAGGCCGGTAGCTATGAGGAAGAGGAAGGGAGAAACAAAACCAAAAGGGAGAAAGAAAATAAAAGCCACAAACCCGGACGCTTCCAAGGTTGATGGATGATCTGGTTCCCTCTCCAAGGGTTCTCTCCAAAGCTCTCATGCTCTCAAGCTCTCAAGACAAGAGTTGCGGGAAATTTTCTTATTATCATCCATTAACCCTCAAAGAAGAAGAGGGAGGCTTTAAATAGCCTATAGAATGAGAAAATACAAAGTACTAATATGCCCCTAGAGCTTACACATACCTATGCCCTTAAGGGCAAAAATGGAAAAGCATAATAAAACTTCATAAATAAAACTAATACATCAATAATAAATATGAAAATCAAAAGTGGAGCGGTGTAATCGTGGTCGTAGATCGACGGACACGCCTCTAATAAACTTTCTATGTCCTGATGTCCTCATCAGTTTTATCATGATAGTATATAACACTCTAAATTTTTCCATGAAGTGGAATTTAACTATAACAAAATCTCTCTAAAAAAAAAATATATTATTTATCTTGATGAAAAATCAGTCATCTAAATTGCAAACCTGCAAATACCTTATACGCAACCACTTAAGCTAATGATGGACCCTTTGATGATCCCTCTTTGTATCGAAAGCTCCAAAATATTGATTTATCAATAATTAGGATTAGTATTTTATTGGTTGTAGAAATTATGAGCCCTATAGGGAACTCTAAAACATAAGCATTAGGAGATTATTTTATGCATTCTCAGGTATGTTAAAAAGACTGCCGGAAAAGAGTTATTTTACCCTAGGACTGAGTACTTGGATGTGAAAGCATCCTCAAATGTTGATTATATTAACTCATTTATAGCAAGAAGTTCAATTTTTTATATTATATTTTTATTAGAGGTAACATACTCACTTAGGAAAAAAATAAGAAATAAACCATAGTGATCAGGTCTAAGGCTAAGGTTGAATACAAAGCTATGACCAATTTTGAATGTAAGATAATAGGTAATCAAAATCTTATGGGTCTGACAATAATAGTTATGCTATCACCTATTTTGACAGCAATCTTATGTTCTATGAAAAAAAATCAAATATACTAAAGTTTTTAGAGAAGATTCTCACCTCTCATCTCTCTAATACATCATAAGCTGCCCATATTTTGACAAATGATTTGGATCATCTACCTCTCTCTCAATGTTTAAAATTGCGTATTCGGGTATTAAGGCGTTTTTCAATCGTGAGGCGAGGCGTAAGCCTCAAAATCAAAAGATTGCGTAAATATAAAATGATAAAATTTTTATATACTAATGAGTGAATAATATAAAACATAAAAAAAGCATAAGATATGAAGTGAAATCAAAATATCTCAATAATAAGACAACATGAAATATAGTTCAACTCAAAATTCTATCTTTCCCAAATCCCAGTATTCTTTTTATTAACATATAATTCCTATTTCCAAAAATAAATATCAATGACATATCACATAAGAACTCATAAGTCATCAGCGCTGTCATCACTAAGGGGCATTATGGTGAACTGCTCTCTCCCCTTCCTCCTTTTCTATAGAGTCCAATGTCGGGCATTTACTTCAAGATTTATGTAAGTTTTAATACATATAGCGTGAGGCGTAAGCCTCATGCCAGTGAGGTGAGGCGGGCCTCAACCAAGTTAAGGCGCAAGCCTCATAAAAAAACTCGAGGCGTAAGCATCGAGGCGTTTTTTACTTGAATTGCGCAAAGGCGGGCCTCAAGACGAGCCTCATATTGCGCAATTTTAAACCATGCTCTCTCTCAATAATAATAAGCAAACATGCATGCATGCATATATTTGTATATAAATATCAAATTAGATAGTATTATATTTAATGAGTGGTTAGTTAATTTCAATGTATCTTAAAATATTGTACTCATTCCTCTATTTATAATAGAGCTTTTCTCTCCAACATATACTAAATATGCATCTAGTGTCATACCCAATTGTTTCAAACAAAAGTACAATTTATGGTTACTATCCAGAAATAGTAATTTCTACAAAAAGGTATTCAATTTATCGCATTAATTGTAGTTAATTAAGTGTTATGTTAACAATTTCAGTGATTTATAATTTCAAGTTAATGTATTTCAGTAATGTATTACATAAACACAATTAAGATAATCTGATTTTCTCATTTTCAGGACTTAACAATTATTGCTTGAGGTGGTCCACTAGTTTAGCACTTAGGTGAGTCAAGTACAGCACTAAGTATTCCACTACTAATAAAAAATTCATTCAGCCATCCACTATCTTTTTGCATGCAACCGTAGATTAGAAATCCAATGGCTAGGAACTGTTTGAGCGTAGGTATTAAAGCTATATTGGATAAGTTTTTCTTCCAGCAAGCTTTTACGCAACTCTGTGGTGAATTCTCGGTGGAGAGTAAGGGAGCCGATACAAGGTAGGCTGTGCGCTGAAATCCAGCTGCTGTTGGAGGAAAATAATGAGGGAATAATTGGAGTTTTGCTTGCTGTGAGAATGGGAGGCTCTTGTTAGTGGAATGCATTGCAAAGGAATTAACCGTAAAGAGTGGATTATAAGGGAAAGAGGAAATAAAGGTGAATTAGTCTTATTTCTTTGTTATGTTATGTTGTCTTGTAAATTCTGTGGATATTGATCAGGTTGCTAAAGGAATTTATACCAATTGTGTTGTTAGGATTGTTATTTGGTGGATGAAGAAAAAAGAATCTGATTGCGAGGTAAGTTGCTAAAGGAGATGAATGATTTATTAAAACTATGGCAAATTAAATCATAGAAAATTTGGAATGTAAGAAATGTGAATCATGTAGGTAATTTACAAACGAAAAAGGATACGAGGTGCTGAATTCGAGGAGCCAACTCGACAAGGAGGTAAGAAATGCAATGTAATCTAATTAAATGCATGTGTCATTTTCGAGTGGTATAACTGCATGTCATTAAAACTGAAGGGTAAAAATTCAGTGAGACAACTTTTATCTGTTAATGCGTATAGTCAAACAGTCAGGTATGAATGACGCCAGATAAATTTTTGTTTATCATGCAATATTATATGATCATATAAATGTTTTCCTAAATGTTAAATTAGAAAAAGTTTGCTATGAAATGATATGACACCTCTATGAAATTCGAGGCAAAAGGGACCTCTATGAAATTCGAGGTAAAAGGGACCTCTATGAAATTCGAGGCAAAAGGGACCTCTATGAAATTCGAGGCAAAAAGGGACCTCTATGAAATTCGAGGCAAAAGGGACCTCTATGAAATTCGAGGCAAAAGGGACCTCTATGAATTACTAGATTTTTATGTTTTGCAATTTATTTCATAGTTGATTACTAGATTCAGTTAAGATTTCAATTATGTTAATTCTATCAATTTTGGAATCTAATTATTATTTAAATTGCATAATTTTATGAGCGTTATAGCTCACCAGATTTTTATTCTGGCTATTGTTACAGGAAAGGGCAAGGATAAAGAAGAAGTTGAGTAGCTTCAGGTCACTTTAAAAACTTTATGTTTTGTGCTGTAATTGGTTTATGAGTCTACAACAGAGGTATGTAGACTGTTTATTACTATAATGTTTTGGAGTTAGTAGGGCTCTGTAATTATTCCAGGATGAATAAAATATGATATTTTGGGACACCTTCGTATATTGCGGAATAAACTGAGGATTGAATATATAGATTGTTGATGAGTTTTGATTTCATGCTTGTTGTTGGTATGTTACACCCTACATTGCGAGGGGGGGGGGGTGATCTGGGGTGTGACATCTAGCATAACTACAACATACAAATGTTCTTGTATGCATACGTAGATGTACACAATTAAATAGATACTTGATGCAGCAGTCTAAAAGTACCTCAATTTTCACCGACTCCAGATATAAAACAATAGAAAAGTATTCAACAAGAACAAATATTGAGAAAATTAAAATAGTAAAAGAATACATGAGAAAATTAAAATTGAAGAAATTTTACTGGGTATGTGTGTATCTGTGTGTGTGTGTATATATATACACCTAAACATACCGATGCACGATATATTGCCCCTTGAAGACGATTTTGCCATGTTTTTCTTGATTCATCAGAATCACAAAGTAATACCAATGCACTAACATCTTCCACCTTTCCAAAAAATTAACCTCATTATTATCAGAAAGAAAAAAAAAGCTAAAAAAAGCTAAAAACTTTCTCAAGCATGCAAATGACAGTTTACCTTAAGATTTGATTGGGCAGCATCATACACTGCAATCATATTTTGTGAGTCACCAGTGAACTCTTTGGGAACCTGATGCACTTGTTTACTGCGCAAACTGTCAAAGAAAATAATTTATTAATGCACAAAGTAATAAAAAGAAGCATGAAAAAGATCTCACAGGTTAAAAAAAAATTGCTCTTCCAACATGTTAACACATCATTATATACACATCGTTATATACGAGTCAGTGAATGCTTAGCCTTCTGGGTATGAATATCAACACGTAAAAAAAGAATATTGCAACATTTTAAAGTTAGAGCCTAACTAAAATAACAAACTCGGAATGCATAGGGAAGGAGGGAAATAAAAGCTTGGAACATAGCACCAAAGCATTATCAGCTGTCAGTGTTTCTAAAAGACGTGCAAGGATACATGTCTACCTCTGCACATCTTGTGTACCTCATAGGGTGGATAGCACGGTGAAGGGTAAACGTAGAAATCAAATGCTTCTGATTATCAGATGATGAAGAGTGGAGCATTTGATCAAATCAATGGAAAAGCAAAGGGAAATTTTTAACCAACCCCCTTTAGCATAGCCTTTTAAGAATTATTTTTTAATGAAGAAGACGACCTTTTTTTTTTTTTTTTTTTTGTAAGAATGACACAAAAGAAGTAGTGAAGAAGACAACCTCATTTTATCTTATTTTTTGTAAGCATGATACTAAAAGACTCCCATAATTAATTCAATAATGGTTAATCTAATTCCCAAAAATCCACTCTACAGATCCTCCAATGTTGGAAGCATCATTGCAGTCTCCATGTCCTCTCCAAAACCAATGTGGGATTCCACAAATGGAATCTCTTGGGATACCCACATGTCTTCGCAAGCTTTGGTTGGTCTACAATCCTAGTTCAACAATTCTTAGTTGACTGAGCTTCCTGGATTGACCATCTCAAACCCAATCAAAATACTTGGGTGGATGGATCAAGCCCAAGTATATTATGGTTTAGTTTAACCCTGCTGACCTTCTACCAAATTGGAATTAGAGGTGTAAACGAGCTGTGTTTAAGCGAACTTCTTGTGTATTGTGTTTGAATGGTTCAAATTTTAGCTAGATCAAAATTGGCTCATGTTCAAAAAAGCATGTGTCCTCTTTTGATTAAATTTGTTTTAATCTCAATGAACTTGTTTCTATACACCCTATTCACGAACAACAAACTTTTTTAACTACCCTACTCAGAACTCTACAACAGAGAGACTCATTAAAGATGCTTTTAAGCAGAAGCAATCGAAGTGAGTCGCGACCTGTGAGCTCACAAATATGAGAGAGGCAAGCTAAGGAGACCAAGAGAGAAGCAAGAAGGTTAAAGGTAGGGAAATAGAGATGTTAGGGTTGCTAAAATTTATAACCTAAGTCATACTTGCTCTAATCTAAAAGCAACGCTCACATTCATTGTATTAGAATCCAGTAGCTACACATAATTAATTATTATATACTTGTAAAGTTAAATATTCAATATAAATTTATAGTTTATATATATATATATATATATATATATATATATATATATATATATATATACTAATTTTATACTAACAATTAATAAGTCAATCATAATCGAACAAATGATTGATCATTTTGACTCATTTAAAAATCAAGCTCAAAATTTTGGCTTTCTTTATGCTTAGTGAGTCGAGCACAAATTTCTTAGCAAGTCAAACACGAGTTGTTTGTTAACAATGAGCTTTTTTATGGCTCCAGGTTGGACAATACCGAATTGCAAAAAACCTAAGTAAAATACTAAGGTTATATAAAAACTATCTAATATCATGGGGTAATTAATCGAAAATTTTCTCTTGAGGGGTAATTAACCATATAGTCTTATGCCATAGGAAACTTAGAATCAGGTCATAAAGTCCTCGCAAAATGAGGGCAAAATCTTTGGACAATGTCTTATATATAATGATATAATCCAATCTACCTTCCAAAAACTTTACTCAGAAACACCACAAAACCCTCTTAGTAAAGTCCGGGCACAGGTTTTCAGATGCCACATTGCAACTGCTGCAATCTCAATCATCAGAAGGCCATTCAGACTACTAATATTTTCGGTTGTGGAAGAATTCTAGACTCCACTAAGACCTCCATCCCTCCCAACCTCACTAAGAACTGGGAATCCTATGTTCAACCTTTAAAATAAAAAATCCCATTTGATAATGAAGAACACTACAGGAACGGATTTAAATAGAAACCAAATCCCAAAACAACAAAGTAAAAGCAACAAAATTACCCTACAGCAAACAAAAATAGTACACTTCTTCAACCAAAAACCATTCTACAAATAACTCTCTATTATAAATTTTGATTGTACCACTTAAGCAAATCAGTGTAAGATAAATCATCTTTACTTATCCATTTTCTTCATATTTCAACTATTTTTTTTTCTTGTTTACTTCTTTTGGCAATTGGTCACTACTGAAATAAGCTTTAAGAGCAAACCAATCAAATGCAATCCACTATTCATGGGATAGAGTTCCAGGTCTTGTGGATACATGTGTGCAATCTCATCATGAAAGACGGCATGCTTCAACAGGATGAACCCAAAACGCATTGAAATCAGACAACATAGCTTTGATAAAAGCAATCTTGATTTCAAATATTTTAGTTAAAGATTGTTGATTTCAAATAAACCAACATGTTGACAGTTTTCTTGCCTTTCGCCTTTCAAGATATAGTTATCTATTTTCTCATAATTGTAAATATACAGCAGTTTTGCATTTTAGAATTCATTGTATTTCATCATCTATACAATCCACATTAGGTAATTCATTATACCTACATTGCTTTTCATCTACGTATCATCTGGCATGATAAATTTAACCTTCAAGTATTAACACCGCCCAAATGATGGATTGGACAATAGTTAACTTTGTTTATTCAGAGAATTACACTAAATTTTCATCTTAGAGTAATAACGGAACAAACATAGGAAACTTATCTACAAAGATCATAATAACCAATTTCTTTCAAAGGCCTCCTTTACAATATCCAGTTGGTATATCTTTAACAGAAGGGCCAAAAACAAGATGTATAATTGCTTAGGAGTTAGGACATCCAACAGATGACTTCAACGGAAAAAGATAGATTTCTATTCACAATAGACCCTATAACACTTAAAGAGAAGCAAATTGGCAAAGAAAAATTAAAACAGCCTTCAGAATATTAAGTAAAATAGAAAAGGGAAGTCAATCCCACATAGTGGGATAAAAGCTGAATGTTGTTGTTGTTGTAGACAAGAGAGAAATTACCTGATATATTGCTTGTAAGATGGTGACTCTGGATTTTCCAATACGTAAAGAAATGGGCCAACAAGGCATAAGTATCTTCGCTGCCATACGGCTTCCCTATTCCCCACTCCCTATCAAGAATCATTGCAGAAAATTATAAACAAAGTTTTAAAACTAAGATCAAAGACATCTAATATCTGCACTAGGAATCTAAGTTATGAAACACAAATAATTAACAGACACTAAAAGTTGAGATAATGGGAAAAATCAATTATATTAAAGCAATCACAACGTTTCATATGGTACAACTATGGTGATATCATGGATAATAGTTTTATAACAAATTGGTTAAAGTTAACAGGCCTGCGTGAAGGGAATCTACATCCATCATCCATTTCAATATAGGAACAGAATTGAGATATCCATGAAAGGACAATCTTTCTAAATGGATGCACATTGCTAAACCAAAATAGAAAGAGGATGATGTTCTTGTTGTTAAAGCTGCATTCTAAAAATAGCTATAACTAAAAAAGTTACATGGTAGGAATGAGACTTGAAAGGAAATGGAAAACAATAAAGCCCCAAAATCACTCTCTAAAGGTGCATAACAATAAAAAAGAATGAGACATACTATTGATGTGATATCACACAATTCTTATGTTTTTAGTATCTAATATCTAAACTTTAAATTTTACTTATATAACACTTAAATATTTAAATCACATCAATAATATCTAATTTTTCATGCGTTTATTTTGATGTGAGTGAGACACTAAAATATTATATAAATAGATATCAAATTTTAGCTGACATATATGTAAATACATTGGGGTACTATAGCATCTATGTAAATCCCCCTTTAAAAAAATCACACTTCCTTACTTCAATCAAGCAAAGCCTTAAAAATAGATATTAAAAAAAAATTTTAATGATGAGCAAAAAATAGCAATGTGTGGCTCGAACCTTTAACCTTAGAGAAATAACTTTCTCCGACCACCAGACCTGAATCCTTCCACATCCATAAATACTTCCAAGGAATTGAATATTAAAAACACTAAGAAAGCCAATCCTTCGTGCCTTCCAATGATAAAAGTGATAAATAGAATGTACAAATGTGGATTCATATAAGATATCTCAATGTTACTGATGCAATCAAAAATTTGAGAGAGGGACCCAAATTTTTTATCACAAAAAAAAACTAGCTCTTTCTAAGAACAAAATAAAGACATAGAATAGACAAATAAACTAAAAACAACAACTTTACTTCATAATATAAAAACTATTACAACTTAGACAAGACTTACAAACGACTCTTGCAAGACACTTACAAATGACTCAAACAAGACACCTAAAGTTGCTTTCCAAGAGAAGAAGGATACAATGGAATGGTTACTATGGAGAGAAGAAAGAGATTAGAAGCCAAGAAGAATGGTGGAAAGAGCCCGCAGGATTTCCATAGAAGAAGAAGAAGAAATGGAACAAAGCTCTCAAACTTTTTCCAAGAAAACCTCTCAGGTTTTGTCTCCAAAAATCACTCACATAACTTCTTCCCATTCTTCACAAAACATCTCAAATATATAGGCAATAGAAGGGAACTAAACAGCCCAAAACAGCCAATAAATTCCAGCACAGGAAACAGAAAATGATAGCAGCCAAAGGAAATAAGCCACGGAAATACCAAGGCAGAGAATGCCAAAAAGCCATTTCCAAGATAAGTTACAGGTTTTCCAAGGCAGCAATTAAAAGCCCACGGATTCCAGCAAAGAGCAGCAAAGAGGATGCCAAACGGCATCATTAATTCCACGGTTTCCAGCATCAGAGAATGCCAAAGGTTAGAGCCTATTTCAATATACCAAGGCAGCTTTTAAAAGGAAATAAAAGCTACGGTTTCCAACATCAGAGAATGCCAAAGGTTAAAGCCATTTCATTATACCAAGGCAGCTTTTCAAGTGATAAAGAAGAAGAGGAAGAGACAAGTTCCACTCACCTAATAGCTTGCACCTCATAAAGAATTTTTAGAGCTAAACATCAGCTCATAATGAGCTACACTTCTACTAGATATTAATGAGCTTGCACCAACTAAAAATTCAACAACTAAACTCAAAACCGAAATCAGCCAAGGCTCCATAGAATTGTGTTGACCCCCCCTTTTGCCTACATCAGTTACGTAGAACCCCATAATTTAATTGAAAATAAACAAAAACCACAAAAATGATATCAAACAATATAATTTAGTTTCTATTATATTGCATAAGAGTATCGTGACCTAAGGTTCTTTTGAAATGAAGTTCAAAATATTGACTAACTTCTGTGAAACAAAAAAAATGCAAATTTCCATTTTTTATTTAATAGCAAAATCCAATGGAGAGATTCAGAGGAGCCAAATCACATATAAATTATGATTATTAAATTTAAAACTCCATCAATAAATGCAAGTCTTTTCATAACAGGATAGCAATAGTTATAATCGTTGAGAATGAGCATGTGTTTGTACATGCAATTGCTTAACTATTTTTTTGAGGCTAACCTATCTAAAGAAACCAGAAATATGATGCATATCTTCTTTTTTCACCTACTAACAAATTGGAATGCATCCAGATGACAAAAGTAGACTAGTTTCATCAAAAATCAAGGCACATTAAACAACCATGTCAAGTCATCAGGTTATCAAACATTGATGACACCTATCAGTGCCCTCATGGACATCTTCCAAAAGGGACAAATTAGAAGTATACATCGACGAACTCTTACAACGAGAAAACCTAATATCATCTCTTGATCCTTACAAGTACCTTCTTAATGTTAAGGAAGTTCAACATTTGTAGAAATCCAAACGTGATGCATGCGCTCGCTCAAGGAAGTTATTGAGCTTCCTCATTTCGTCAAAAGGCAACAAGCCTAATCTCAACAAGTAGAAACCACTTCTCAAAAGAACTTTTCTGCATAATGTGAAGGAGATCTACATGCTAACTAATCGGATAGTAAGCGTTACCACTTCATCTCCCTCTCGAGGGAATGTTATGCCTATTTTCATAGCCCTAAAGAGAGCTAGGAAAGTAAAATAGATAGAAGAATGAGATAAGTCATTCAAAAAATATTTAACATCTCCACCAACTATGAGCAGCTAATTTTTCATTACTTTTTAGGAGACTATCCTGATTTCTCACTTTTGATAATTGTGCCTCATGTTGCTCCGCTTCTCATTCCTTCACAAATATTGTTGTTGGCTAAATGTTTCCTGATTGCATTCCCCTTCATCCAACCACTTTGCCTTATTTTTTAATCAAGGTTCAGCTACTCAATATAAGCAACCATTCACATAACAAAAAGCAAAAGTGTACTCATTTTCAATATATATAGTGATTTACTTTGTTGTATGCAATGTGTTCTTTAACGAAAGGGCTAGGTGAAGGAATAGATCATATGAATAAGCATGTAAGATTCGTTGTTTTATTTTAGAGAAAATGCCGTATGAACATCTATTAGAGAGAACAATGATATATAATGCCCGGTGAATGTAAGATTTTAAAATTTATAAATGAAAGCAAGATGCAAGGTTTATTTTAACAAAAGTGGTTAGAAAAATAGTGGCCTTGTGAATTGATGCAAATTTTGATTATGTATAATATTAGGAAAATTATTTCAAGAAGCTAGTTTGAGATAATTATATTTCACTCTCTATCTACAAATTAATATGATCAGCTACAGTGTATAGGTTATGCTATTTGGGACATTGCAAGTTACATGTGGATTTGTGCTCCTCTTACGGTCTCTACTTTGGCTAACATCCTGATAACAACAGAATTCGTCACTTTCATCTTCACATCTTGGAGAAAGAAACATTTAAGCCTATCAGCAGAAATACTTGAGATGATTCATCCTCTCAACTTTATGGAACATTTGGAATGAAAGAAACGTGGGAATAACTTTAAAAAAGAGAAAAAAAGAAATTCTGCAAACGTTATTTGGTATACCACCATATCTATTGCCTACTTCTAGAATATGGGGGAAAAGAGGATATTATCAAATATAATATGAGAAACCATGGCTTCCCGAATAATCCAAAGCATGTTATTGTCATATATGTTTAGATTCTTTCTTTCTCTATAGTACCAACAGTGTTTTGAGTATTAATCATATCTAGTAATCACTTTGAGAATTGCTCTTTTACTTCAAGAGAAGGGTATAATCCAGCTTTTTATAAAAAAACAGAATGAATAGAAAGAAAACAAGAACAAATTTCATTGGCAAACAAGCTATGAAATCCTAATGAAATTAACCTTACACAATAATAACCTTTGAAATCAGAGAAATTATAATATATTGCACAGCATGAGGTAACATAGGTAGCAAATCTAAGAATACAACTACGATATCAAATAATCATTAATGGTTAAAAAAATAAACCAAACAAAAAGCCTTCCACTTGAAAAGGAGATCGTCATTCCCAGAATACTTCAATCCTCACTTGATCAGGACTAAAATCCAAAAATGATAAAAAAAAATTTAAAAAAAAAAAACTTCAGATCCAGAAAAGTAAAATTTCATTCAGTCAAAAATATTTTAATGCCTCAAAACACTCTTATTTATGGACAATTGTACCGGGTAAAAATAATAAGAAACATGAATGCCCCAGCCACAACCAACTTACAAGCCCCATAAAGCATCAACCATAAGAAAAGAAACATGATAGAATTGGAACAATATCTTAGTCGCAACACTGCTATAATTATAGTCACAACTCAAAACACCCTTATTAACAGACTCTTGCACCAGGGGAAAAAAAAACAAGAATTTAAGCATACACCCCAACCACAACCGAAACACAAGCCCGATAAGCATCAAACATACATAAGAAACCTAGAGGAATTGGAACAATATGTTCGCAACCAGCTATAGTCCAAAATTAAAGAAAGGTCGCAGAAGAGGGGAAACTGTCGTCTGGGATAAAATTTTCATAAGCAATTTCAAAATAGCCATCAATGATTGCAAGTTTGCTACAATTCCAGGACAATAGGAACCCCTATATGCATAAGCTTCTTGAATCTACATCATAAAGTTTTAGAGAAACTCAAGAATATCATTAAGTATACATGCAACACATTTATGATCCACCATTTTATGAAATTGGGACTGTCATATCTATAAAAAGCTTCTAAATATTAATGTCCATGGTTTAACTATAAGTTCCTCATTTATCCAAAAAAAAAAGAACATCAAGCAAGAAAGATGGCCTCATAAGGAATTAAAAAAAAAGTTAAAAACAGTCCTACAATGCATATTTTATAAATCACGTTGAAGCTACTTAATTGAGCCAGAAATCTTGACCAATAAAAGATCATTACAGCGATAAAGATATTGTCTGTGTTATAATCTCCTGGACCAAACCAATTAATGGTTTGCTTCTTAATAACCGAACCGCACCAAAAAAATGTTAAAAATAGTCCTACAATGCATATTTTATATTTATAGTTGAAGCTACTAAAGTAAGCCAGAAACCTTGACCTATAAAAGATCATCACAGGGTGTTATAATCAAGACATGTCGGTGTTATAAATCTTGACCTATAAAAGATCATTACAGCAATAAAGCTCAAAGTGTATTCTTGTAATTGGTCCACATTTATCAAGAAACACAACTGAATCAAAATTCTAATGCAAGAGTTATATCCCTCTGAGACCACGCAAATCTATATAATACGATCATGTAGATTACCAAAAATGGAAATACTGTATTTTGAGGGAATAGCAGCCATAGAAATTACAATGCCCGATACAAAATTAAGCTGAAAATAACAAAAAATAGTATCAGATCCATAATCACAAAGACATGGCAATAAGTACCTTCCAAGTAAGAATAGACACCCATCCCTCAAAATCAGCTTGACTCCAAGGCCGAGGAGCATCAGGGCTAGAACCTTCATCCTGGAAGACCTTTGCTACTTGTATAAGTCTATGGTACCGAGCTGGAGAGACATGAAATCCCAACGATGGCAACCGTGCAGCAAGTCTCATTGATGGAAAAAATGGACTTTCTGAATGAATCTAAAATTTAAGAGAAAAAAAGTGAACCAAAAAGAAGGCATTAGCATTCCAATGCTTTCATAAAGAAGAAAGAGACAATGTCTAAGAGATGTCAACCTGCTGAAGCTTTAAAGCGATTCCACATTTATCAAGAACAGGATAAAAATTACAAATTTGTGCTTGACTAGAGGAGATATCACTTAGTGTTTCTTTCCAGTTATAGTCGCCATCAACCAAGAAAGCAGACATGTCACTTAAAATCAAACTGAACTGCAAATACATGGCGTTCTCTTCAGAGGAATCACAATTCCAATAATCCTGAAACGAATATAATGATATCAGTGAGAAAGTTACAGTCTGCCAAAAGTCCTGGAATAAAAAATTTATTTTAGGGCAAAGCTCCAACATTACCTGTGTGCACAGCATCAGATTTCCCAAATCAAGAAGAAGTTTTGTTGCATGATGGTCGTCAGGGTAAAAGTCGGTGGGAATAGTAATCTTAGGAGCCGAAATATCCAAATCAATAAGAAACCTACAAGAATTTATTATTATTATTATTTCAAAATTATAACAAAGTGTCTTGGTTCTCTTCGGATAACAAATTGTCAAGTCCTAAATAATTATATTGAGTAACCCACATTTTGGAATCAGAGTAAAAATATCATCGTTTTTGCACCTAATGTCAGCAGACTTCCAGCAGATTTTTTTTTTATATTTTCCTGCGTTTTTTTACATTCCTATTGTGAGTATTCTCCATCCATCCAACGACTCCCCCAGCTCACTTTATACCAAAGAAAGAAGAACCTCTCGCTTTAAGCGAAAAACTCAAATATCCAATAATTTTCTTGCGATCACTCTCATTTTTTAATTTACTAGTACTGAGAATCATCAGTTTGTCATGAACACCATCCCACGTGCCACGTTCTTTCTTTCTCTTCCAGATTTCCTCTATCTCCTAAAAAATATCAACAAAAATCTCAAAATATGAAATTTGCATTTAAATTTCAAAATTAATTCAACTCCTTAACTATTTCCAAATATCCCTCCACTAATTAGCCAACCCAAATCATAATTAAAACTAAGCCAATAATATTTGATCTTATCTAAGAATTGGGCAAGACAAGAGATGAATTTCATGGAGAAGTAACAAAGCATTAATCCCAAAGCTCCATACCCCCCCACCCCACAATGCATGCAAACCAACGTAATATTCTTTCTCCTCCTTTGATTTCAGTGTGCCAAAGTGTTGATTGCTTCAAAAATTGGAAGAGAGAAAAGATAGAGAAGATATCTTTCTTCTTTTCTTAAAATTGTTAGAATTTCTCTTACGATATAATATGCCTCTAATAGAAGAAACTGCCATCAAAGGCAAGGTTTGGCCATTATCTGCAATAAGCTATCAATGTCATCATAAGTTGATTAACTTTTCTTTCATCAATTGGCAAGTCTAGCGTCATGCATGATTCAGTCCACCTCATAATTAGCATAATATCAAGTTTAACGCATGAATTGGAAGGAGCATTTAATTTCTTGGGATGTAAGATTCCTAGATTGTGTGTAATTGATATGAATTAGCTAATGATTGATCTAACTCTATAATATACTTAATTGATTTATTTATATAAGAACTGTATGCAATTGAAATTTGAAATCATCAATTTATTTATTTTATATTGTTTACAGGATTAGCCTTTTACTTGCATTGCATATAGCATTTACAGTAACTTTCACATCAAGAATTTCAACACATAAAGAGGTAAATATGAAAGACTACTTAAATATGCGAAATAAATTAAACATATGGTGTATAATGTAGAAAACAAGATGACTATAAGTAAAAAGAATTCTAAAAAATTTAGAATAACTAAGATTTCAAATGAACCAAATTGAAGCAACCATTCATGATATTTCTTCTTGCCTAATGCCCTATGGCGTCTGCCTCCTAGGTACTTCCTCAAAGAAACTTAAATTATTTAGCAGAAACGTGGCAAATCATTTCTCTTAGAACATAACACCAAAGAAATTATGGAGCACCTCTTTGTTCTTAGGCTATAGTAAGATGTCAGCAATCCCCGACATCATCGGACTAAAAATCCTAAAAATCATATAGATCTTGAAGATATTTGAAACATTACAACAACAAGCATTTATCCCACTATGTGGGATCAATCACATAAATCCTTTTGCTCCATCGTGTCATGTTAAAAGTCAAATTCTCATTTAAATCAAATAAAAAGGTCATTTCTAAGATTTTTCAAAGTTTTTTTTGGGTCTGTCTCCATCTTTCCTAACATAGGCTGGATCTAATACATCTACTCTCCTAACAGGGTCATTGTAACGCGACTCTCTCTAATATTATCTGCCACTGAAGCTACTCCGACCTTTTCACAAATAAAATCATTTCGCATTCTATCCCCAAGTGTAAAACCACTCATCCAACTGAGCATCCTCATCTCTACAATACCTAACTTGATTTTATGCTTTTCTTTTAATGGCCAACATTTTAAGCCGTAAAACATTGCAGGTCTCACCACCATCTAATAATTCTTTTCTTAGATCTAAGGCGAGGCCTAATGCATTCCTCCACTTCAAGCATCCAACTTTAATTTTACTAATAATATCCCCATCTCACCATGTCTTTGAAAACTAGACCCAAGATATCTAAAATGTGCATGCTTTTTAATGACTTGATTGCCCAATGTCACAATCCCACTAGTAAATCTATTACTAAAATTACACTCCATGTATTTAATTTTAGAACTACTCAAACGAAAACCTTTAGACTCCAAGATTGAAGTCCATAATTCAAGTTTTCTTTCAACTCCCCCTCTAGTCTTATCAATAAGGAGAATATATTTAGCAAAAAGCATACACCAAGGTATATCCTCTTGCAAATATATGGTAAGAATATCCATGACAAGCAAAAAGATACGGGCTTAAAGCTGATCCTTGATATAATTCAACTAAAATAGGAAAATACTTGGTCAAACCACATTGTGTTTAAACACAAGTAACAGCTCCTAAATTCATAGATTTAATTACTTGAATAAAAGAATTATTAACTCCATTCTTTTCTAGAACTCTCCAATGCACTTCTCTTGAAACTTTATCATAAGCTTTCTCTAAATAAATATCACATGAATATCATCCTTACCCTCTCCATACTTCTATATCAAACATATTAACAAATGTATATCTTCTATAATAGACTTACTCGGCATGAATGCAAACTAATCTCGAGAAACATTAGTATCACGTCATAACCTATGCTCAATTACTCACTCAAACAATTTTCCTCTATATTTGAAATATTAAAAAAACATAAAAAACATGGAGATTGCAAACACAGTGGAGATTTTCCTAACAATAATTATTCCACTGATTATCACGATGAATGGCAATAGATATCATTAAAGAGATCATGGGGTTCACATACAAGCTCATCATGATGAATATGAATAAATAAAAAAGTAAAGGCCAATGCACCCACATCTAAATAGTAGACAAGATTGAAATTTTTTTCCTTAATTAGGTAATGAACATTAATTTTAACAAATATATCCATGATTCTATCATACAAAAATAATGATATTTTTGGATATTACTCTTTCTATGCAGCAGCAACAACAACAACAACATCAAGCCTTTATCCCACAATGTGGGGTCAGATACATGAATAATTTTTCTCGATTATGTTATATTAAAAGTCAAATTCTAATTTAAATCTTTAAAAAAGATCATTTCTAATATTTTCAAACCAAATCTTTTTAGGTATACCTCTACTTTCTTAACATAGGCCAAATCTAATACATCTACTCTCCTAATTGAGTCATCGGAAGCCCCAGGTTTTATGGGTACAAACCATCTAAAGTGACTCTCTCTAATCTTCTCTACCACTATAGCTACTACAACCTTTTCACATATAAACTCGTTTCATATTCTGTCTCTAAAAGTGAAGCCACTCATCCATCTGAGCATCCTCATCTCTACAACACTTAACTTTATAATTAAGTTTTAATGGTCAATATTCTACGCCATAAAATATTACAAGTTTCACCCCCATCTTATAGATTTTTCCCTTAAGTTTTAGAGGTACTTTTATATCACACAACAGGCCCAATGCATTCCTCCTCTTCAACCATCCAACTTGAATTTTATTAATAATATCCCCATCTATTTCACCATCACTTTGAACAAAAAACTCAACAACAACAAAACAACAAACATCAAACTTTTGTCCCACAACGTGGGGTCGGCTACATGAATCCTTTACGCAATTGTATCCTGTTAAAAGTCAAATTCTCATTAAAATCTAATAAGGAAAGATCATTTCTAATATTTTATAATCAAGCCTTTTTAGGTCTACCTCTACCTTTCTTAACATAAGTCAAATCTAATACCTCAACTTTCCTAATCGGGTAATCGGAAGGCCTCCGTTTAATGTGACCAAACCATCTAAGGCGACTTTCTCTAATCTTATCTTCCACTGGATCTACTTCAACTTTTTCACGTATATGCTCATTTCATATCACATATCTAGAGTAAAGCCACTCATCCACCTAAGCATCCTCATCTCTGCAACACTTAACTTAGTATTATGTTTCTCTTTTAATGGCCAACATTCGGCACCATAAAGCATTGCAGGTCTCACCACCATCTTATAGAATTTTTCATTAAGTTTGAGGGGGACTTTTTTATCGCACAACAATCCCAATGCATTCCTCCACTTCAACCATCCAACTTGAATTCTGCTGATAATATCCCCATCTATTTCACCATCACTCTAAATAATAGATCCAAGATATCTAAAATGTGTATTCTTATTAATGACTTGATCGCCCAAAATCACAATCCCCTCACTAGGTCTATTGCTACTAAAATTACACACCATATATTCAATTTTAGATCTACTCAAGTGAAAACATTTAGATATTAAGGTTGACCTCCATAATTCAGGTTTACCTTCAACTCCCTCTCTAGTCTTATTAACAAGAAGAATATCATCAGCTAAAAGCATACACCAAGGTACATCCTCTTGCAAATGTCTAGTGAGAACATCCATGACTAAAGCAAAAAGATATGGACTTAAGGATGATCCTTGATGCAATCCAACCGAAAAAGAAAAATACTTGGTCAAACCACCTTGTGTTTGAACACAAGTAATAGCTCCTATATACATATCTTTAATGATTTGAATATAAGCGTTATTAACTCCTTTCTTTTCAAGAACTCTCCATAACACTTTTCTTGGAACTTTATCATATGCTTTCTCTAAATCAATAAATATCATATGTAGATCCTCCTTATTCTCTCTATATTTCTTCATCAAACCTCTCAATAAATGTATGGCTTCCATAGGAGACCTACCCGGCATGAATCCAATTTGATTTGGAGAAATAATAGTATCACACAGCAACCTACGCTCCATAACTCAATCCCATAGTTTTAAAGTATGACACATTAACTTAATTCCTCTATAATTCGCACACTCCTGTGCATCACCTTTATTCTTAAAAATATAACACTCATTCTCTATTGATCTGGCATCTTTTAGTCTTTAAAACAGTATTAAAAAGTTTAGTAAGCCAAGAAATTCCTTCATCTCCTAAGTATTTCCACATCTTTATTGGATTATCATCATGTCCAACAGCTTTTACACATTTCATTTTCTTTAAAGCCTCTCTATCTTCGATTTTACTAATATGCTAAAAAAAATCTTTAATTTCATTTAGAGTGCTAAAGTCACTAAAGACAATCGTATTTTCACATTATTCGTTAAAAAGTTTAGCAAAATATATCATCCACCTTTGTTGAATATTATCTTCTAAGAAAAGTATTTTTTTTATCTTCATCCTTAATACACTTTATTTGAACTAAATCCTTACTGCTCTCATCTCTTTGTTTGGCTAACTTGTACATATATATTTTCCCCTCCTTAGTATCTAATTTATTATATAAATCATTAAAAGCTAAGCACTTTGCATCGCAAATAACTTTCTTAGATTCCTTACGAGCATCTTTATAGCTTTCACAATTATCAGAATTTTTATATCTAAATCATTTTTTATAACAAATCTTTTTATTTTTTATATTTTCTTTCACATTTGAATTTCACCACCAACTATTTTTACTATTAGGAGTTTTTCCCTTCGAAACTCCAAGCACATCTTTTGCAATATTCTTAATATCACTAGCTACTTTTTCTCACATAATATAAGCATCCTCATGCACAGAAAAAATCCTAAGATCTAAAATCTTACTCTCAAAAATACTTTTGTTAATATTCTATAAATGGCCCCATCTAATCCTAGAAAAATGTTTTACTTTATTTTTAATTTCTTTCTCATTTATCTTAAAGCACAAAACTAATAATCGATGTTGGGTACATAAATTTTCACTCGGAATAACTTTACAATATATGCAATCTAAACGATCTAATTTTCTTATAAGAAAATAATCAATATGTGTTTTACTATATTCATTTTATAATTGATAAGATGCTCAACTCTTTTCTTAAATAAGGTATTAGCTATTAAGAAATTATAAGCTAAAGAAAAATCTAATGTGGTTTTACCTCCTGCATTTGTCGTTTCAAACCCATGGCCATCATGAATGCTTTTAAAATATACCTCTCTACCAACATGTCCATTTAAATCTCCTCCTACAAAAACTTTTTCTTCAAGAGGTATTTTTTGTATTAATTCTTCTAAATCATTCCAAAATTTTAATTTTAAACTCATTTTCAAACCTACTTGAGAAGCATAAGCATTTATAATATAAACAATCTTAGCATAAAAAACAATCTTTAAAGCTATAATTCTATCTCCAATTCTGTTAATTTTTATAATATTATCCTTTAAACTCTTATCTACAATCACACCTACACAATTTCTTGCATGACTCCTACCTGAATACCATAGTTTATATCCTAAACTATCAATCTCCTTAGCCTTTCTCTCCAGTCCATTTAGTTTCCTGAATGCACATAATATTTATCTTCCTAAGAATCATAATATCTATTAATTCCATTAATTTCCTTTAAAGGAGACTATATTTCAAGTTCTTATTCTAATTTTAGTTTCATGGACTAACTTCTTTACCCACATCCGTCCCTGATGTGGGAACCCTTGCCTATTTAACACTAACCATTGAACAATAAACTCGAGATATCTAAAACATGTACTCTTTGTAATAACTTAATCACTAATATCACAATCCCAACAAGATTTATTACTGCTAAAATTGCACACCATGTATTCAATTATAGATCTACTCAAATGAAAGCCTTCAGACTCTAAGGTTGACCTCCATAATTCAAGTTTTCGTTCAACTTCATCTCTTATCTTATCAACAAGAAGAATATCATCACCAAAAAACATACACCATGGTACATCCTCTAGCAAATGTCTAGTAAGAACACCCATGACTAAAAAAAGGTATGGGCTTACAGCTAATCCTTGATGTAATCCAACTGAAATATGAAAATATTTGGTCAAACCACCTTGTGTATGAACACAAGTAACAACTTCTACATACATATCCATAATGACTTAAATATAAATATTATTAACTCTTTTCTTTTCTAGAACTCTCCAAAGCACCTTAGAATTAATCATATGCTTTCGCTAAATGAATAATAATCATATGTATATCCACCTTTTACTCTATATATTTCTCCATCACAGCTCTCCAAAAATATAACTTTTATAGTAGATCTGCCCAACATGAATCCAAGTTGATTTTGAGAACCACTAATATCACATCGTAACATATGCTCAATAACTCTCTTCCATAATAACTCTTACATAGTTTTAATGTATGACACATTAACTTAATTCATCTATAATTCGCACACTCTTGCGCATCAGCTTTATTATCAAAAATATAAATCAAAACGCTATTTTCCGCTCATCAGGCTTCATTTGTCTTCAAAATAAAATTGAAAAGTTTCGCAAGCGAAGAAATTCCTTCACCTCATAAGCATTCCACACCTATAATGGAATATCACCAGGTCCAACATCTTTCTACACTTCACTTTCTTTAAAGCCTATCTAACTTCAGTTTTGCCAATATAATGATAAAAACAAAAAAAAATTTATTTTCATTGAGAGTGCTAAGGTCACTAAAGTCAATCGCATTCTCACAATCTTTATTGAAAAGCATAGTATCACTCACCTTTGTTAAATAACATCTTTTAATAAAAATATTTTTTTAACATTATCCTTAATGCATTTCACTTAAACTAAATCCTTATTTCTCATATCTCTTTGCATGGCATCTTTCACCCTTCTTAGTAACTAATCTATTATATAAATCATTAAAAGTTAAATCATTTACATCGTATATAGCTTTCTTAGATTCCTTATGAGTTCCTTTATATCTTTTCCAATTTTTCAAGCTTTTATATCTAAAACAATTTTTATAAAAAAAAAAATCTTATTTTTATATTTTTTCTTGCATATTTTGATTCCACCATCAACTATTTTTATTATTATGAGTTTTTTTCTTTTGATAAACGAGACATATCCTTTGTAATATTCTTAATATCACTAGCTATTTTTCCTACATAGCATCAGCTTTCTCATGCACAATCAAAATCATAAAATCTTGAATTTTACTCTCAAAAAAAAATTTGTTAGTGCTCTTCAAATACCCCATCTAATCCTAGGACAATAGTTTTGTAATATCCCAACCTTACCTAGACAAAAGACGAAGAGGCTGAAGGAGACGTCACTTGGTGTCGCAGAAGTAGAATGGTAGAAGACAAAAGGGACGAACAATGTGAATCAATGTTGTTTCCCATCGCTTGGAATCACATATGCCGAATGAGCAAGCCATTAAGATGAAGAGCTTATAGACAGAGCCAAAGGGGGTTTTCTCCCTATAAATTGAGAGAAGTCGAGGAAGATCGTGTTCTAGCAGCAGTCCTAGAAGAGGCTAGCGGCGAGCGAGGAATCAAGTGCGAGCTTGACGAGAGAGAGAAGGTGCGCTCGGGAAAAGGTAAGCAATTTTGTTAAATAAACCTAATATTTATTCATGAAATTTTTAAAATAATTATATATAAAATTACTAATAATAAATCTGAAATTTTAAATAGGTAATATCTTAAGAATAAATTCATAATTACAAATTAGAAAACATTTCTATATTTTATAAGTTAAAAGAGGGTAATTTCAAGATAAATTATTATAAAAAGAATTTTAATTAATAATGTTAATTATTTGGTGAGAGAGAAAATAAATTTTAAATTAAAAGATATTTTAATGAAAAATGATTATTTATAAATTAATTATGATATGCTTTATAATTAAATAAAAGAAGGAAAATTTACTTAGTAAAAATAAATTTTATTTCAAATAATAATAATAATAATAACTAAATATAGATATTCATTTAAATAAATATAGAACTCCAAGTGAAGGATTGATTGAGTGTAATGACTGCAACCCTCGAAGAATTTGAACAAGGATTCAATCTATAGTGATGACCTACTCCTAGAGAAAAGTTTTCATTGCCGCAAAGGCATCTAAATTCCCATAAAGTCTACTTCTATTGTTATTGCTTGTTGTTTAATAAACTTGTTTTGTTTCATTATAGATCTCATCTTATTTTGCAAACATCAAAAATAAATAACTAATAATATATTTATGTGTAACCAATGATTCATGCTAATCCACAAATACCTATTCATATCACCATCCATTAATCTAGTTTAATCAATTGATGAAGAACTATTTGCGTATATTAACATTAAATCCGTGTTGTCATACTTCACAACTACATATATTAAGTCAACAATAATCCATCCCATATTTTAGTTAGCATTTACACTATGTAAGAGCCATAACACTATAAATAATCTATCAGTTGGTATAAAATGATTAAGATTGTTTGCTACATGTTTAAGATAATGTCTAATAGCCTCAAAATCCTCTTAAATGATGTAACACTATTACCAATTTAAGGCCTCTTCAAGCCTCTAATACTTATTGTGTTTAATCTACAAGTGGAGTTCATGTAGATAAAGGTAAGTCATCTTTCAATCAATGGTGCTTCCTACCAAAACACTAAATTTTCTGGCAATATATAGATATCATCTACCAAATTTCATAATTTTTCAAATGGGATGCATTCATAATCCTTTAGGCTTCTCGATAGATTACAACAATTTTACTCCAAGAAGGAGAGTTATTCCCAACCCCATAAAATGGATGGTGTATGCCATTTGATTGATAATGACTTAGATGAGATTTTATTTATGAATTTGGAATTTAAATTTATAGAATTATTATACTTATGCTTTAAAGGTAGTTTGGACGTTTTAGTTGAGGCTATTTATATAAATAGCCCATTCTGAATTGTACAATCCACATTATGATGATCATCCCATATGTTCAATTCTCAGAATTCTTGCCTTGAGGATGGGTAACCAAATGATTTAAAGAATTAACATTAACTTGATGGTTAGTTGTTTTAATATCTTTTCCTTTGTTTCTTTCTATTTCCTATGTTTTCTATAATTTCCTAGCATATCTTGCATGTTCCACCACTATGAGGGATGGATAAAGGATCCTTGTGAAGTGGCATTCAACGATAAAGAGGCAACAGTTAAATAGCATCTCAGGCTAAGAGCTATCTCCATCCTACAAGCTCCCAAACCTCTTCATGAGAGTTGATGTTTATAAATGGGGAGAGACTTCCCCTTTATTTCTTAGATAATGTGGGACAAAAGTTCTTTGAATGGTGTGAAGGAGGTTGCTCCAAGCTTTGGCAAAAGACAGAATGTTTGGGGCATGGACCCATGAATTAGGTTGGCGAAAAAAAATTAGTCAAGTAGGGTCTAGGCAACATGCGGCCAACGAATAATTACAAAATGTCATATTCCAATTTTTGTTTAACAAGGATGAATAACTATACATAAGATATGCATAATCATGCACTTACTTCACATTTTTTAGTATAAAACTTTGATTTTTAGTTTTTTGGCCTATTTAACGAACATGGAAAAATGTCATGACTTAAATTAAACCCTATCCTAGTGCAAAATACTCCAAGGACATAAACTGTGGATCCCCTCTGAGGACTGATAAGAAGTTGACCGATCTGAATCCTCAGCAAAATCAAATATCATAGCTTGCGTATTTGTGTGGGTACCAACATGGATTTGACATTTTATCCATTTCAAGTGTGGTGCGTGGTCCTGTTAAACCCAATAATTCTTTCAATAAAACAACTCAGAAATAAATCGACATAAAAATAAGGAAAATATTTTCTATTGGTCTGCTTTAGTGTATGTCAATAGAATGGTATCTATATGATTAGTTTCTTTTGGCTAATTAAAGTTCAGATTGTGAAACACATCATTCATAGATCAAAAAAAAATCAATAATGATGCAACACAATTTAATTAAAAAAATGTATGAAAGTTGGAAGAGAAAACCTGGATCTGTCCCTCAATGCCTGAGTGACTTGCTGCTGTGCAGTGCGTCTGACACCATCAATTGTCATCTAAATATTGAACAAGAAATGTATTCACCGGAAAATAATTAAAGCAGAACTTCATCAGCCATCATCTGAATTATAAATTCAAGAAGGAATACCTGAACTGCAGCAGCGGTCTCCAAAGCTAAGGTCTGAGTAACAGCAGTATTGCTCTTGAAGAAAGAGATAATTTGATCAATGGAATCCTTCAGATACTGTAGAACCAAAGTAGCTTTTATAAACTGGAGGTAATTTACAACTACAACCATTTATAGATTAAAGTAACATACTGTCATGTAACAGGGAGAAGCTTTAGCAACAAAACTCCAATCTACTTCGGCATCAAAAGGCTTGTAGGTAAATACACCAACGAAAGAATCAGCAGTATATGCACTCTGGCAGAAAGTTGACGAGTGGAGTTCTAAATAAGTTTCTATGTCAAAAGAATGAGATCACTCCACAAGAAATAAATCAATGTACATGAATCACTCAAACCTCAGCAAGGAGACCATTTGGAGATAAGAGCCTGTAAGATTCCAACTTGAAATCGAAAACCTTTGTCTCTGAATAAGTTTTCAGTGAGCAGGCCAGTCCCTCACACGATAAGTCAGCAAGGCATTCCTGACCATCAGCAATGAGCTTTGATGCATTGTGTTTCATGTGAATCTCCATAAACAATTGAGGCAAGTCCGTCTCCTGACTAGTCACCAAATTTTCATCAGAGCCATCCTTGTACCCGATTATCTTATTTAGCCTCTCCCAGTCTTCATCAGTGAAACCTTTTGAGCCACTATCATCCTTTCCAGAAGCACTCCTGGTTTAAAATAAATGAATAAATAAAGGTGATTCTTCTTTATGTATGACTGTGCATTATTTAAGATAATGTGACCAGGGTCAATGTCAATACTTCAACTATATAATCACTGGCCATCTTATATTCATATCAACGTTCAGAGATTCAAAAGTCAATAATAACTAAGTTGAGGGTGATAAAAATAAGTTAGTTGAGGTGGATGTATGAAAAAAGTGGTAAGGATAAATAAGAAATGATTGGAGAAATGGCCTTAAGGGGTTTGGGTATATATATATATATATATATATATATAATAGAAGATAAAATAATCAAAAATAAAATGTCTATTAACTAAAAGATAAAGATAATGATGAAAATGATGATAAGAATATTAACCATCCAAACGACCACCAAGATTGCTTCACTTTCTTTTTATTCTGATAAACATCAGATTCTACAGACTGCTCCACAAACTTGTGTGCCAGCATCCTGCATGATTAACAGATCAGCCATCAATGAAAGAATTTTCAGCAGAATCAGTTTTATTCTCTTGAGCATAAAAATGGATAGTAATTATAACCAAAATAAAATTATGAAAGGGCCATTTTCTAACATTTGAAGTAACACGTCGCCTTTTATCACAATCAAAGGACCATTTTTCATTTCATGTCTGCTAATTGCCTAACAAGTTTCAGTTGTGCTCAAGCAATTCCTTACCAATTCTAATGTTTGAGTTCAAGTAATTATTTATCATTTTATGGAGTGTGGCATAACGGCTACAATTTGATCTTCAATCTAATTCATTAATTATTCTTCAACACCGCCTTTGGATGAATCAAAGAAGCTCTTAAAATTTGGATTGAACTATTGGCATTGGTATCAATTGATCCTTTAAATGGATCATCAGTGAGTATTTCACCAATACTATTTGCATGGAAGATGGATAATTAAATAGGACTTGACATCAACTTTTATCTCTCAATACTAAGGTTATCATTTTCCTGATTGTGGTTTAAAAGCTTTAGGTAGCATTTCCCCCATCGTTTCCCTAGCATTTTTTACTTCTAGTTTGTTGCCCAATCCTAAGCATCATATTTTGATGCATTCAATATTTTTAGTTTATTTTGTTTTAATGTATTTTGAACAATATTAGTTGTGTTTTATATTTTTTTAAGCTATCCTATGATGGTTGGGCATCCAATGATCATGGTAGGAATGTGCTAGGCATGGCAAACCTTGGATTTGCTGGCTTTTGGGTCCTCTTCGTCCTTGGGCTGCTTGCGGATTTCTATTTTGGTGTGGTGACTGATCTAGGGTGGGCCTTGGTTACTTGGTGTTGAGCTAAAAAATGATGGATTCTACTTGGTGTTAGCTCATAAATGCTTGAGCTGAAGTTTAGCTCAATGATTGGGGGATTTATTGCACTTCCTAGTTTATTATTTCAAAAAGGTATGCTATTATGTCTTGCATTCATTTTGGAGTGGACTTTGCCCCTTCTCCTCCCTTTGTCTCTTCGGTTTCCTCTTGCCTTTTGTTGTTCCCATGGCCCCTGGCTGTTTTCCTGTGCTGCTGTTCCATTCTCTGTGTTGGCTCCTCGGGTCCCTTGCTGGTTGGGTTTCTCGTGGCTGCCTGCTTGGTTTCCCGTGGCCTTCTTTTCTCTGTTTTCTGTACCGGGTTGGGGCTGTTGTGTTGTGGTTGTTGGCCTTTGATTTCCCTAAATCTAATTGGTTTGGTTGGAGGTGTTATGGCTGTTTCCTCTCTTTTGCCTATAAAATGGAGATGTTTTGGCATGAAAAAGATTGTTGAAATCTGAGAAAAAATCTCTAAAAAACTTGAGGGTTTCTTCTTGGAAAAGCTTGAGAGCTTGTTCTATCCCCTTCTTCTCTTCTCTATTTCGTCTTGGCTTCTAACCTCTCCTTCTCTACGCAAGTTCCACTCCATCTGTATCCTTCTTCTTGAGCTTTGAAAGTATATGTTGGTTGAAATTTGGAGACATTTGCCAAAGGAGTTTGTAAGAAACGTTGGACTCTTTTGCAGTGGTGGACCCTTGGTTTGCAAGCCTAAGCACAATTTTCTTAAATTTCCTACTTTCGTTGCATGTGAGGAGACCGCTAGACAGTTATACTGAGGATAGCGTTTTTATATTTTTATTTTGTTTAGTTCGATTTGGCTTTTGTTTCTCCTATGTTTGTTTGGATATTTGCAAGCTACATTTGAATTGAGTTTGGTTTAAGTCTTGTCCTGATGTTCTCCAATTTGTCTCTTTACTCTAGTTTTGCTTGCATCAAACTTAGTATCAGAGCGAGTTAGGAAATCCTTGGTTTGTGAGTCCTTTGTCTCTTTGATTTTTAAGATGGCTAATAATCCGGGGGAATGGCACAATGTAATGCAACAATTAGCGGATTTGCAAAATCAAATGAATGAAATGGCTAATACCCTTGCTAATCTTAATGTTAATCAACAACATGTTCAAACATCTGAAAGCGAACAAAGACCCTAGGAATCAAAATAGGCGACAATGAAACTAGGATTTTGGAATTAAAATTGATGTTCAAAAACTTTGAGAGTAAGTTACAACCTGATCTATTTCTCGAAAGGCTTTAGAAAATGGATCAATTTTTTGATTGAAAAGAAATTCCTGAAAATCGAAAGGTGAAATTTACTAGCTTAAAATTAAATGGTAATGCTCTTACATGGTGGAAAAATTTGCAAAATAATAGACTTAGGCGTGGTAAAGAAAAAATTCAAAACTTGGAACGGATGAAAGAAAAAATAAGAGTAAAATTTTTATCGACTGATCACGCACGAACTCTATTTCAAGAATTCAATAATTTGCGACAAGGAACTCAAAATGTGGAAGAATATACAGAACTGTTTTACAAACTTCAATCAAGAAATGATTTAGACGAATCTGAAGAGAAAATTGTTTCAAGATACATTAACGGTCTTAAATGGACAATTCATGATCAATTGAACTTGCATCATATAATAAAAGTTGATGAGGCATATCGAATGGCATTAAAAATTGAAAAACAACATCAACGAGAAAGAGGTCATAAGAAGATAACGGAAACTTATAAGCGGCGACCAACTGGCGGGATTAAGAGTCAAACTCAAACTTCTATAGGAACATCGGGTACTAAAGCTAAACTTTTTGAAAATCAAAATGTGGATAAAGGAAAGAGAATTATGGGTCCTAAGCCTCCTAAACAACCTAAACTAATCGGACAATGCTACAAATGTGGGCTTTATGCAACTTGTAGAAAAAACAACCCGCCAAGAACTAACTTCATTGAAAACAACGAAGAAGTAGAGGAAGAGGAAGAAAAAGAATCTGAAAATGAAAATGAGATAGAATTAGAGAAAATTGATGTTGAGGGGGATGAAGGAGAAAAACTTTGGTAATCCGACAAGTCTTAACAACAAAAATTGATAACGGGGACAAGTGGCTTAGAAGAAACATTTTCAAAATAACTTGTATAGTTGGAGGGAAAATCTGCACTCTTATGATAGATAGTGGATGTTCAAGAAATTTTGTATCTCAACTGATGGTCGATAAGCTGAAATTAAAGTCCAAACCGCTTGCTAAACCTTATAAAATTTCTTCGTTTAAAGAGGGAGGTGAGGTTCCTATCACAAAGCAATTTGTTGTTAACCTAACAATTGGGGGGTCTTTTAAAGATCAAGTGACTTGTGATGTTGTGTCTCTTGAAGTCTGTCACATTCTGTTGGGACGACCTTGGCAATTTGATAACAAACTATTCACAACGGGGAGAAAAACACTTACTCTTTGATTCAAAAAAAAATAAGGAATTCACTCTCTATCCGCAAAAACATGTGCTTGATTCGCCTGCTAAAAATAACAAAGTTGCCAAATTAAGTACTCCTGAATTACTTTCGAATACGAATAATTTGAAACACTCTGATGTGGTTTACTTGGTTTTGAAAAAAGAAATTGATTATGTGCTTCAAATTCCTACTTAAATTCGATCTTTAATCGATGAGTTTTCTGATTTAACTCCTGAAAATTGCCTGTAGCTTTGCCACCGATGAAAGATATTCAACATCATATTGATTTAATTCCTGGAGCAACATTGCCTAATTTACCTAATTATAGGATGAGTCCAAATGAACATGCTGAACTTTTTAAGCAAGTGACTGATTTGCTAGAAAATGGTTTGATTAAAGAAAGCTTAAGTCCTTGTGTTGTGACTGCTTTATTAACTCCAAAAAAAGATGGTACGTGGAGAATGTGTGTGGATAGTAGGGCGATAAATAAAATCACTATTAAATATCGCTTTCCTATTCCTAAATTGGATGACATGCTAGATATGCTAAGCGGTGCAAAAAATTTTTCTAAAATTGATTTGAGAAGTTGGTATCATCAAATAAGAATAAGATCTGGAGATGAATTAAAAACTGCTTTTAAAACAAAAGAGGGTTTGTATGAATGGCTTGTAATGCCATTTGGGCTTTCAAATGCTCCGAGCACTTTTATGAGAACTATGAATCATATTTTGAGACCTTTTATGGCTAGTTTGTTGTTGTATATTTTGATGATATTTTGATCTATAGTGTTTAATCTTCTGAGCATCTTATTCATGTGAGACAAGTGTTGCAAACTCTAAGGGAACAAAAGTTGTATATCAATCTTAAAAAATGTTCCTTTATGACTTCGAGCTTAACATTTTTGAGTTTTATTGTTTCTGCATAGGGGATAAAAGTTGATCCAATAAAAATAGAGGCAATTCAAAATTGGCCCACTCCTAAAAGCATAAGTGAGGTGAGAGGATTTCATGGTTTTGCTTCTTTTTATCGAAGGTTTATTAGAAACTTCAGTTCTTTGAGTGCTTCTATTACTGATTGTTTAAAAAAAGGGTGTTTAGGTGGACACCTCAAGCTGAACAAACTTTTGAAATCATTAAAAAAAATGAGTTAAGCTCCCATTCTTAGTTTGTCAAACTTTGAAAACATTATTGAAGTTGATTCTGATGCTTCATATATTACTGATTTATTCTTTAAAGAAATTGTTCGTCTTCATGGTGTTCCTCGCAATTTTACTTCTGATAGAGATACTAGATTTTTTAGTCATTTTTGGAGAACACTTTAGGCAAAATTAGGAACTACCCTTCAGTTCAGCAGTGCTTATCATCCACAAACTGACGGGCAAACTGAAGTTGTAAATCAAAGTTTGGGAAACTTGTTGAGGTGCCTGGCAGGTGAGAAACCATCCCAATGAGATTTGATTTTTCCCAAAGCTGAATTTGCTTACAATAATTCTGTCAATTGCTCTACTGGTAAAATTTCATTTGAAGTCATTTATGGCATGCCTATACCTCACATTTTAGATAGAAATTGTTTGCCTTTGCCAAATAAAATTAATGTTGAAGCTTCTGAAACTTTTGACCATATTAAAACTGTCGAACAGCAAGTCCTTGAAAAACTTCGAATGGCTAATGTGAAGTACAAAACTAATGCCGACAAACACCATAGAGAGGTTTATTTCAAAGAAGGAGATTTGGTTATGACTTATTTTCGTCGCCAACAATTTCCTGTTGGTACTTTTGGAAAATTAAGCAGGAAGAAATTTGGGTCATTTCGTATTCTAAAAAAATTGGTCTCAAATGCTTATCTTTTGAATCTTCCTTCTATTGTTGGCACTTCTGTGTTTAATGTTTCTGATCTTTCTTTGTATGAAGGAAATACTGGCGATCATGTGGAACTTGAAACTTTCCCACTCTCCACATCTGTTTTGAGTTATAATGAACAGGTTGAAGATATTCTTGATGTCAAAACTACTAAGACTCGGCATGGTGAACACATGAAGTTCTTAGCAAAATGGAAAAATTGCCCCTTGACGGACTGTACTTGGATGGATGCAAAAGAACTTGAAAAGTGTCATCCATAGCTTTATAAAAGAGTTGTGGAAGCTTTCACATCAGAAGATGAGACTTTCCCACCATGGGGGAATTGATGCATTCAATATTTTTAGTTTATTTTGTTTTAATATATTTTGAACAATATTAGTTGTGTTTTATATTTTTTTAAGCTATCCTATGATGATTGAGCTTCCAATGATCATGGTAGGAATGTGCTAGGCATGGCAAACCTTGGATTTGCTGGCTTTTCGGTCCTCTTCGTCCTTGGGCTGCTTGCTGATTTCTGTTTTGGTGTGGTGGTTGCTCTAGGGTGGGCCTTGGCTACTTGGTGTTGAGCTAAAAAATGATGGATTCTACTTGGTGTTAGCTCATAAATGCTTGAGCTGAAGTTTAGCTCAATGATTGGGGGATTTATTGCACTTCCTAGCTCATTATTTCAAAAAGGTATGCTATTATGTCTTGGATTCATTTTGGAGTGGACTGCCCCTTTTCTTCCCTTTGTCTCTTCGGTTTCCTATTGCCTTTTGTTGTTCCCATGGCCCCCGGCTGTTTTCCCGTGCTGCTGTTTCGTTCTCTGTGCTGGCTCCTCGGGTCCCTTGCTGGCTGGGTTTCCTGTGGCTGCTTGCTTGGTTTCCCATGGCCTTCTTTTCTCTGTTTTCTGTACCGGGTTGGGGCTACTGTGTTGTGGTTGTTGGCCTTTCATTTCCCTAAATCTAATTGATTTGGTTGGAGGTGTTATGGCTATTTGGTTCCTCCCTTTTGACTATAAAATGAAGATGTTTTGGCATGGAAAAGGTTGTTGAAATCTGAGAAAAAATCTCTAAAACACATGAGGGTTTCTTCTTGGAAAAGCTTGAGAGCTTGTTCCATCCCCTTCTTCTCTTCTCTATTTCGTCTTGGCTTCTAACCTCTTCTTCTCTACACAAGTTCCACTCCATCTGTATCCTTCTTCTTGAGCTTTGGAAGTGTAAGTTGGCTAAAATTTGAAGACATTTGCCGGAGGAGTTTGGAAGGGACGTTGGACTCTTTTGCAGTGGTGGACCCTTGGTTTGCAATAGGGGTGTCAATTCGGGTCAATGGGTCGGGTTCGGGTCCGACCCGAGTTGACCCAACTATAAACGGGTTGACCCGAACCTGACCCATTTAGTCAAACAGGTCAGAGATTTTAACTCGAACCCGACCCACGCGGGTTACCGGGTTGACCCAACCCGACCCGCGAACCTGGGCTCTAGCATAGCCGCGTAGGCGTGTAGGCATGCTCCCGCGCTTCGGCGACCACGCGGTCCGCGTAGGCGAACTCTCGCGCTCCGGTCGACCACGCGTCCGCGCGAGCGCGACCTGGGCTCAGGCGTAGCCGCGTAGGCATGCTCCCGTGCTCCGGCGAACTACCGCGCTCCGGCGACTCCCATGTAGGCATGCAGGATTGACGCCGTAGGCCTGACGCGGACGGCTGGCATTGCGACGACGCACCGTGACGCCGAGGTCCCTCGATTCCCTCCCATGCGGGAAAAATGAAACGGGCATAGGCGTATACGGGTCAGCTCGGGTCATTTTCGGGTTCCGAGTTGACCCGGACCCGACCCGTTTTTTAAACGGGTCGACCCAAACCTGGATTTTTCAAGTCGGGTTTGGGTCAGGTTGTCGAGTCGGGTCAATAATTGACACCCCTAGTTTGCAAGCCTAAACACAATTTTCTTAAATTTCCTACTTTCGTTACATGTGAGGAGACCGCTAGACGGTTATACTGAGGATAACGTTTTTATATTTTTATTTTGTTTAGTTCAATTTGGCTTTTGTATCTCCTAAGTTTGTTTGGATATTTGCAAGCTACATTTGAATCGAGTTTAGTTTAAGTCTTGTCTTGGTGTTCTCCAATTTGTCTCTTTACTCTAGTTTTGCTTGCATCATATTTTTTGTTGTCGACAATTTTACAGTTTTGCAAAGAGGCTTCAAGGAAATGATCGATCATTAGTGGAAAAGTTTTCTCCCACGGGTGATCAGGTCAACTTCATAATCAAGAAGCTTAAACTCATCAGAAGATAAACTTTGAGAAAAGCATCATCATCATATAATCTCTACAGAATAAAAGACCAATATGATTTTATACATAACTCTATCAAAGAGAAGGTTGAATTGGTTCTTGCACTCACCAAGATTCAAGGGATCCTTGGCCAAAAATGGCTTTCAAACTAGTTTGAAGAGAAGGAAATCTATTGTCACCAAAGGTCTAAGGTTGCATGGTACCTAGACATGGATAACAATACTTCCTAATTTTATATAATTGCTAACTGGCACAGAAAATGCTACTTTATTCAGCACATTAAGTCAGGTAACTTTAGTTTGTCCAACTCAAAAGATATCACACCTTTCTGAATTTTTCCTTTTTGACAAATTTAACAAGCCTTCATTCAAGATTGATTTCTTTAAGGTCTACCTGGCTGACAGCCCTTCTTTTCTTGATTGAACTCTCATTTGACTTAGGAAGAAGCTAACGATTTATAAATTAAATTATTCCAAACACTATGTACCCATATTTTTACGAATATACTCAATGACATTTACCGTGGCAAGGCCAAGCTTAGCTCTCATTTGTCTAATTCTCTAAAGACGAGCAGTAGCAGCATCCACTTTTAAATGCTTACCAAAGATAACTCAAGAGTATAAAAAAGATTGATTGAAATGCAATCGAAGTTGAGGAAAAACAACTAATATAGAGGTGATTGGTGGTTTCACGAACATATCCGAAATGAGGAAACATATCAGAAATGAGGAAACCACACTTAAGCATACACATTAAAAAGCCTTTAACATAGTACGTATGTATAGAGAAAAGTTATATATAGTTTGCAACTAAAAAAACTCTTATAATAATGTGAAGAGAATCAATTAATTACATAGAATAGTTACCCATCAAGCGTAGGTCAAACAATAATTTAAAAATAGCATCCAAGTTGGATTGGCCAATGCAAGTTTGCCTAAAATATATAAAGAGTGGCGTAACAAGCTCAGAGATTTCCTCCATGGAGAAGATAAGCTCATGATTTCCTAGAAAGGAAGATGGTTGGTTAATATTTGATGTAGGCAAAGGGGGGGTCAACACAATTCTATGGAGCCTTGGCTGATTTCGGTTTTGAGTTTAGTTGTTGAATTTTTAGTTGGTGCAAGCTCATTAATATCTAGTAGAAGTGTAGCTCATTATGAGCTGATGTTTAGCTCTAAAAATTCTTTATGAGGTGCAAGCTATTAGGTGAGTGGAACTTGTCTCTTCCTCTTCATTTGCCTCTTGAGCTGCTGCATTATTTTTCCCTCTTTAGGCTGATGGAACCGTGGCCTTCATGGTGCTTTTATGGTGGCTGTTGGTTTCTTGTGCTTGGCTGTTGGAACCGAAATTCCCTCCTTGGATTTGCTGTGCCGTTTGGGGTTTCACTGTGCTGGAACCGTGGCCACCTTTTGGAGATTTGAGGTACCGGTTGGAATTTCTGAACCTGTGCTGGAACCGTGGCCTTTTTCCTTGAGACTTGCTATGCTGTTTGGAATTCCTGTGCTGGATATTTATGGCTGTTTGGGCTGTTTAGTTCTCCTCTTTTGCCTATATATATGAGATGTTTTGTGAAGATGGAAAAAGTTATGTGAGTGATTTTTGGAGACAAAACCTGAGAGGTTTTCTTGGAAAAAGCTTGAGAGCTTTGTTCCATTTCTTCTTCTTCTTCTATGGAAATCCTGCGGGCTCTTTCCACCATTCTTCTTGGCTTCTAATCTCTTTCTTCTCTCCATAGTATCCATTCCATTGTATCCTTCTTCTCAAAGTAAGCAACTTTAGGGTGTCATTTTGTTTGTGTCAAAGTTTGAAGCGTCCAAATTGTAAGTGTCTTGCAAGAGTCGTTTGTAAGTCTTATCTAAGTTGTAATAGTTTTTATATATTGAAGTAAAGTTGTTGTTTTTAGTCTATTCTATGTCTTTATTTTGTTCTTAGAAAGGTAATTTTTGTGATCAAAAATTTGGGTCCCTCTCCCAAATTTTTGATTGCATCAATATTGCAAGGAATGCAGTCTTGATTAAGTAATAAAGAAAAAAGGGCAAAATGGGAAGCACGCAATTCTAAACCCAATGATTCATCCATCATATAAGCAAAAGAACGATAACAAGAATGGCAGTATTTGAAGAAATGATAGTGGGAGCCTCCAAAATAGTAAAAACCATCAACACAAGAGACGGAGGCAAAAATGGAAGAAACCCCATTCTTACTAGAACATTCAAGGAGGGATCAATGCGATGGAGAGCTGGCAAGAGAAGCTTAAAAGAGGTGATGATAAAAGCAGCATGGATATAGAATAGGTGAGGATAAAAGCAGCATGGATCTAGAATAGGAAACAAAATTTCCCAGAGAGGAAAGCAATCGTTGGTAAGAGGGAAAGAGTGCGTCATTAAAATGCAAGGCAGCTAAAGAGGGATCATTAATAGCAACGAATGCATGTGTAAAGGCATGTGCAACTGTGTGCGGCAGGGCACCAAAGTCAAATAAGCAAGCGACAAATCCGAAAAGATGAACTGAATTGACAGGGCACAAAGCACGCAACATGGCGCAACTAGGACACTGCAACAGGCATTGTGGCAGAATGAGATGAGCTAGATTTTAATAATTGGTTATCAAACATGGAACTTGGCAACAATTTAAATGCTACAAAGGGACCCTCTTTGTCTTCTTATCAACATAGTGGTGGGCGCTCTGCTAAAGTTGATCTCAATCATGGTTAATGAGTGTTAGATTAATAAGCTTCATAGTAATTCTATGACTAATTGTAGTTCAAAAAGAGCTTCAACTAAAAGCAATGCCAATTCGCAAAACTAGATAGAGGTCTGCTAAGTTATTCTAGAAAAAAATATAGGTCTACTAATCTACGACTAATGAGCATCATATTAATTCAACGACTAATTGTAGTTTGAAATGAGCTTCAAATTGAAGCAATGCCAATTCACAAAACTAGCCAAGCAATGCCAATTCAAAAAACTAGCCAACTACAAGCAAGTCAATTCACAATACTAGATAGAGTTCTACAAAGTTGCTTCCATAGAAAAGATGCCAACTGATTCTATTCAATCTAAAGTCTAAAAGAATTGCTTATGAAGACCAAGGAAAAAAACGACTGGCATTACTTCTAGAGAAAAGATGCAGTTTACGAACAACTCCATCTACAGTCCCTGATTAAAAGAGTTGCAATTGTGTCTTAATTTAACAATGAATACATTCACAAAAGTAGATGTTATAATTCATGTACCTTACTATATAATTACATATTACGCCTAGAATTCAATTAAATTGATAATACTATTTAATGGCTTGATTTCTTACAAAAGATTCATCAACTGCTCTAGTTTTCTGGAGAAGGTGAGAGTCTCCTATGCAATGGATTCTCTATAGAGTTCATTGGACAAGAAAGGAACACAAGTTCCTTAACCAAGATTTATAAGTTGGTTTAATTTAAATCATTGGTCACAGTTGACAAATATTTTATTTAACTTAACCATTATTGGATTACATATATAAACAAAATTTTTACATTTCACTTCACTAATAATCATCTTAATTTCTATATTTTCTAACATATGTTAAATTTATCCCACATGTTTAGAGCGCCTTTCATATTTGTCACACATGTTCAGAGTGCCTTTCATACTCAACTTCTACCGCATAAATATTCATGTTGATAAGACAATACAAACACAAGTACAAATGCTATATGAAACATAGCTAACAGGATAGTCCAATTTGTAATACAGAAATAATTTATATATCAATAATAGACAACTTAAGGTATCTTATACAAGTGAAGAAATGTTGTCAACAACCCAAACTATCATATTGGTCAAGCTTAATATAGATTTTTTTAAAAGCAAGGCTAAGCAATGTTTAAAAATGCGTAGTTGGGTATTGAGGCATTTTTCTTTTGTGAGATGAGGCATAACCCTCAAGGCGTTTTGAGGCGTAAGCCTCAAAATCTAAAAATTGCGTAAAATGAAAATAAATGTTAAAATTAATTTTTTATATAATACTCAAATAATATGTTAAAGAATGACATATTAACTTTCTATTGGATTATGAAGTAACAAATTGGCATATATATATGAAACAAAAAATTGCATAAGACGTAAAGTGACAAATGATAAATTGCATGACAGAGAATTGAAATTCAACTATAACAAGAACACAACAACATGAAATATAGGTGCATGAAGGCATATTTTGTTAGGGGCTTTAGTTTAGGATTTAGATAAGTTTTAATTAAAAAATATATAAATCGGTTGAGGCATACGCCTCACGCTAATAAGGTGAGGTGCGCCTCAAAGCGGGCCTCAGCCAAGCTGAGGCGTAAGCCTCATAAGAAAAGCTCGAGACGTAAGCCTCGAGGCTTTTTCACTGGAATTGCGATGAGGCGGGCCTCAAGGCGAGCCTCATATTGCACAATTTTAAACAATGAGGCTAAGTGCTACAATATCATATAGATGCAAAGGTCAAGTGGTCAACAACAATATCAAGCCTTTATCCCACTGCATGGGCCAGCTACATGAATCTTTTCTCTCCATTGTTTCTTATTAAGAGACAAATTCTCATATAAATCTAATAAAAAAATGTCATTTCTATTATTTTCAAACCAAGTCTTTTTAGTTAAACCTCTACCTTTCTTAATATAGGTCAAATTCAATACATCTGCTCTCCTAACTGAGACATCGGAAAGCCGACGTTTTGCATAATTAAATCATCTAAGGTGCCTCTCTCTAATCTTATATGTCACTAGAGCTACTCCAACTTTTTCACGTATATACTTGTTTCCATTATGTCTCCAAGAGTGAAGCCACTCATCCACCTGAGCATCCTCATCTCTACAACACTTCACTTAATTGTGTGCTTCTCTTTTAATGGCCAACATTTTGCGCCATAAAGCATTATAGGTCTGATCTCTACCTAATAGAATTTTTCCTTAAGTTTGAGGGATTCTATTACACAATAGGCCTAATGCATTCCTCCAATTCAACCATCCAACTTGAATTCTACTAATAATATCCCCATCACTTTGAACAATAGAACTGAGATATCTAAAATGTGTACTCTTATTAATGACTTGATCGCCCAAAGTCACAATCCCCCAATTAGATCTATTACTACCAAAATTATACTCCAAGTATTCATTTTTACATCTACTCGAACGAAAATTTTTCTAAGGTTGACATACTAATGCAAAGTAATTAGCTAAATTGTGGACTAGACGAAAATTTGAAAGAAAAAAATTTAAAGACAAATACAAATATAATGAATCCTCTCTAAGTTGAAGAGGTTGAATCCTCAAAACTTTTAAATTGATGAATTGCTTTGTATTTAACCCTCAAAACAAATAAGTAAATACTACAAAGCCAAAAATATAAGTTACAAGTAACTTTCATTCAACTCATCATACTCAGGTTTGTACAAACTTGAAGGATTATTTTAGAAAGAGCGTGCCAATCAAAAAACCAAACTTTCTTTGAGGGATTATTGCATGTTAACTATCATGAAATTAATAACTAAAAAAAAGTAAACAACTAATTCCTAATTAAGAGAAACATAAAGAAAATATTATCTTTTGGCCACTCAAAGTAGAAATCCTATCACAATTTTTTCAATACCTAAGCCACGTGAGAACTTACGAGCCATTGAATATGTAATAAGCCCCCAAGTAATAAGCCCCCAACAATATTTCATAAATGGGAAAATCACGCATATTAAAAGTTATTTGGAATCCTTTTAAGCTGCACATAATTAGCATTCAAAAAAAAATTGCTTACATGGAGAATTTGTCATGCTCATGAAGATCTGAACTAAGTGGATCCAAACTACATTGTGACACCTCGATCACTTTGAATAAAATATGATAACTATAAAGATGATCTTGATTACAAGTACATTCAAGCTCCTCGGATTCAAGTAGGTATGAATTAAAAAACATGCAAATTCATAGTGGATTCTCATTCTTATGTATATGTATGGTTGGCACTATATGATGAGGGCATATCATTATTGATACCTAGTTGGCAAGTTTGTAATCATATCTTTTAATTTTTAGCCACTATCATTATTATGTTGCGCCTTCAAGATACTTGAAAAATAGATGGATGATAACATAACGAAAGAGGCGTAGCTTGAGGCGCCTTCTTTTGATGATAAATTAAACCTGAATGTCTTTTTCAAATTGTCAATTATAAATTAACCATAATTCTGAGTGTAACTACATTTCAACTAGTCATCGGGATAAGTTCTCCAAAATGAAGTTTGAGGACAAGCTAAAGCCCATTTTCCCATCATAGAAAGGTAACTCACTACGAAAAAAATTTCCAAGACGTACATCCCAACATCAAAATCATATATGGGATAAGTTTTCAAACTTTCACCATCACAATATGTACATCGCCAACTAGCTGAATTGATTTGATAACCTTATTATTCAATTTCATTTGTAGATAACACAAGTAGGCCATATCTAGAATTCTCATTAACTTAGGAGAACAAATGGAAATGTTGCCCATCCTTGTGCATCCTATGGAGAAGTCATTCAAACTTGTTTTGGAGTTCATGCAGTTTTAGACATCAAAAACTAGTAAAGTTACTGCCTAAACCAAGGGAACACAGTCTTGTTGACACGTGCACACAGTATACTAAAGCACATATTTTCTCAAGGGATGGAACCTAATAAGGATACCATGGAAAAGTTCTATTGTATTTATGATTTTAAGGATGGTAGCAATAACCATGTTCCAAGTGTATGTTGCTTTGCCATTATGCTTATCAAAGTCCTAATAAAAACCTCCTTGTCATAGTTGATGAGGGTGATGGTGGAGATAACTTAGCCTAGCGATATAAATGACTGAAGGGTGAAGTAAATTGGAATGGAACTGCAACCAACTCCAATTTTCATAAGGGTCAAATACTCTAAACTTGGAAATCATAATAGGCATTGAAAAATACATTAATGTGTCTGACATCAAGAGATATCTTGCAACCATTCAGCATGCCAGTTAACTTTTCTGCATCAAATGCAATGTCTTGCCCACAATGTGCCCTCAGAAGCCAATCTTGTCTATAGAATTTGTACGTATTAAGCAGAATTAAGTATGATTTTAATTAAGCTTACTATGATTTAAAAGATTAAATAACTTATATATATATATATATATATATATATATATATATAATTTTTAATAAATATTAAATGTTAATAATTGCATGCTGATTACATGATGATAACTTAGATGACTTAGGACTTAAAACTAGGTTGAATTAGGTCAATTAGTACATAGATGGGACTAATTATGGATTACATACTAAATTGAGATAATTAAATGTTAAGGTTAAATATAGAACACCTTAGTTTTCAATTTTCATTCCCAAACATCCTTTCAATTTTCTGTTTCCGGAAACAAGAAATATGTAAAGCATCCAAACATGTTATGTTTTATGCTACTATGTCGAAACAAATGGAAAGCAAAATGAAAACAAATCTGATTGGCAACTAATATTGATCCAGAATAACTACATTAATTAAGATATAAATTAATACGATAAAATTTTCTCCAGTTTTTAATTAATTAAACATATAAAATTACGATTTATAACTTATTGTGCTAAGTTAGGAATTTTATATGATTTGAAAAATTAATTACATTAACTAATAAAAAATATATTAATTAATTGAATTTTTTATTAATATTAACTTTGATAATTAATTAGTGTTTACCTAATATCAACTGAGATTAATGAGGACATAAATAAAGTTAATTTGAATAATTACTACTTAGATGGAATTGATTATGGATTAAATACTAAGTTGCTAAACTGAGCTAATGACATCTAGAATAACTTTGTTTTCATTTAATCTCAAGCAAGTTTTCTAATTTCTATTTCTAAAAGAAAGGAATAAGCAGATCATAAACATGTTTTGTTTTGAAGCAAATTAAAAACAAAGCAAAAATGAAACAATATGGAATATATATATATATATATATATATATATATATATATATATATATATATATATATTCAATTCAAAAATGGCCTAACTATCAGAGCTAGGATTTGGTAACCTCCGCTGGATTTGTCCCAGAGGTGTGGCTCCTTATCTCAAGATGGGAGACTGGGATTGGATTCCTTCAAAGAGAGAGAGAGAGAGAGAGAGAGAGAGAGAGAGAGAGAGAGAGGATTCATCTACCCAACCTGTGAAGAAGGAAACAACATCGAACAGTCCAGTTTACTTATTTGGAAAACTGGAACACAACACCATGCCTAGGTGAGCAATACCAAAAAAGGGGCATTATCATTACAGCAAAAGAAAGCGTAAGATTGACCAAACTGAAGATAAGCGCATCTTTCTGCAAATTGACATATGGAACATCTTAAAAGATTCTATTTACAAAAAGAAGATTGCTAATTATGAATTTTCAAGCCAAAAGATCGCTGAAAGAAACACTCAGAGAATTGAGTATCAGAATTAGTTTTCAAGCAAGATGGGTAATTATTCTGAAGCTTTGCATAGGATAGAACAATTTACCTCCACTGTAGAATGACATCAATGTCAAGCTCACGATCTAATTTGTCAATCTCTTCATTGTCATCCACTACCAAGCGGGTTAAATCTGACTTTAAGAGAGAAGCATATAGGGACAAATATCTCTTGCGGATACTTGCATATCGCAAAACGTCCTCCCAAGAGAGTTTCCCACTGCACCATATTAGTGGAATGTTATATCGAGGAAGAGAGCTAATATTTTTTTAAGGAAAATTGGCTTTTATATGTTTTGACTAGCACGCATTTCTTCATAAAATTAATTTGATACATAATGCAGGAAACTCCTATATACAAATAAAGAAGCCAATCCAAATTACCCAATTCTTGATTGACAAGTATAAACTCTACATATTTGTAGCATCACACAAAATAAGAAAGTATAGGTATATCATCTACAAGGAAATTGGTAATAGAGAATTCGTTTTACATAAAATCATAGAATAATGATGAGAATAAACATCACATGTTAACAACACAATCAACCAAGTACAAAGGATAAAGGAAGCATGTTGTAATATTATGATTAATGAGCATGCAGAGATATCCGCCAAGAAGATAAAGAAGAATCAATCGCTAGTATTAATGCATTAGTTTACTTAAAACATGAAATAATATTGATATAGATCACAAACTGTATAAATTACTTCTTTGCCGAGCCAAACAATAAATTTTAATTTCTAGGCCCCTAGTTGCTTATCTTTTTCTTCTGTTTCTGGGGTGCAAATTGTAAAACTAGCCAAAAATTGATTATAATAAGCTGTAAGAGGTGCTGGTTAGCCTTCTTTTAGGTGAGTCCCTCACTTAAATCTAATCCCAATCATTCTTATGCAGTGTTGTTGGTTCTTCTTTCAAGCCTCATGTACAGCCTTCCAGAATCCTCAACCATTCAGTTACAAGATTTCACAATTCAATGTTTCAATTTTTTGGGTAATGCCAAGGCCCAAGATGCATTTGTGGAAATGGTATCTCTTGGTTTGGTTGTCATCAGGCATAGATTGATCTCTTGTCCTTAGTCATCCTGTAAACTGTCAGACCAGTCGGGCGAAACAGGCAAAGGTTTTCCGCCTCCTGTACGCAAGAGCCGACCAACCAGGTTTGACGGAGCTCTTTTGGAAGGATTTTTGAGGGAGTTAAAGAGGGAAATTTGAATGTAGGGACTGTTTAGAGATTTCATTTTGAATTGTATGGATTACATGGTTGGTTTTCCTAGGGTTAGGGCGTCTTGAATTTAACTGAAATTTGAGATCTCTTATGTTTAGGTTTTTGAGCTCTAGCGGCGTCTAGAGATTTGGGAGAGATTGATCCTCCTCTCGAATTGAGGATCAACTGTATCTTGCTATTTTCTTCCGTTAGTTTGTGTTCTTGCAATAAAATTCCTATTTTTCTTTGATTATCCGTTGGATTTGTGGAAATTTCTCGCTGTTTTCTGAGGATTGATAGAAAATACTTGAGATCTACAAGTGTTTCCTATCAAATTGGTATCAAAGCACGTCAGTCTAAGGGAAACCAATGGCCGGAAGGAAAGTAGAAGTTATGGAGGGAGAACTTGTGCAACTC
Source organism: Dendrobium nobile (assembly GCA_022539455.1). NCBI lineage: Eukaryota > Viridiplantae > Streptophyta > Magnoliopsida > Asparagales > Orchidaceae > Dendrobium > Dendrobium nobile. The sequence goes on from CM039726.1 coordinate 2,780,690, forward strand.
AAAGCAGATTTTGAGGAGAAGATTACCTATTTTCAAAATCTGATCGCATCTGTCAATGAAAGGATGGAGGGAAAGTTCGCCATGGTGGAAGAAATAATGAAGAAATTGCTAGAAGCCAAACCCAAATCAGTGATATCGGAAGCAAAGTAAACTACCGGCGGCCATGGAAGAGGTGGGAACTATAACACATTTAGGGAAAGGAAAAATCCAGAAGTGGAGATCCTGGAGGGAGAAGATGGACTGCCTCCTCTAGAACCACTTTCTAGGAAGGAGATGAGGAGAGAGGATGCTTTCGATCGTCGGGGTGCTGATTTTGAAAAAAGAATAGGGGATTTTGGGGAAGAACTTGGGTATGAGCGTCGAAGGGAAGAGCATGACGATTGGTGGGCGCCTCCTCTTTGAGGAATGGGAGGCTATGTGATGCACGCGGGGGGGGGGGGGGGGGGGGGGGTCAAAATAATATGAGAATTTTTTTTTTTTTTTTTTTTTTTTGACCCTTGGGCTGCTGGTGCTCTCGGTTTGGGCCTTTGGCTACTTGGTTTTGAGCTATTTTATTAGAAAATCTACTTAATTTTAGCTCATTAATGTTTGAGCTGATGGATAGCTCATTATGAGCTAAAGTTTGCTTCATTTATGTGCTCAGTTGGTAGCTCACAATGAGGTGATCCTTGCTCTTCTCCTCCCCTTTGTCTTCTCGGTTTCCTGTGCTTGTTGGTTTTCCCGTGCCTTGCGTGTTGGCCGGTTTTCCCATGTCTTGCCCCTTTGTTTCCTATGTTGGCTGGTTTTCCCGTGCCTTGGCCCTTTGTTCTCTGTGCTGGCTCCTCGGTTCCCTTGATGGTTTGGTTTCCCGTGGCTGCCTGCTTGGTTTCCCGTGGCTTTCTCTTCTCTGTTTCCCGTGGCAAATGGGAACTGCAATTTGGTGGCTGTTGGCCTTTCATTTCCCTAAATCTAATAGGTTTAATTAATGCTTTAAGGGGCTGTTTAGCAGCCCTCTTTTGGTCTATAAAAAGTAGATGTTTTGGAATAAAAAAAGGTGTGTTATAATGTGATTTTTGAAATAGAAAACCTGAGGGGTTTTGTTGGAAAAGCTTGCGAGCTTGTTCCATTTCTCTCTTCTCTTCTTCTTCGGAATGCTTGCGAGCTTCTCCTATGTTTCGTCTTGGCTTCTAACCTCATTCTTCTTCCCGCAAGTATCCACCTCACCTGTATCCTTCTTCTCAAGGCAAAGCAAGTTTAGGTTTTTATTTTTATGTTTGTTTATATGTCGTTTGTAAGTCAAAGTTGTAAATGTCATTTTTATATTAAAAAAGTGTCTTTTTGAGAATTTGGTGTATTTCTTTAGCATTTTCTGTATTTCTTTTATGTAGGAAGTCTTAGTCTTTAGCTTGCAAAAATTTGGGGCCCTTCCCAAATTTTTGCTTGCATCACTATGGAGGATTCAAGGGAAACGGAGGTGACCCGAAGGTGAGAAAGCTGAAGATGCCCATCTTTGAGGACGATGACGCACATGAGTGGATCTACAAGGCGGAGTGATACTTTGCAGTCAACGGGTTAACAAAGGAGGAGAAATTGACAGCGTCAGGACTGTGCTTAGAACTTCAGAAGGGAAGGCATTGGCATGGTATCAATGGCGGGACATGAGGCGAGCCATTCGGAGTTGGAGAGAGTTCAAGGATTGTTTGGTATAATGTTTCTGAACTAGCAGAGTAGGAGAATTCTATGAGCAGTTCTTCACCTTGACACAGGAGGGTTCAGTAACGGAGTACCAGGAGATATTCGAGTACCTTGCTAGCCGACTGGATCGCCTTTCTGAGACAGTGCTAGAGAGAAATTTCATGAAGGGACTAACACCAGAGATCTAGATATTAGTTAGAGTAATGAGGCCTCGTGATTTGAGAGAGCTTGTAGACCTAGCTCAATTGGTGGAGGATCAGAGGCATCTAGAGAGAGTGATGGGAGGCAGCAGCTCAGAAGGTCCGAACAGGAGGACCACCACCTTTATGGGACCCAAAGAGCGACATCAAATACTCTTCAGGAGACTTCGAAGGAGAAGATTGTGGGAGTAAAGATCTGGGGACAATTTCAAGAGGCTCATAGAAACAGAATTACAGGAGAAAAGGGTGAAGGGGCTCTGTTTTAGATGTGACAAGAGGTATATGCCGGGTCATAGGTATAAGGACCAAACTTTTCAAGTCCTTACCGTTTGTGATGAAGAAGAAATGAAGGAGGGTGTTGTCTTTCCACCTTACGGGCGAAACAGGCAGAGGTTTTCCACTTCCTATAAGTAGGAGCCGACCGCCCAGGTTTGACGGAGCCATTTTAGAAGGATGTTTGAGACAGTTAGGAGGAAAATTTGAATGTAGGGACTGTTTAGAGATTTCCCTTGAATTGTATGCATTAAATAGCTAGTTTTCCTAGGGTTAGGGCATCTTGAATTTGGCTGAAATTTGAGATCTTTTAGGTTTAGATTTCTGGGCTCTAGCGGCGTGTAGAGAGTTGGGAGAGATTGATCCTCCTCTCAAATTGAGGATCAACTGTATCTTGCTATTTTCTTCCGTTAGTTTGTATTCTTACAATAAAATTCCTATTTTTCTCTGATTGTCCATTGGATTTGTGGAAATTTCTCGCTGTTTTCTGAGGATTGATAGGAAATACTTAGAGATCTGCGAGTGTTTCCTATCATAAACCTGTTGATCTCATCTCCATGCCATCCTTCAAAGAGGTGGCAGATGATAAAGCTCATCTTCAAATTTATGGTTATATTTATGGCTCTAATCTCAGGATTATCTTCAAGTTTATGGCTGCATTTATGACTCTGATCTCGTGATCTGAAAGAGTGATGTATTTGAAGCTATCACTTGACATTAGATCAATGATTGGATCATTTCTTATCTCTTTTCTCAAACCCGGTTCTTTTTTTGGAAAGTTCAAATCTAGTGAGGTGCTTATATCCACTGTTAATTTTTGCCTTTTTTCACCTTGTAACTTCTTCCTACATTGTTTTCTTGTTCCTAATGAGAAAGATTAATCCCAAGTTTTTCATTAAAAAAAACGATGCATAGAGGGAAGGGAGCACACAGAAGATACAATTAGTATTTAAAAACTTAGGTTGCTTAGGCATGCAAAATAGAGGGCAGAAGATGCATCGGCACTATAGGTAGATAAAAGCAATGTGAAAAGATTAAGAACCAATAGGTATTGACCAAACTTAATAATGGTTAAAAGTTAAAATTTTGTGCAAAATAGAGTTAACACTTTATGCAGCACCCAATTGAAATGATTGGATGAGGATTCATAAAGCCAACTCAAATAGTTAAGATAAAGCTCATGATGATGCTTATGAATCCAACTCAAATAGTTAAGATAAAGCTCATGATGATGCTGATTATGATATTACAAATTAAGGACTAAGAACTGCGCATACTTCATCTTGTTTCTCATACCATCCAACATCATAAACCTCCTTACAAAATAACAGATCTGGACTGCGGAAGAAATCTGATACCAACAGCAATGCTACAATGTTTTCGTTTCAAAATATTGCAAAAAGGTTACAACAAAGTTTGGAACTTAACATGTTCCAATAGCAAATGGCGAAAAGAAACCGGTTCTTGCTGATAAATTTCAAGTTCAAAACACTTTGTACACAATAGAGAAATGCCATATGCTTCAAAGGTATAACCAGCACTTCAGTAACAAATAACACTTGTCCCCAAAAAGCAGCTGATGAGGAAGATACATGGCTTCTAAATGCGCATATACAAATATTTAACAAGGATAGCAGGTAATTTTTTTTAAAAAAGTAATCCATTCAATTCACTGAAAGCCTTAAAGAATTCAGAATCATGGAAGAGTTGAATGTTGATTGCCGTTTCCATAAGTTCAAACAAGCTAAGTCACTTTACAGTAAAAGAAAAAAATGTAATAAAGAGCGCCTTCTAAAAGATGATCTCTGCATGTATATATTACATTAACATGAGAATCAAAACAAATGGACAAAAAATTTTACGTTTGCCATGTAAGATTTGAATGCATAATACAAAGCATCCAAGAGAAAATGAAGAAAATGGGATCCAACATCCTGAAATATAATCATGATTAAATTTCATCATCTGAAGCGGGAAGTTTCGCACTGTAAGCCAAAAACATAGAAGAGGATGGTTACCTCGCCTTCTTCATTTCATCAGTTACCACTTTGTAAGCATAATTCCACCATGCTCTAGGGTCGGATTTTACAGGAACTTGTGGACGATAATGAGCATATTTTAACCGCTGATTAAAAGCTGCAAAGTTATCAGCAAGCTTCAGAATGTCTCTGAATCCATCCTACAATTTACCCAGGAATGATCAAAAATCAATCTGCATTAATGGAAAGAAAACTCAAGAGGTATTTGAAATGTACCTTGGATAAGCATAATGTAACATCATCTAGATTAATGACTGCCTGCTGTAATGCTTGTCCGGAAGTTTTTGATTCATCTATTCTCAGCTTTGTGTACTTCGCATTTCCCGTCACTGGTTGTAAAATGTAATCATGCTCTCTTGGATCATCACTAAATGATTGGGCTTTGCCGACTCCTAGCTCAAATATCTACACATTAAGATCCAATACATTATCCATAAACCCGGAAAAATGAAATTCACATAACATGAAAACAATACCTGACTCCATTCTGAAGGAAGTAAATCTTCCCACGATTTTTCAATATGCCAAGGAGAAATATCAGAGTCAAAATAAAAAGCTAGGCGATCAAGTTGCACAGACTGCAAAAGAGTAAATGCTTAATGTTAATGTCCCTAACACATTTTTCTAAGACACATAAAAAGTAAGCCTTCAGCATCTGGAGAGTGATTTGGGAAGCAAATTTGGATAATACCAAAATATCTCAGAACATAGAAAGAATCACGGAAACAAAGTAATTAAAAAGCAGCAATCAGAGAATTTTGTAACTTCTACAACAACAGACACAACATACCTTCTGAATGTGCTCCAGAGCCCCACCAGTAGCAAAAGTTTCCTTCCCTGATTCATCGACCGTCACTGCTGAAAGCCTAGATAGCGTCAAGCCAGCTGCAAATGGGTGGCCAGGATTGCTGTGAAGATTTGCAGTAAGAACTTCTAAGAACCCAGAAACAAATTTGTATGTGTGGGTATATAAATCAATACCAAACAAAAAATAGATCGCAACCTTTCCAGGTCTTCATATCTAACATGAATATTGGTTATGGAGAGCTTCAGATTTCCAATTATAGTACTGATTACCGAACCCAGCCATGATGTATTCTTTGATGGTAAAACATGCCAGTTAAGCAAACACGATTAAAATGAGACAAATGTTGCACAAATACTGTAAAATATGAAAGACATTCTGATTTCTTTCTAAATAGTAAGATGCAACAAAATACTCCTATTTTAATAATAATTATAAATCATTCTTCAGTATGAACGACATTAAAAAAAAATGAAGAAAGAAACATTTAGCCTTCAAAATTAACTAAAGAGATAATAGAATATAAGAACACTTTAGGTAAAACATAATGGTACTGCAAATAAAAGAATTCTTACCTTTCTGAAAGTGACATCATAATGGATGTTTTCACAGCATAGCATGGGAGGGAGGAAGAGATGATGGGGCAGAGGGGTGGAAAGAGGGGGTCCATACAATAACAACACCAAGCCTTTATCCCACTACATAGGGTCGGCTACATGAATCCCTTTTCTCCATTGTGTGAGTCAATTTCTCATTTAAATCTAATAAAAAAAGATAATTTCTAATATTGTCTAGCCAAGACTTTTTAGGTCTAACTCTACCTTTCTTAACATAGGCCAAATTTAATACATCTGCTCTCCAAATCAATCATCAGAAGGCCGACGTTTTATGTGATCAAATCATCTAAGTTGACTCTCTCTAATATTGTCTGCCACTGGAACTACTCCAACCTTTTCACGTATATACTCGTTTCGCATTCTGTCTACAAGAGTGAAGCCATTCATCCGCCTTAGCATCCTCATCTCTACAACACTTAATTTTATGCTTCTCTTTTAATGGCCAACATTCTGCATCATAAAGCATTGCAAGTCTCAACACAATCCTATAGAATTTTTTCTTAAGTTGGAGAGGTACTTTTATATCACACAACAGGCCCGATACATTCCTCAACTTCAACCATCCAACTTGAATTCTACTAATAGACTTTGAGATATCTAAAATTCATACTCTTATTAATGACTTAATCGCCCAAAATCACAATTCCCCCACTAGATCTATTACTACTAAAATTATATTACATGTATTTGGCTTTAGATCTACTCAAATGAAAACCTTTAGACTCTAAGGGGGTTCATTTAGCATAAAATTGTATTGTATGTGGTAAATTTTCCAATCTAAATTTAAAATGCTAGAGCTTAGCATAAGCAAACCCTCATCCAATATTTTTATTATTAATAGACATTAATAACAAGAACATATTGTCAAGTTGAGATGTCTAAATACAACAACAACAACATCAAGCCTTTATCCTACTACTTGGGGTCGACTACATGAATCCTTTTTCTCCATTGTGTCCTATTAAAAGTCAAATTCTCGTTTAAATCTAATAAAGAAAGGTCATTCCTAATATTTTCTAACCAAGTCTTTTTAGGTCTGCCTCTACCTTTCTTAATATAAGTCAAATATAATACCTCTACTCTCTTAACCGGGTCATGGGAAGGCCGCCGTTTTATGTGTCAAAATCATCTAAGGTGACTATCTCTAATATTATCTTCTACTGGAGCTACTCCAACCTTTTCACGTATATGCTCATTTCGTATCCTATCTCTAAGGGTAAAGCCACTCATCCACCTGAGCATCCTCATCTCTGCCACACTTAACTTAGTATTATGCTTCTCTTTTAATGGCCAACATTCGGCAACATAAAGCATTGCAAGCCTCACCACCATCTTATAGGATTTTCCCTTGAGTTTGAGGGTTACTTTTCTATCACACAACAAGCCCGATGCATTCCTCCACTTCAACCATCCAACTTGAATTCTGCTGATAATATCCCCATCTATTTCACCATCACTCTGAACAATAGATCCAAGATATCTAAAACATGTACTCTTATTAATGACCAATATTCATGTGCTATATGATTAGCGCTGGAAAACCTAGAAACGATGGGGCAAGAAAGATAGTGGGAATAGAGCACAATGAAGACAATATGGAAGATAACATTGGCCCGGCTAAAGATCCACCAATAAGGTAATTAGAAAAAAATCTCTGTGAGCAGAATTGGCAGGAAAAGGAGAAGATCAAATGTCAAGGGGCTAGAAGTAAAGCCAAAAAATGAAAAAGTAGAAACTATTCATATAGCACTCAAAAGTAATAAATAAAGGGGTAGGATTCTTAAAGCCAACCCCAAATATTTTACATAAGGCTAATGTGTTAAATCTCAGTCGTCCCTTGACACTTGATCCTACGGCCAAGAAGGAAATTCGTGGGAGGCTCACCTAGATCCCGCTGATCTCACTCTATATTTGGATGATTTAGGAAAGATTGTATTAGGGCAATTATGCATGATTCATATATAAGTAGGGATAACTCTGTGTAACAAAATGAAGCAATTTCCCTCTCCAATTCTCTAAATTTAACCTAGCATATGAGTCTTCATTGTCTTTACCAAAATTTTGAGTTCTTTCTATTGTCGTGCATTCATTGTTGGCCTTCCCTTATTGGTATTATCCTATCTATATAACCAACGCAGACTTCATTGTTGCTCTGCTTGATATAGCCTTCATAGCTACCCTTTGCCACCACAATGTCTGAAGCAAATTCCTCCAAAAATGTTGACCAAATGGATGACTCAATTGTACACCAAGAGATCTCCAAAATATTCAACCTTCCTATCGCTTAAATGGGAAGAATTACTTGAAGTGGTCTTAATTTGTGAAGACCAACTTGAAAGGGAAAAGAAAGATGAATCACATCTTTGGGGTAGTACCAAAAGAAGATCCTAATTTTTTGGGCATGGGAAGAAGCATACTCTATGATCATGTCATGATTGTGGAATTCCATGACTCCAAAAACTAATGATACTTTCATGTTTCCTATTTACTGCAGAAGACATATGGGATGCCGCCAAGTAAACCTTCTCAAAATCTCGGGATGCTGCACAGATCTTTGAAATTAAAGTCAAGATGAGAAGCACAAAACAAAGAAGCAAGACTATGACTAAATATGCCACTCTCCTTCAAAGTTTGTGGCAAGAACTTGATCACTACAAATGCATAGAGACCAAATGTCCAGAAGATGCCGCTATCCTAAAAGATTTATTGAGAAAGATAGTGTATGACTTTCTTGCAGGATTAAATACGAAGTTTGACCATGTTAGAGTTTAGATCCTTGGCAAAGAGGCACCCTCACTAAATGAGACTATTTCTCTCACTCGTGCTAAGAAAAACCAATAAGGCGTAATGCTGGAACCAAAGGTTATTGAAAGTTGAGCAATTGTGACAGCCAAAGAGACATGAAATGAAAGATGTAAGGATTCCTCAAAACCTAAAAACAAACTCTCTTTGGTGCAACTATTGCAAGAAATCAAGATTCACAAAAGAGAAATGCTGGAAGTTACATGAAAAGCCCCCAACTAAGGAGTGGAATCAAAGTGGAAAAAAAGGAATATCACAAGCTAACACTACAACAAGTCAACCCAATCCAAAAACGCAATCTAGCTTCGGAGAGCTCAACAAAAAAAATATTGATAAGCTAAAACAAGTCCTGGTATCCCTTGAAAAATCGCCTCCATCTTCTTCTCTTGCACTTTAAGATAAGTTTCCTATATTCATTGGATTAAGTGCCTCTAGAAAACATTACAAAAGTGTATGGATTAATGACTCGAGAGCTACATATCACATAACACTTTACTTTCTACTTCATCAACTACAATCCTTGCCCGAGTGATAAGAAAATCATTACTGATGATGGTTCTCTTATCACAGTAGCTAGTCAAGGAGACATACCCTTATCTCCCTCTCTCAATCTCAAAAATGTGCTCCACGTACTTCAATTATCCACAAACTTAATCTTCATACAAAACCTAACCAGTGATTATAATTGTCAAATCCTATTTAACCGTACTTGTTGTTTATTTCAGGATCAGAGATCAGGAAAGAAGAATGGACTTGTTAAGAAGAGAGATGGATTGTACTACCTGGAAGAGCTGAACAAATCCACTATTATCAATAATGGTTATTTTATGTTTATCCCTATTTAATAAAAAATCTATTATTTGGCTTCATCATTTTAGATTAGGACATTCATCGTTTGATGTCATTAAAAATGTGTACCCAAAACTTTTTTAAAAGTTGAAAAAAGAATCTTTTATTTGTGAAACTTGTGAGTTAGTCAAGTATAAACAAGTTTCTTTTACAGACAAAAATCACAGATGTCATACCCTGTTCTATCTTATTCATAGTGATATCTAAGGACTATCAAAAATTTCTTAAATCTCATGGGCCCCCAATGGTTTGTATCCTTTATCTATAACTGCACTCGAGTCTCTTGGATCCTTCTCCTCAAAAATAAATATGATGTTAGCACTATCCTTCCCATTTTTCACACCATAATCCAGAACCAATTCGAGGTAAAAATAAGAAAATTTCGTTATGACAATGCCAAATATTACTTTAACCAAACTCTATCCTCATACTTTCAAAAGGAATGTATCATTCATAAGTCTTCCAACATTCATACCCCATATCAAAAATTGGAGTAACTGAAAGAAAAATGCATGCCTTCTTACCTCCACCCGTGCACTTCTATTCCACACAATGTACCCAAATTCTACTGGAGGAAAGCTCTTCTAACTACCACATATCTCATAAACCAACTACCTTCAACAACCTTGGGACTACAAATACTAATGGATATTCTATCCTCTTTTTATCCTGAATTCCCTAACCAAAAACAACCTCACACCTAGAATCTTTGGGTGCACTACCTATGTTCACATTAACAGTCAAAATAGAGGAAAATTATATACAAGAGCACTCAAATATATATTTATCGGATATTCATCCACCCATAGAGGTTATAAGTATTATCACCCCTCCACCAAGAAAACCCTTGTATTTGTTGACATTATTTTTAATGAACAAAAATCCTATTTCACCAAAACCCCATCTTCAAGGGGAGACTGAAACTGAGAAAAGTGAGCTCTTTCCTCTTAACCTTCGGCTCCACCTCAAACCAATCAACCTAAACCTATCATCAAAGCAAGGGAAATTGAGGATAAAACTATTATGGATAACATGAGATTTGGAAAAGTAAATTCCATACGTACAACTCCAAATTATGCTCCATAGCAGATCTAAGAATCGGAAACATCTCTTGAAATTGAGATAAACACAAGTTCACCAAAAAAACCTCCCGTGTATCTCAACCAATTTAATATCCTTCCATAACTTCTCGCCTTCACACAAAACTTTTATGGTCATACTAAATATAATTCATATTCCTAATAATATTTTTGAGGTCTTTCTGCTGAAAATTGAAAAAGTGCCACGAAAGATAAAATGCATGTCCTAAAGAAGAACAATGTCTGGGAGATCACCGACCTACCAATAGGAAAATGACCAGTCAACTACAAATAGGTGTTCTCTATGAAATATAAAGCTGATGGTATACTGGAAAGGTATAAGGCAAAATTAATAGTGAAAGGATACACTCAGACGTATGGCATTGACAATAAATTTTTGCACTTGTGGTCAAGATGAACACCGTGAGGATCCTGCTCTCAATAGCAATTAATTATAACTAACATCTGGAACAACTGGGTGTCAAAAATTCATTTCTATACGGGGACTTGGAGGAAGTAATATTTATGAAGACTCTACTAGGATTCAAATAAAAAATATGAGGGGAACAAAAAGTGCAGGTTAAAAAAAGCTCTATATTGGCTAAGGCAGTCACATAGAGTTTGGTTTAGAAGATTTCTCAAAATTAAGCTACTCAATGGATATCGACAAAGCCAAGGGAACCATACTCATACTCAGGGGGAGTCACAGTTTTATTAGTTTATGTGGATGATATCATCTTGATTGAAAATGATGAAATGGAGAAAGTGATTCTAAGAAAATGTCTTGCCAAGAAGTTTGATATCAAAAAACTTAGTTGATTAAATTTTTTCCTTTGAATTAAAGTGGTCCACTCCGATAGAGGAATATTCATTTCACAACAGAAATAAATACATTAATGATCTTAAAGAAATACGTAAACTAGCTTATAAATTGGCACCAACCAATAGAACCAAATCTCAAATTGGGAAAAGCTAAGAAAAACCTAGACATAGATAAAGGAGCTGATGCGGACATCCGACGGTGGACGTTAATCAAAGGAAGAGGCGAAGATCAATGGTCCAGATCACTCCATTTTATCTTAGTTTATTAATTGTAATTTTTATTTAAATTATGCACTTTTCATTTTTACCCTTACTTAAGGGTTTTCTCCTATGTAAGCCCAAGGGGCAAAGTTGTCTTTTTTTTTTTATAAAGCCTATATATAGAGGCCCTTGCTCTTGTATTAGACAATGATGGAATTATAATAAAATTTGTGTGTTTGCACTTGTGTTCTTCTTGAGAGAGGACGAGAGTGAGATTCCTATGGGAGGAATCGAAATCTTCACCAGCCGCAGGATGGGTCCGGGCTCGTGATTTGAAGTCCCTTGGAGAAGGGCAATCGTATCACCCACCAACCTTGGAGACGGCCGGGTTCGTGGTTTTCTCTTTGTATTTTTGTCTTCATCCACCCTCCCTCCTCTTTGCATCTTTCGTTTTATCTTATATCGTTGTTTTTGTTATCATCTTTTCATCCTCCCTCAACTTCACGATCCAAGCTCAATACCGAGCCCTCATACCGCCGGCCCAATCTTTAGCCGCCGGCCACCATCCACCACCTCATCCCCATTGAACTCCTTTCCTAATTTGGGGTGCATGATATTAGGGCTTAATTTGAAATTCAAATTGTTTAAAATTTGAAATTCAAATTTCTTTCCTAATTTAGTCCACCTATTTTGGAAAGTGTTTAATTCCATTCAACTGAAATTTAAATTCAAAATCCGATTTATTGGCTCCCTTTCATAACTCCTAAATTCAAATCTATGAGCATTAAATTACCAAATTCCCTCCTCTCTCCTAGCTCCTTAGCATTTGCAAATTACTTCCTAAAACCAAATCCATCTTTAGGAAATAATTTCAGATATTTTAATCTTCCCCCAGCCGAAAATTTCAAAAGGGATTCAAGTATTAAATGCTTCCCTGAAATACGGTAATTTGAAATCACCCATAAATCCCTCTTGACCGAATTTCCTTCTCACCTTGCTTGGATTGATTTGTTGCCTAAGTGGAATTCCACTTTTGGGAATAAAATTAATTCTCCCCTTTTCTTTTCCCTGCATTGCCGCCCCCATCCCCCTTGGCTTACATTTCTTAATTGTTTCCTAATTCCAATCCTTACTTTAAGGAAACAATTCCAATTCCACCTAATTTCAGCCTAGCCGAATTTTCTACAGGGCCAAATTTTAAATCCTTTACCAAAACCTGACTTGAAATTAGGAAACAATTCCACCTCCTTAATTCCGGCTCAGTTAATGTTTTTCCTTTTTTTTTTTTCTTTCCTGGAATTAATTCCCCACCGCCTCTCTTGCCCCCACAGCCTTCCTCCTCTCTCATAATTGTTCCAGACAAAATTTCTAGTGCAGAAGCTGTAGCTCGGCAGTTACTATTCGCCTTCCCATCTCCAATAAGGCTTGACTCCCCCAATTTTCTCTACATCCTATTCTACTAAAATCTGGAGGTTCACCTCAGATTTTTTGTAAGAAATTCCTTCTTGCCCGAGAAAGCTCCCCAAGTCAAGAGTTTTGAGTTGAATTGCCCCTCTTGGGTTACTTCCCTCCCCACTTTCTCTCTTCCCAATCAACACCTCACTGGAGTATTGAAACTCATCCTCTCTCCCAAACTCTATTTCTCTTTCAAGAAAAAAACCGAATTTCTTCTCAGATTTTGTGGGGAAAATGCTGGAATTCCTATCAAATTTTGTGAGAAAATCTGAAATATTTCAGATTTCCATTAAGGAATTGTTTCAGATTTTTGGGACGATTTGCTCTTCAATACGATTAGAAAAATCCTGTTTCCCGTTCTACATCAGGAGCTTACCACAAACTTGTGGAGAAATTGATCTATCTTTCACATACTAGACCAGATATAGCCTTTGTGGTAAGCGTGAACAGTCAGTTCAAACAAAATCCAGAGCAAATTCACATGCAAGCTATAGACATAATATTGCACTATCTTAAAGGGAATCCAGGTAAAATAATTCTCATTAGAAGAGACTGTGAAATAACCCCAAAAGCATATATTGATACATATTACGAAAGGATCACCAATAAATAGATGATCTACCTCAGGATATTGCACATTCTTTGGAGGAAACACATGGAGGAGCAAGAAACAGAGTGTGGTGGCAAGATCTAGTGCAGAAGTAGAGATAGAGTTATGGTCTAGGGAATATGTGAGCTGTTATGGAGGATTCTAGAAGATCTCAAGTGGGAATGACCCATGAAACTACAGTGTGATAATAAATCAGCAATCAGCATAGCTCATAATCTAATTCAGCATGACATGACCAAACACATAGAAATGGACAATTATATTATAAAGGAGAAACTACATAGTGATCTTATATACATTTACCATGTCTCGTCAAAAGATCAGCTTGCAGACATTCTGACCAAGGGACTTAATAACTCTACCTTCTTTGGACAAATTATCAAGCTGGGAATTACATATTTGTATTCCCCAACTTAAGGGGGAGCGTTAAATCCCAGCCATCTCTTCACACTTGATTCCACTACTATGATGGGAATCCATGAGAGGCTCACATGGATCACGATGATCTTTGTTAAATCCTAGTCGTCCCTTGATTCTTGACCCCACGGCCAAGATGTGAATCAATGGGAGGCTCACCTAGATCACACCGATCTCCTTCCATATTTGGGTGGCTGATTTAGGAAGGATTATATTAGAGCAATTATGCATGATTTTGTAATTGTTTGTTTCTTTAAAAGATATCTTGTATAGATCTATAAACAGGGATAATTTTGTGCAATAAAATGAAACATTTTCCCTCCCCAATTCTTTAAATTTAACATAATGATGAAGATGATTTTTCCACGTAGTTACATGATTTTTCCCTCTTTTATGCATTGCAGGTGTCATTGTCGTCGCCTCGCCATCGCCACCTCTGGTGCCGTGTATTTGAGGTATAACCCCAATACTAGCTTTAAGTTATAAATTGCAATGTGAAATTAAGTACTTGTAACTATTTTTCTTGGCAGGAGGGGAAACACTGTTATGTATATAAATCCCAAGTACCCGTGACCGACTTTCATAATGGAAGGAAAATATTGTTATGCATAAAATTCTAAGTACTAGTGACTGTCTTTTTTGGTAGGAGAGGAAACATTACTTTGAGTAAATTTTAAGTACCCGTGATTGTCTTTCTTAACAGGCAGAGAAATATGCTATATATGAAAAAATAAAGTATTTGTGCCTGCCTTTATTGGAAGTCAACACTGACCATACATGACTTTCTTAGAGTGGTGGGAAGGCCTAGCACCCCGATGAAGACCCATACAGGGGATGGCACCAAGGAGCTACTGAAATTTATAATAAAAAATGAATGACTAAGATAAATTTTAAATAAAATTGAAATATAACCAACTCCTAAGTCAACAAAATTAAAGAAAGGCATAAATCCGAAGTTTTAAATATTGAAAAATAAAAATGAACAAAAATCAAAATGTAATAAAATAAGACTTACGTGAACTTGTAGGAGAATTGACTGCTCGGTAGCCAACACAAGCACAAATTAGAGTTTCCCCTCAGCTCCTAGCTAGTGCACACACTCAAATCCCTTAACGACACACGCTCTTTGAATTGAAATGTGCAAAGAAATGAACTAGGATCAAGCTACTTATTTATAAACCAAAAAAGTGATCCCTTTGTGGGAACCATTGAGTCAAACTTTAAATACAAATTGACAAAATGGAGGGGTGCACAGGTGCCCTAGGTAGCGTACATGTCAACTATTAAAGAAAAGAGACTCGTATGGGCCTCATGAACACTTATATTTGAAAAGAAACAAAATATCATATTGTTACATGCCATAAGTTGCACGACCCCTCATTAAAGTACGTGTGATATACCAAATCACTGAAAGAGGTGTCTCTTATGAGTCTCCAGTTGTATAATACGCATACATCAAAGACATATAAACGCGTTATACAGATAAATCAAGTAGCATGCATATATACCGTCAATCATATGAGCGCACTAAGTAGCATGCACACATATTGTCAACCATGCAAATGCACTTTATAAATGCACCAACAATCATGCAAACATATAAAGGTAGCATGCATGCACACTAAATATACAAATGCATCATGCATGTGCATTAAGTAAAACACAAGTGCCTCAGATAAAGTGCACTAAAATACATGCAAGCATGTCACACAAATGCACTATGAATATGCAAGTTTATTGCATGAGCGCACAATAAAACATGCATAAGTGCTGTGAAAATGCATTGAAATTCGTGTATATACATTGTATGAACATATTATAAGACATACAAATGTGTTGCATGAGTGCATTATTGAACATGCAAATACACTATGCAAATGTACTATATAATATATAGAGGTTTCATGTACATGTATTATGCAACATGCAAATACATCATATATAGTATTGTCCAATAGTATAACCTGCATATACACTATCTGATATATAAATATATTATGCATGCAAGCCACGCAACATATAAATGCATTATTTATACGATACAAATATAAATATAACATGCCAATGCACCATACAAACATACGTATCCGTATGGGTCCTAACGAGTGTGACAAATGCACACACATGACATCTGAAGATATAAGGATTGAAAATTAATAAATGAATTGTAAATCTACCGCTCTAAAAGTGTATAAAAACATCATACAAGTACACTTAAATACATACACATATCTAGGGGTGTAAACGAGTCGAGTCGGGCTCGAATCACCCTTGGCTTAAGTTTTGATTAATTAATCTAGTTTGAGCTCAAGCTCGAGCTTTAATTTACGAGTTCAAGCTAGCTCACAATCCGGCTCATTTATTATTAAAGGGAGATAATAATTATAATTTAAGCAATTATTATAAAAAATGATTAAAAATGATAAATCATAAAAATTAATAATAAAGAATCACTTAATATAAGAAAGTGAGACATAAATTAAACATTTTTAATAGATTTGTACTTAAAATCCTAAATTTTAATATATTTTAAGTATATTTTATTTTAATATTTTTGGGCTCACGAGCTAACTAGTCGAGTCGGAGATTGATCAAGCTTTGCTCGCTAGCTCACAAGCTCGGCTCATAGGCCATTTATCGAGTCGAGCCTGAGCCGACTTACGAGTCGGCTTGACTCACTTATACTCCTACACATATCATTTAAAACAAAACTTAAAATACATGCATGTGATCCGACAAGTGTGTTACACTCTTAAACCCTTGCCTGAGAATATTGTGCTGGTCAAAAGTAAACTTAAAGTTCAAGTCTGATCCTCCTCTTTGAATGGACCAAAGTTAACATGACTTGAACCACCAAACAAATGCACAATCATAGCGTCAACTAGAGCATTTAGTTTTATACGGTCACATTCGGCCTTCAAGGCCTCTTATAATATAGGTTCACTCAATAAAACACATTCTACAGACTGATGCTTCTTGAATTAACCTGAGTTTTTTTTTAAATACGTTCACATTAATCCCCAAAGGCCTCTAACAAGAAAGTTTCACTACTAAAAACATACTCTCAAAACCAATACTTGTTGAATTCACCAAAATAGATAACTTTATACATTCTCATTTTAAAATACGTACTATGGGTTCCAATATTTATACGACAATGCTGAAAATTAAGAGCAAAATCTGATCCTCTGTTGGAAAATAAATAGAGTCGATAAGGTTTAAATAATAAAAAAATTATCTATAGATCCCGATGATAGCCGTGTTGAAAGTTAATCTCAACTAGAATGAATTCTACCTTTTAAATACCTCCAAATTTGTATAAAATAAAAATATTTTAAACTGATATTTTTCTCACTCTGATGATGGTCGTTTTAAAAGTTAATCTCAACTCAAGGTGTCAAGAATATCACTAAGATTAATTCTAAAATCAACGATTACCATTAAGGTTGTGGCACATGTCCTCTAACTAGTGGTTTCACAGCCAAATGCAACCTAGATAAATGGTTATGACCGGAGCCCTCTGACTGGGTGGTTCTACCACTAAATTATAGTCACGACCATAGCCTATATGTTTCTCAACTGCTCTAAATCCTTGAGTAATGAATCAATATGTTACAATCGATAGAACATAAAGCCCTTTGTTAGCTAAGGTGGACTCAAATCCATCCTCTTATGCAATCATTCACCTCAAATCTACATGGTAGTCTTAGAATGTCCATTGTTGCCAATAAGGATCATTCGGTCAAGTTGGGTCAAGTAACTCCTCTAACTAAGTAGACTGGGGACCACGACAGCCCGAGACAACATAACCATGAAATCTTGATCAGACCCGTCATCATTCCCTCATCATTCCGTTTAATTAAACGATAATGAATTTCAAATCTTAAAGTTTCACAAGTCGAATTTTAAAACCCTAAAACTGCTGCTACTATACATTGGGTATTTCATGTCTATCCAACGACGGGCTTTAATTAAAAGTGCTCTCTCAAAATCAGGAGGGGTTGTTAACCATAGGGAGCTTGCACCCATATGAGAAACCAGACCCCAGATCCTAAAGTCCTCACAAAATTAGGGAGAAATCTTTGAGTGGTATCTTATCTAAAATCCAATACGCTTTCTACAAATTCACACCAAAACTTAACTCGTTAAAACTCTACTTGCTGACAAAGAGGGGGCGGAGAGGCCGGGCGTGAATTTTCAGAGCCCATATCAAGCAACTCCGAGAAATATTCCCCTTCAACATACTTGTCAAACAACTCAAATATAATGGTCCTCTTTTTTTACATTTCTACATTATTATTGTACAGTTGTGTATATAAGCAGACAGTCATAACTAATAATGCTTGCCCTCTCTAAATTCATGAATACATTGATCCCGTTAAAATTTGTAAGAATGTAATAGCTTGCTAAGGGTGAAACAAAAAAAAAGACTGGATCTTAATTAAGAGCCTGTTTCACAGACTTTAAACCATACTTGAATTAATATGGACCAGAAAAACTTGACAAAATAATCATTAAATGTTGATCAAGCAAGTAGGTAGCATTCTTCTGGAAGTGATATGTGAATTAAAACAATTACAGTTTTTAAAATATGTACATATATCACTGATCATGACCCTACTAATGATACCAGTTCCCTTATTTCAGGTCATGACCACTAATGGATCTGAACAACAGCCAATTTTATCAATGTGAACTAAAATAATTCCAGTTTTTAAAATATGTACATATACCACTTATCATGACCCTACCAATAACAGTTCTCTTATTCAAGTCACGGACACTAATGGATCTGAACAAGAGCCAATTTAAACAATGTTCTTCCAAGAATTTTTGGGCGGGGTCCTCCACTACTTGCTTTGCCAATCTAAAGCTTAATATATTTTGCCTGCCAGCAACCATTTCTTCTGATTAGATTTCTCCCTCTGTAAGGATAGGCTTCATAGGGAAGCAACTCCCACTTGAATGAGAACTTCACTGGAGATTTGCAACAGCACAATGGCATCCATACCAACATACTGACATTATTTGAGTTGATTGATGTCCATACAACAACAACAAATTTTTATCTCACCACGTGGAGTCGGCTACATGAATCATTTTTCACCTTTGTGTCCTATTAAGAAGCAAATTCTCGTTTAAACCTATAAAAAAAGGTCATCTTTATTTTTTTCCAAGATAAACTAGGCAGCAATACCAAGTGGATCTAATTATTGAAATATAAATTACATGAATCATATATAATTATTTTCCATGGCATACCATATGCAATTAGGAACTCCCTAACTTTGACTGCCAAAGATAAGATAACAAACGAGAAATTGGAGCTTAACTTTTTACAAAGTATTTAAATAATCAACGGGACCACAATCAACCATATCAAAAGTCAGAAATAATCAACAATAAAGAAGTTAGAACTGCATTGGAGGGGCTAAAAAATCCAAGACAAATAAAATATCACGAGTAGTAGTGCATCTAAGCACTAACCCATTACAAACACTAATAATATAAAAAATAGTTAGGAGACACCATTTCTGACTTCAACTGCTGCTGCTGCTCCAATAGCTTCATTTCCAGATCCTTGAATAAAAAAACAAGTAAAATCAGATAAGAAAATATCACAAAATAGATGCAGCATTGAGAGCTCAGTGCCTCACCCGTAATCTAGTTTTCTTAGCTTCTTGTATAGCATATTCAGAGCATCCCTCAATTTGGGTTGACGGTTCTGCTAAAAGAAAAATGCGGTCAAGATAAACCAAAACAGGCTCTTGACCTAGCTTGCTCCATGGTACCTACATAGACACAATATCATTAATGTAACAGCTATATGAGTAGCCTTTTCTAGAAAAAACAGTTCTCTTCCAGGTGAGGTACGGGCTGTCCAGCACAATGCTTAGCAAATGAAATCTACATAATAATCCACATCTTCCTAATTTCAAATAAACACCTTGTCACTAAATATTTATCAATTTGACAATGCATGTACATTTTCTAAATCAATAATGTCAAACAAAAATAAACAAAGAATCATATCCAACCTAGTGATATCAAAAAAACAATTGAAGGGGCATATCTCGCAACCCAATATAATCCAAGCTTAAGCGCCCTGCCAAGCCATTTGCATTTAATAATTAGCCCAATAGTTTGTTTGAATATTCAATACAAAATCAAAACTTTGCCTGGTGCAGTTGCACTTGAACCATTGGCTTTCAATCCAACAGTCTTCCTTCACCCAATTAAAACAAAGAGCCAATCATTCCATCACACCAATCCTAACAGAGAATTTCGCCCAACTCAAGCCATTACTAGCCATTGTCATTGCACCTGCGTACAACGAATCTGCCAATAATAAAATACCATTGAGCTAACATCATCCGTCCTATAAAAAAGCCATGCCCCAACTGCCGCCATCATTTTCCACCTTTCCTAGGAACTGTAATAACCGGTTCATCCGGCCGGTTCAACTGAACCGGCCGGCCCACCCTTATATTTCCGCGAACAGAACAGTTCGCGGAACCGAACGAATCGCGCGAACAGAGAGGCGACGGGCGACGGGCATTCGTGCGGGAGAGCAAGGTGAGTTTCGTTTTTCTAATTTTAGCACACGATTGTTTTCAAGGATAAGAAATAGTAATTCCTTTTCATTCTTATAGTTAAAGAAGTGTTATTTTGGGAGAGATTGGAAGAACGAGAGAAACAGACGATAAGGCTTAAGGGAAAGGTTTGTTGAATTTTCTTTCAGATTTTTTTTGTATAAATTTCCTCCCTTTTCTTCATCCAAAGTGAATGATATAAATTTTGAAAGATAAGGAAAGAATTGAAGCGAAGAAAGAGGAAATTTCGAGAAGAAGGATTTTGAGAGTTTGAGAAGTCTCCATTCAAAAGTACAATTAGAGAGTGAAAGATCAAGTTGTAGGTGTTGATCTCGCAAGGATTCAACAAGAAGAGAAATTGATTCAAGAGAAGATCAAGCATCGAAGACCTGAAGAGTTCAAAGTGGGTAAATTATATTATTTTATGTTTTATTAATGATTTCAATTTTCTAAATAATTGATTAAACATCTTATATTATTAAATGTTGAAGGCAAACATTTATGATTTTACCGTCTTAAGAAAGAATTTATATGTTATAAAGATTTAAAGGCTTATGGAAAAGGAAAAGAATTATTTATGCAAATGCATGTTAATTATATTATATGAAATAGAAATAATCAGGATGAAAATGAGAAAAAGAAAAGAAAAAGAGAACAAAGGAAAAGGGTATTGAAAATAACAGGAGTCACCCCCTCATGGTACTGGCTGGGGACGCCGTACTCGTGCACGAAAAAAAAAAAAAAGGAAAAGGAAATTTCTATGGAAAAGGGGAAAAGGAAATCAATTGGAAAAGGTTGTACCTTTGGGTACTTTAAGACGGTGCTCCTGTGTAAATCAAATGGGAAAAGGAAATGTAAATGAAAAACTTAAGAGAATATTGTTTCGAAATAGTATAAATGAAATTATTTCAAGGAAGTATAAGTTAATGAAATAAAGGAATAAGATTAAGTAAGGAAAGAGTATATATTAATCCAAATTTTTTATAAAGATAAGTTTATATAATTCCCACTGAGTTTACTTAGTAAACTCAAACCAAAAGTTTAATGTTTCAGGTAGTTCCTAAGAGAAGTAATGGCTGAAAGAGAAGAACATGTTTACAGAAGGCGAGGTGCAAATGACAACAGGTATAATAGAAGTTTTTCTTTTGTTAGTGGCTCTTCAGTTTATAGAAAAGTTTTGACAATGAGAAAATTTTAGATATTGGAAATGTACTACCGTCCGACTGTTCGTAACCGCCTCGTTAGATCGAGCATCCGGGACGGGTCGTGACAAAAGTGGTATCAGAGCCAATTAAGATCTGAATCATGCTGAAAGAGCCATTAAGATGAATATCAATGATTGAAAGTTTAATGTGAAATAAATATCTTAATGACTACAGGAATCAAGATAATCCTAGAGAAGAAGAAGTGGGAAGATCAGTGCCTAATGTTAATGTTAATCCTGATGCACTGGCACAAATGATGACAGCTGTGACTCAGCTGATTCAAGATTCAAGAAATCAACCATCGGGGAGTAGTAGTGGTGGAATAGTTATGGATAAATATCTGAAATTGTTTCAAGATATGAGACCACCATTATTCAAAGGAATAGAGGGACCAATAGAAGCTGAAAACTGGTTGCTGAGGATTGAAAAGATATTAGAAGGTATGAACTGTCCAGAAGAGAGAAAAGTTGCATTGGCAACCTTTGCACTAGAAGGAGAAGCTGAAAGGTGGTGGAGAGGACTGTATCAAGACAAATTTGAAGGAATACCTGGCATGCAAATCAGATGGAATGACTTCACTCAGATATTCAGAGATTGGTTCGTACCTCTTACAGTGAGAAGACAAATGCAAGATAAATTTATGAGATTAGTACAAGGAGAAAGATCAGTGATGCAGTATGAGGCTGAATTTACCACCCTATCCAGATATGCTCCCCAGTTAATACAAACGGCAGAGGAAAAATGTCATAAATTTTTATCTGGACTGAAGGATGTAATTAGGCAACCCCTGGTTCCTTTCGAAATTGAAGATTATGTGGTGCTAGTGGAAAAAGCTAGAAAGATAGAAGCAGACATGCAAAATACTCAAAGAAGACGTGATTTTCAGAAGAGGAAAAGTGGAGAGGTTATAGGAGTCCCTCAGGATTCACATAGCAAGTCTATTTCACAAGGTGGAAAGTTTAATTGGAAAAAGACAAAGTCCAGTAGCAGTGACAGTTCAAGTGTGAACAGTTGTAACAAATGTGGAAGACAACATAAAGGAGAATGCTTATCTGGTACAAACACTTGCTTCTGGTGTCATCAACCAGGTCATATAGCTAAGAACTGTCCTACTCTGGGGCAAAGACCAACAGGAGAGTCAAAGATGAATACTGGATCTCAGAGGAATGTTGGAAGACCAAGAACAGTGGAATCAGCTGCATCTACTCCAGGATCAAGTCAAAGCCGACAGAATACTCTGCCTAGAGTATATGCATTGACTCAGAAGGATGCTAAGGATTCACCTGAAGTGATTACAGGTGATAAGAATGAGAAGTGAATGAATATGTATTATGAAAATATTATTAAAAGAATGATGTATGTTTATGTTTTCTTATGAAATTTTATAGGTATAATTATGATGCAAGGAAAGCCTGTACGGATTCTATTTGATACAGGAGCTTCACACTCCTTCATTTCAGAAGAATTGGTTAAAAGTGTTGGATTAAATGTTTGTGAAATCAATGTAATTTTGAAAGTTTTAATGCCAGATGGATCATTTATAAATGTGAAAGGTGTATGTAAAGTGACTTTCAAATTAAATGAAAGAGAGTTTGAAGCTTCAATGAATGTTTTACCATTGCAAGAGTTTGATATGATATTGGGAATGGATTGGTTATCAAAGCATTTTGTGATTATTGATTGCAACAAGAAAATTTTGAAGTTCAAATTTCCAGAAGGAGAATTGAAGTTTTATGGTGAGAGAGGAATTTCTTCAATGATAATCACTTATTTGAAAGCATACAAATTTGTATCCAAGGGATGTCAGTGTTTTCTTGCTCAAGTAAAGGATACAAATAAAGAAGTTAAAGAGTTGAAAGATATGCCTGTAATCAGAGAGTATCCGGAGGTGTTTTTAGAGGATTTGCCAGGATTACCACCAGAAAGAGAGATAGATTTCACTATTGAATTGATACCGGGTTCAGAACCAGTGGCAAGAGCACCTTACAGAATGGCAGTCAAAGAGTTACAGGAGCTGAAAGGTCAGTTACAGGAATTGCTCGATAAGGGGTTCATCAGGCCAAGTTCCTCACCATGGGGAGCTCCAGTACTATTTGTAAAGAAGAAAGATGGGAGCTTCAGAATGTGCATAGATTACAGAGAATTGAATAAGCTTACTGTTAAGAATAAATATCCATTGCCCAGGATTGATGATCTTTTTGACCAACTAGAAGGGGCTACAGTTTTCTCTAAAATTGATTTGAGATCTGGATATCATCAGCTACGGATTAAAGAGGAAGATATAGCAAAGACAGCTTTCAGAACCAGATATGGTCATTATGAATTTGTGGTAATGCCATTTGGGGTGACAAATGCACCAGCTGTATTTATGGATTTGATGAACAGAATTTTTAAACCATTTCTGGACATATTTGTGATTGTGTTTATTGATGACATTTTGATTTATTCAAGTGATAAAGAAAGCCACTCCAGTCATCTGCAAGCAGTGTTGCAAACATTAAAGGAGAACAAGTTATATGCCAAATTTTCAAAGTGTGAATTTTGGCTAAGCAGTGTTAATTTTCTGGGACATGTGATTAGTGGTGAAGGGATTTCAGTTGATCAGAATAAAATTCAAGCTATATCAGATTGGCCAAGGCCAACGACTGTTTCAGAGGTGAGGAGTTTTCTTGGACTTGCTGGTTACTACAGGAGATTTGTAGAGGGGTTCTCTCAGATAGCAGTTCCATTATCCAGATTAACCCAGAAAGCAGTGAAATTTGAATGGAGTGATCAGTGTGAAAGAGCTTTCCAGAAGTTAAAGAATTGCCTAATGACTGCCCCAATCTTGACAATTCCATCAGGTTCAGAAGGGTTTCAAATTTTCTGCGATGCTTCCTTAAGGGGACTTGGTTGTGTGCTGATGCAACATGGTAGAGTGGTGGCCTATGCTTCAAGGCAACTGAAAATTCATGAAAAGAACTATCCTACTCATGATTTAGAATTGGCAGCTGTAGTTTTTGCACTTAAAATATGGAGACATTATCTGTATGGGGTCAGATGTGAAGTGTTTACAGATCATAAAAGCCTCAAGTACATTTTCAATCAAAAAGAGCTTAATTTGAGACAGAGAAGGTGGTTAGAGCTCATTAAAGATTATGACTTGGACATACAATACCATCCTGGAAAGGCAAATGTAGTTGCAGATGCACTTAGCAGAAAAACCTTTGGAAATGCAAATTGGCTAGTCACCCAACAAGAACAGATTATCAAAGATATGGAAAAGTTAGAAATTTCTGTGGTCAATCTGAAAGAGACAAAAGATATGATGTTAAATCAACTGATGATCCAATCCACCTTGAAAGATAGAGTGCTCAAATCATTATCGCAAGATGAAAAATTTCAGGCCATCATACAGAAGGTACAAGCAGGACAATTAGAGAACTTTGTTATTGATGGAGAAGGGTTATTAAAGTATAAAGGCAGGATTTGTATTCCAAATGCTAAAAGCTTAAGAGAAGAGATATTGCAGGAAGCTCACCTCTCAACTTATGAAATTCACCCAGGCAGTACAAAGATGTATCAGGAACTCAGAGGTTTATTTTGGTGGCCAGGATTAAAGAGAAGTGTTGCAGAATTTGTATCAAAATGCATTCCCTGTCAAATGATAAAAGCAGAACATCAAAGGCCAAGTGGACAACTGCAACCCCTACCTATACCTGAGTGGAAATGGGAAGACATTGCGATGGATTTTGTAGTTGGATTACCTAGGTCAAGGCAGAGTCGAGATGCAATATGGGTCATTATTGACAGATTAACCAAATCAGCTCATTTCTTACCAATCAGACAGACAGATTCAGTGGAAAAGTTGACAAAGCTATATGTTGATGAAATTGTGAGATTGCATGGGATTCCAAAATCTATAGTTTCAGACAGAGATGCCCGTTTTACTTCTAAATTGTGGAAGAAAATTCAAGAAGCTTTGGGTACACGATTGACTTTCAGTACAGCATTTCATCCACAGACAGATGGGCAATCAGAAAGAACAATTCAAACTTTGGAGGATTTAATGCGATTATGTGTATTAGATTTTGGAGGAAATTGGGAGACTCACATACCATTGATTGAATTTGCTTACAACAACAGTTATCAGGCTAGTATTGGAATGGCACCATATGAAGCCCTTTATGGAAGAAAGTGCAGAACACCCTTGTGTTGGGTAGAAACTGGTGAAAGAAAGATAATTGGAACTGAAATGGTAGATGAGGCTACTAGCAAAATCAGATTGATCAGAGACAGATTAAAGGCAGTTCAAGACAGGCAGCGGAAATATTATGATGCTAAGCACCGACCAGTGGAATTCGAAGTTGGAGAGTTTGTTTTCTTAAAAGTTAGCCCAATGAAAGGTGTTCAAAGGTTTGGAAAGACAGGGAAGTTGAGCCCAAGATTTATAGGTCCCTATGAAATCATTGAAAAGATTGGGAATATGGCATACAGATTGGATCTACCAGCACACATGCAAGGAATTCACAATGTGTTTCACATATCAGTGCTTCGGAAGTATGTCTCAGATGATTCAAAGAGAATACAGTCCAAATCGATTGACTTGCAACCTGATTTGAAATATGTTGAGGAACCTGAAAGAATATTGGAATATGATGTAAAACAGTTGAGGTATAAAGCAATTCCTTTTGTGAAGATTTTATGGAAACATGGATTAGAAAGAGATGCTACCTGGGAGCGAGAAGCTGAAATGAGGAGTCAATATCCTCATCTTTTTAACTAAGGTATGTTCAGGTTTATTTGTTTAATTTCGAGGACGAAATTTTCTTTAAGGAAGGGAGATTGTAATAACCGGTTCATCCGGCCGGTTCAACTGAACCGGCCGGCCCACCCTTATATTTCCGCGAACAGAACAGTTCGCGGAACCGAACGAATCGCGCGAACAGAGAGGCGACGGGCGACGGGCATTCGTGCGGGAGAGCAAGGTGAGTTTCGTTTTTCTAATTTTAGCACACGATTGTTTTCAAGGATAAGAAATAGTAATTCCTTTTCATTCTTATAGTTAAAGAAGTGTTATTTTGGGAGAGATTGGAAGAACGAGAGAAACAGACGATAAGGCTTAAGGGAAAGGTTTGTTGAATTTTCTTTCAGATTTTTTTTGTATAAATTTCCTCCCTTTTCTTCATCCAAAGTGAATGATATAAATTTTGAAAGATAAGGAAAGAATTGAAGCGAAGAAAGAGGAAATTTCGAGAAGAAGGATTTTGAGAGTTTGAGAAGTCTCCATTCAAAAGTACAATTAGAGAGTGAAAGATCAAGTTGTAGGTGTTGATCTCGCAAGGATTCAACAAGAAGAGAAATTGATTCAAGAGAAGATCAAGCATCGAAGACCTGAAGAGTTCAAAGTGGGTAAATTATATTATTTTATGTTTTATTAATGATTTCAATTTTCTAAATAATTGATTAAACATCTTATATTATTAAATGTTGAAGGCAAACATTTATGATTTTACCGTCTTAAGAAAGAATTTATATGTTATAAAGATTTAAAGGCTTATGGAAAAGGAAAAGAATTATTTATGCAAATGCATGTTAATTATATTATATGAAATAGAAATAA
The DNA here is from genome assembly GCA_022539455.1 of Dendrobium nobile. Classification (NCBI taxonomy): domain Eukaryota; kingdom Viridiplantae; phylum Streptophyta; class Magnoliopsida; order Asparagales; family Orchidaceae; genus Dendrobium; species Dendrobium nobile. The sequence continues at coordinate 2,807,933 of CM039726.1, forward strand.
TCAGGATGAAAATGAGAAAAAGAAAAGAAAAAGAGAACAAAGGAAAAGGGTATTGAAAATAACAGGAGTCACCCCCTCATGGTACTGGCTGGGGACGCCGTACTCGTGCACGAAAAAAAAAAAAAAAGGAAAAGGAAATTTCTATGGAAAAGGGGAAAAGGAAATCAATTGGAAAAGGTTGTACCTTTGGGTACTTTAAGACGGTGCTCCTGTGTAAATCAAATGGGAAAAGGAAATGTAAATGAAAAACTTAAGAGAATATTGTTTCGAAATAGTATAAATGAAATTATTTCAAGGAAGTATAAGTTAATGAAATAAAGGAATAAGATTAAGTAAGGAAAGAGTATATATTAATCCAAATTTTTTATAAAGATAAGTTTATATAATTCCCACTGAGTTTACTTAGTAAACTCAAACCAAAAGTTTAATGTTTCAGGTAGTTCCTAAGAGAAGTAATGGCTGAAAGAGAAGAACATGTTTACAGAAGGCGAGGTGCAAATGACAACAGGTATAATAGAAGTTTTTCTTTTGTTAGTGGCTCTTCAGTTTATAGAAAAGTTTTGACAATGAGAAAATTTTAGATATTGGAAATGTACTACCGTCCGACTGTTCGTAACCGCCTCGTTAGATCGAGCATCCGGGACGGGTCGTGACAGGAACATCTTCGATGTGCCATTTTGCCACTTGCTTCTTTCTTTCTCCAGGCCACCCCACCATTTCAGACTTCCTCAGCTTAACAACTATCCTAATTGACAACATATCAAAGCCAACCAACAATTAATGAAAAGCCTTCCTTTGCCCCATCGTTTCCATTTCAACTTTCTCCTCCTCATCTATATTTTATTTCATTATAATTTATGTTCTCATCAACCATTCATGCTCCACATAACCTCAATCACTCAAGTTAACATCTCGAATGCCAAGATCCAACACTAAGATTGATACGTCGTCAAAAAATTATCTTAATAGGGCTCGAATCTCGATGCAAAATCAAATTGGAAACTTCAAAAATTAATTCGGAGACCATCCGAAATCTGATTTCAACAAACTTACAGTCGAACTGAGTATCTCGGAAATACAAACCCAAAGACACCAAATTCGACTCAATCCGAGCCCAAATGGGTCCAAATCAAGGACCCGAAGCGCTGTTGGAAGGTTCAAACCACAAATTGGATTACCAAACGGTTTCCAAACATAACAAGCTTATACTCGAATCGAGCGGCTCGACAAGACGAATACAACAAGCCCAAAATCGCCGAATTCCAACATCATTAAGGTCTTCAAATGTCTAAAGAACGGTGCATGATCAAGGGATTCAACATCGGCCGTTCATCTGACCACTCCCCATTTACCCTTGATCTCTCACCTATTTACGGGTCATGCCACTCCAGAAATCTATAAATAGAGTTATCTCTCCTCTTAAAAAGGAACCCCTAAGCCTAAGGAAAAAAGAGAGAGATCGGAGATCGCTCTTGCTTCCTTGCCTCCTCGACCACCATCGGAGTTTTGCCGGACAACCACCGTTGCTCCGCCAGACCACCACCTGAGGCCCTCACCTCCGCTGGACCACCACCTGGCGCCGTTGCTCCGCCGGACCACCACCTGAGGCCCTCACCTCCGCCGGAGCACCGCCTGACGCCGTTGCTCCGCCGGACCACCTCTTGAGCCCCTCACCTCCGCCGGACCACCGTCTGACGTCGTTGCTCCGCTGGACCTCCACTTGAGGCCCTCACCTCCACCGGACCACCGCCTGACGCCGTTGCTCCGCCGAACCACCACTTGAGGCCCTCATCTCCGCCGGACCACCGCCTAACGTCATTGCTCCGCCGGACCACCACTTAAGGCCCTCACCAGGCCACCACCTGACGCCCAGACTTCTTCCGGGCCACCACTTGACGCTGAGAGTTCTCCTGAAGAACCGCCCTCCTACTACGGTCTTTCTGACCCCAGTCTCCTGCCGACTACGGTTCTTCCGACCTTCATCAACAAACAATGGTCTTTCTGACCCCGGTCTCCTGCCAGACAACGGTCTTTCTGACCTCTGTCTCTTGCCGGCAATGGCCCTTCCAACCAAACAAGCATGCCTATGTTGATTATTGTAACTCCCATCATGTAATGCGCTCTATATGGCATATATTTGTAACATCAGGCCAAGGTCTTCTCCCTAAGAAGGGCCTCATTTGTAATCAACTGCAAATACTAGTGGATTCATTCAAACTGGGCCATGCCCCGTGATTTTTCCCCCTTTTCAGGGGTTTCCACGTAAAAACTCTGGTATCTCTTATAAATGCTACACCCTCTCTCACTTATATATTTGTGTGTTGGATCTTCGTACAACGCTAAGACGCTAAACTTTATAATTCTCTACCGCCGCGAATACTCCAGGACGCAACAAAGATCATCCTTCCTCAATCAATCATATCCATTGCATGCATCATTCACAGCTAATGCTGAGGTGAGTATTGAATAATTTCATATGTTGAACTATTCAAACAGACCCAATTAGAGATCTGACCAAACCCAAATGGTGGAACCCCAAACCCAACCCCATCTTTGGAGTAAAATTGTATCCAGAACTCAGAAATCATAACCTAGTCCAATCCATTTCATGCAACATAAACAATAAATAACTTTCACGCGGCCTAAGGATTAAGGACAACACTCAAATAAACAGAGATGCTTACACAGGCACAACATAACAACATTACTTCAATCAACTGCAAATCGTGGTGCAATTTAGTATATGAGATCTCACAAACCTTAAGCCTCACAGAGCCAAGAAATCCAGCTTTTACTTTCACCGGTAATTTTAAGGCGTTGAGTGCCTCTGGCTTGAGCTGCATATTGGTTAGTTCCACATCGCCTGCAACAAAAGTTCAAACAAAGCAGAATTACATGAGACCATAAGTGAGGAAAAGCAACGAAATAAGAAAGCACTAAAGAAGCAAAATGAATAATAGATTTTAACAAACTTCTATGAATTTGATTTCTCAATAGTTTCACCAACACGGTTCTAATAACTGCATTAGCGCAACAGCTGTGCCTTCCTTATTTTAATGGACAGGCTGAAGAGTCTTGAAATCCTATGAAAAGGTAATTGAGACTAGAAGTCTGTATTTGTAGCCGCAAAGAAGCTATGAAGAAGAGAAGTGCTGACAGTATAAATGGTTAAGAGACCAATTTCACTCCATCTTCCTCAGCCTTCTAAAAGAAAATTGAGAATAGCAACACAATGACAACTCCTCCATGTGGGCTGAATGTAGAAAGAGGATATCACTAGATAGCCTTATCTTTTTTTTATTATGATCTCAAAATATATGTGAACGTATGTTGACAACACCAAAATATGATTGAAATTACAAATGTCTATACTAAGGGATTTCAAGATTGAGAATTAGCAAGTGGCTAGAAATTTTGGAATGGAAGAAAACTAAAGGCAAGCTCAAGGGCATCAAGTAAAGATCATTTGGAGCTCAATAAGTCTTACTGAGGTCATTAGAGCCATTAGGAAGTTTAGATTTATAATTTGCAATTTGATTACATCTTGGCTCTAGCTCTCCTCAGGAAACCTATTTAGTAAATATCCTAAAATACTCCAAAATTATTTTTTAATATCCAAATTATGTTGAAAATTAATTAAATAAGCATTTGCAAAAATTCTCATGTTAATTTGATCAATATTCTGCTACTTTTTACCAATCATTTTTTAACTTTTTACAAATCAAATTTATTTTGATTAGATATAAAATTATCTCATGCAAAATTAGTTTCTAATTTTACTACCATTACAGCCACATTTTTTTTACATACAAACTAATATATCATAATCAATATTTGTAAAGCATTAAACACAATGCAATGCATAAAGGTTCTTTTTTCCTTTCGATGCACAAAGCGGCAAAGCGACACTTTTAGTAATTAGAGCGTTCATGAGTTGTATTTCAAATAGAATATTATGTGCATAAAATAATTATTTAATTAGACAAATTAAGACTACATCAAGGAATAAATTTTTAGCAAATATAATGATATTTTCAATAGCAATAATTTATAACTCTTTGAAATCCCAATATATATATATATATATATATATATATATATATATATATATATAACTAGCACCAACAATAAGAACAACCGGAAAAAAAAGGGAGCAAACATGAAGAGAAGAACCTCCAATAAGCAACAGCTCAAGTGAAAGATAATGGAGAACCAACAAGCAATAACTCAATGACCAAAAGAGCAATGAGAAGAAGTAAACAATTGTGACTTATTATTATATGACGTACTTATTAAAAAAACTCATTATACCATTGAAAAACAAGTAAAAATTTTCATCTAATTACATTATATCCCATTACCCGTACCTCCAGAACACACAACAATAGAGCTTACCAAATCCGCTCTGACATAACCCCATTGGAGTCCCAGTGTTACAAGCATCACCAAATAAAGGGAAAACTGCACTCAACAGGTAGTGTTTCATCCGCTGAGAGCAACAAGTTATAGAAAGTGGGATTTAATTATTTAATAAATCCTACAATGTTTTCAAAAGAGTTTGATATGCCTACATATAGAAGAAAACTAGCAGGCTTAAAAACTGATGTTTCTGTCATTAAAATTTTGAAGCCCTAAAGTTCTCTCCAATCCCCTTTAGCAAAATCCTTTACACATTATTGAAAGACTATGAATCATTTCTAAAAGCTTAAGAACTAAAAGTCACAACATTTGCAACCATAATGAATTTTAACAAGCGATAAAAGTCATTTGTCAAATTGAATAAAGTTTCATCTCTTTTTTTTTTTTTTTTTTTTTTTTGCAATATTTAATTAGATCAAATTTTGTAAAATATATGGTTTCGTTTCATTTTCCTTTGCTTGGCAATTGAAAAGGCTTAGCGTGTGCCATATTTTTAATTAGATTGAGTTGCACTTGCCTATAAGAAGAAGAGTGTGTAGGGTGTAACAATTTCTCCACAAAGTTGAGGAGTAAATGAGTGAACCTTGTAGCTGCATGCTTTGGGTAGTTCAATCCAAATTCAGAAAGGAGAGTAGGATTGGGCATAGGCTAGGATTGGCAAAACAACATAAATATCATGATATTTTGTCTAGTGACAAATTTCATTACATTGCATATGTACTTTCTTGCAATTTATTTTAACTTATGCACTTAAGATTGTTGCTTGCTTTTATTTGCTCAAAATACTGAAAAAAATAAAACAAATTAAATCACCTCCTCTCAGTGTGTGATCTCGTTTAATCTTATTCAAGATTATCAACCCATGTTGGCTGGTATTAACCAAATCAAGCCGATAAATAATCTTCTACCATAAAGATGGAAGAGAGAGCGAGTGAAAACTAATTATATTTAGATTTGCTAATACTTATCTTAAACTTTATAACTAAACCATCCTAGTGAGAGTTCTCAAATAAATCAGCAAATCATTCTTAAGACTTCAGACCATTGGGTTGATGCAACAAGTTTTAAGACCAGGCATTTTTACAATTCAAAAGCAAGTGACGAGTAAGGTCTACCGTCCATCATCAACTATTATATATCAAGGAACAAGAAAAAGCAGCCCTGGACCATAGATCACTTGTTAGATCCGTTTCGCTGCCAAGGTATGAAACAGAAATAGTAGAGCACCCTAAAACAATAAGAATCCAATAGCTGTTGAAACCGTAGAAGCAAGCAAAGCGAAGACCATCCCGCGATCACGTCAGAGTAAATTTGACCTGAACAATATCATTCTGTTCCAAATAAATGGCAAAATAGAACACCAATTATTTCGGTTTTAATCCCAAGAAGCCTTGGTACACATGACTCCGCGTGTTCTCTCATCAAACTCATCAGGCCTGTTCGACACCAAATTAAAAGGGAAAGACAGGAGAAAAGAAGACCGTACCCCTCCATACACTGATTTTGAGAGCTTCTTTGTTGAGGCCCCGGACGTAGTTCCCTAGATACTTCTGAAGGAGAAATGCTACCTGATCCTCTAACATATCTGCGTCAGTTTAGGGTTCCGGTCGTCGGCAGCGATGCTCAATGCGAGATGAGCGAAGCACTTAGAAAACTAAGATTCGAGAGGACGAGGGAGCTAGCGAGCGAGGGCGAGGGCGAGCGCGAGAGCGAGAGAGAAAGAGCGTCCATGCGGTGGATTTTGGGAGGCTCGGTTTTGGGAAACCGGTTGAAGAAATTATTCCTATATTTCCCACGGAGGGAAGAAAACGATATTATTCGAGCGTAATTACAGAAATAACCTTTTTTATTTTATTCGCGGTTTTTTTCATTGTCTATCGACTTTCTCTGCAAATATCATTTACAGCATATTTAAAATCAAAATTTCCTTAAAACTGAATATGATGCTTTTATTTTTACTTTCAATATATCTCAACAACTCAAAACAATCCTTCCTTTTTTTTATCCGAGCGAATTGGTGGATCTCCAAAGATTGGCTCTAATTTAGATCAAATCGTTCACCTAAAATGAACACAAAAAAAAAATAGAGAGATAATATTCATAATTGTTCTTACACCGATATATTACCTTGTGTTAAGTGAAAATTATGATTTTTTTAATAATAAATTTCAATTAAAATGTATGTTTTAGTCGATGCTGTGAATAAATGTCTCAGAAAAAAATCTTAAAATTTAAAGTTGATATTAGTGTTGTGTCACCAAGGACAACAATGCTGCATCACCTTTGTGTCACCAATGACAACAATGTTGCATCACCTTTAACACCCTGGTGCTAGAAGGAGAACAATGTGGCACTCAACTTTCTATTAATTTGCAAATTAATCCAGTGCCCCAGCAAAACATCATCCAGCATTGTAGCGTAATAAGAGCCTAAGTGCCACAAAATGACATCGTTGTGCTATGCACTATGTCATTTCTGCAAATAAATTAACGCATTAGCGCCAATACTTAAAGCGTTATAATGTTAGAACTAGTTTGTGTAGTAAGTCTAATTAATCTTTTTTTTTGTGTCTGGGAAGAGGGAGGTGAAGTGTAGTGAGTGGTTGGTCATCTGTAAATGGAACAAAATATCATTTGGGAGTGGGAAAAGAGGGTGGAGAGTGGACGTACTTAAAGGAGATCAATCCAAGAAATGTTTGTTGTTTAGAATTGCTTGCATATGCTTTTTTGGGAGATATTTTCTCCACTATTCTCTTTTTATCTTTCTTACATGGTATTAATGGAATATGATAATTCAAAATCATTTCTACAACTGGCTAAAAGCATTGTTTTAGGGTTATGATATGAATAAATTGTGCTTCTCCTAATATAAACTCTTACATGTGAATTATTTATGATTTCTCTCAGTTACTCTTATATTTAATTTAATTCATGCAATGATCATGTGTGAACTTAAAACCTAATATGATACATGAATATATTGAGTTGTAATAGAAAACTTTCATGCCTAGACATAGGATGAATAAGATTATAGCCTTATAGGGTCTATGGAGATAATCATTGTGAGGTGAAAACCTTTCTTCACACTCTTCTAAGTTCAACAGTGATCTAAGGGTAAAGTTTGATTTACAACTAGTTATATGAGTTTAGAAAAAACATAACTTAGTTCATTATCATGAGTAGGTAGTACTAGAGATATTGCTTAGTAGTACAATTTTTTTGGCTTGAGTAGGTAGTACTAGAGACATTCGTATCCCATGGGATTGACACTATATATTCTCATTCACTTTATTAGTGCACTTGCATGACTAGAATCACAGAAGTGTCCCCATCACTTTGTAGGTGCCCCATTGTCAAAATTTACAGTAAAAAAACTATGGTGATGTGTTATATACAATGTGATAGTCTACAATATCCGATAAAGAAGGAATAGGTTAATGTGATAAGGGAATTAGAACTCATAAATACGAACACTCATGACTAGAAAGCTATTCCCTTCAAAATAATTACATCTAACAAAAAAGTTGTCTTGTACAATAGAGATAAATCTCTTTTTAATCCTTCTTATCATCATCGTAATTGGCTAAATGCCAATCTACAATAATGCTTACCTGGCCACCAATCACCAACTGTCACCTTCATAACTCATTAAGAGTCTGAAGTGAAATGTGATTATGTGAAATGAGGAAACATATAGTTCAAGTGCTCGATATCATCAAGGAATCAAGAGTGAGCATGAATTTATTTTCCATATTGGCAATTATGGGATTGTTGGATTTAATTGAGAGGCCTGACAAGCCGAACAATACAAAGTTTATATATATATATATATATATAAGCTCGAGGTTACGCTTGTAGTAAAATAAGCCTAACTAGCGAGCTTGTCAACTAGTCATGCTTGAATTGAATCGCGATCAAACTTATCCAATTTACTCTCATATATATATATATATATATATATATATATATATATATATATATATATATATATATATATATATATATATATATATATATATATATATAATTGGTAACACCCAAACTTACATAACATACTTAACTTTAAAAGTTATTGCCTAAATAATTATTCACATAAATAAACTTTGCATTGAAAAAAATGCATCCATATGCATAGTATTGCATGTAAGGCAAATTTACTTAGGGGTTGTTTGGTTGCCTGAAAAAGGAATTCAGTGTAAAGTAAATGCAGTGTATTTAGTATACTTTGAGGCTATTTGGTTATCTGCAAAGTAAATATATGAGAATTATTTTTCATGTTTGGTGACGTATATGCAGAGTAAAGTAAAAAACATTTTATTTTGAATACCTTGGTGCTGTTTGGTATGATGTGCATTATAATATTGAAATGCAATAACAACAATATAATTTACTATTTTAAAATAAGATATTTATTATTTAAACATTGTGAAATTTTCTATATTGGAATACTTCAAATTGAAAACAATATATATAAACCAACTTTTATTATGGAACAATGCGATCATAAAAATTAGCAATCATATCCAAATTAAATTTAACATTGCTACAAATATACCCAACATGACCATATAAGAAACACAGGTCATGGAGATGATTGAAGGAAACAAGTGTCATTACTGTTAACCTTTTTTTTTTGTATGAGGTCATTAGGACCTATCCAGACCCCTAATTATTGATCTAGTGATTGATAATTATCCAGCTTTCAACATTCACTTAACATTTCTTGCAATCGTCTAATCTACCACCTTCTAGTATATAGTCAAATCTTCATTTGATAATCATCTATTCAATCAGTCAATCACATTAGCCTGCTAACTAGGGCAGTGGACTAACCCAAAGAATTATGAATATAATTTAGAACTCTATCTATCCCTAAACAATATTTTTCTTTGATATAAAAATTTTAGAAACCACTCTTAATGTACATAAAAGTATACGTGTCAAATCAAGTAATATAGCGATAAAGTATAATATTGATCCCACGAGGAAGAATATTTACTTGTAAACACTAGTATTGTCTACTACAATTATAATAATTATCCTACTCAATAAAAATAAGGGTTGGTGGAGATTTAATCACTTTTGTAAAAATCAATATCAAAATAATGGATACACTTACATGAATAAAATACTTTGGATTGATGAAATGTAAATTAATATGTTTCCCAATATTTTTTTATTGTGATGTTATTCAGAACATATGCATCATCAACCGTTATTTTAAGTGTGAATAGACAAAGAAAGAGTAACTCATTTCACTCTCAATTCCGCTCTAAACTCCTATAGTCTATCACCATATGAAAATCTTAGAAGAGTAAGTAAGGCATGCATGCATTATTAATTACCTCCTTATGACAATTCATTTCTATAAAGTTGATTAATAATAATCATTATGCCTATGTTTGCATTATACCAATCTAACATACTTGGTGGTACCTACTTTCCTAGTTCTAGGCTTCATATTACATCTGATATTAACTATACATATGGATATTATGTGCATTAAGTGAAGATCTAATATATTAAAAATATCAATCATATACTTAATCAACATTTAATCATCCAATCTATATTAACCTCAACCGCCTGAATAGCTACTGCTTTGCAATGCAACCAGGTAGTCTAGTGCACTATCTCGTATAGTGCATTAGCCTTTTTTGACCTCAAGTCATGATTCAAATCCATTCATTAGGAGCTCTAGGTGGTATATCATCCATCAATAAACCCTTTAACCACTAATTGACTCGTCTGACTCAATTGAATTAACACAAATTAGCTCAATTGATCATCAACCCCAACCTACACACCAATCAAACTCCAAATGGCTTCTGATCTTCACCAAACTTCCCTAATTACCTCTCCTAATCAAAAGCTCATGATTGGTCACTTTAGCTCAGTCAATAGTTGACTTGGTCAACTGAACCTGGTTTTGGTCAAACTTGACCCATATGGGCCAACTCAATACCTTCAATCCAATCAAGTTTTCCAAACTTCATCAAACCCTCATAACCACTCCATTCAATGGCATAAACAAATCTAAGCCATTGTTGAGTCAAATTCTAGTGGATTTGACCAAGTCAAGTCATTGAAATTGGGTCAAATCCATGCTCACACATGCTCATTCATGCAAAATCCATTTATATGGCTCTAAATCCATGGTATTTCCATCTGCCGCCTCATCAGCCCTTAACCAAGTTGACTGTTCAAATGGTCAAAAAAGCTTAAATGAGCTAAAATGGTCAATTTAGCCCATGCAAGCTTTTTCCTCCAAATCAAATCCTCATGGAAATTAAAAAATTCTTTTAGAAACTCTTGATAATTTCCTAAACTAGCTCTTAAGCATTGAATTATCCTAAAGCAAACCAAATCACTCCATATGCTTGTAAGGACAAAAGTAACTTTCCACATCATTGTCCATTGGTATAGTCATTTGGCTTGCCCTCATAACTACCTAAACATCTGTAAAACATCAAGGAATGCTTCCAAATTAGTCATAGCCATTCAATTGAATTGAGCCATAAGCATAATAAACATTGTTTCAAGTTTTGCATACTCTCTCATTACTCTCAACCTCCAAGCCCGAGCTCTCTTTTCGTTCTGGTTCTTAAGGATCTCCCTCACACTTCCCAAGCCAAAATCCACCGGTTGCACGCTACGGACAGTAAGTTTATGACCACCCTAGCTCAAGGTTTGTCCAAGGCTTAAATCTTGCAATCCAAGCCTTTTCAACCGTCAATTTCTTAAAGTGGATTGTGAAAGAAGTCCTAGGGAACAAAACAAACCTAAGGTCAACCCCTGAGACTCATTGGATTAATGTAAACATCAAACCCTAGTCCATAATGATTAGATTTAAATAGCTTTTAAAATAGTGCATTTTAGACTATGAAAATTGTTCCCCATCATTCATTCAATGATTAATAAGCTTTGTTTAAAATTTGGTAAGATTTGGTTCCTTATTTTTTAAGAACAAACCTTTCTTCATCATTAGGGTTTTAACTAACCTATGCATGAATTATACAAAATGAGAACTGTTGATCTCACAATCAACGATTTAGATATTATTATTCCGCCTTCTTTTTCAAACTGTGCATGAGAATTGCCACTCCATCTTTTGTCTAAGACAACCCTGGCCATTCATCTCGTACCGTGCTCGATCGAATGGGGTGTGGCCATTGCTGACGTGGCTAAGTGGAAAGCACATCATTAAAAGGCCTACAGCTGTCGCATTTGCATTAACTACCAATGATTCTCGCGACGCAATCATTGGTAATTAAAGCACCGCTGCACAATAATGACCCATAATACACAACTCTCCTTGACCTATTGGTTGTGAGCTTAGCTAGGCTTCCACCGAAGAGGTCTAAGATTTGAGTCTATATGTATGCGTTGTATGTGTGAGCTTGCCTTAAATGGACTAAATGGCCCAAAAAAAAAAAAAAAAAAAAGACCCATAATCAATCATTCAACTGATTTGACATAAAGTTAATCAATTAAAACCTGTTTTAATCACAAAACATTCAAAAAAAATAGTAAATTAATTACTTAACCAAAAATTAAATGTAATATATCATTTTCTTCATAATTAAACCCCCTTTCATTTAAAAATAAAATCAGAGCAAAATACTAAATATTTAGAGAGTAATTTCAGTTATATTATTTTCTTAAAATCCTTTATTGAGCATAATTTTTTCTGGGATGAATTAGGGCATATTTATGACATCCAGTAATTTTCATGGAGTTATTTTAAGCCTTATTTTAATAATTATTAAATTTATATGGCCAAAGGTTAGTATTTAATTTATATTTTGAAGATTCACCGTTAATAAACCTTGGCTTTATTGCATGCATACAAATCTTTTATGAAATTACTAAACAGAATTTATTATTTCAAAAATGATTAATTTAATTAAACTTTAATAAGTATTTTAATTAATTTAATTAAATATTAATTAAATAAATTCATGAAAGATAAAATAAAATAAAAAATATAAGTAAATTTAAATAAAAATAAAACAAAATAAGAGAATAATTAAATCAATTTAAAAAAAATTAAATAAAACTCAATTTTAATTTATTAATCAAATAATTTCTTTTATATTTAATTAAATATAATAAATATAATTCAAAAATACATAAAAATTTCAATAAAATTCAGAGATTAATTATTCAAATTTAAATAAAATTTGTTAATGAAGTTTAATGATAATTCATAATTAATTAATTAATAATTAAGTTAAAAATAGTAAAATTTTATCAATTCATCAAAAAATTCAAATAACCAATAAAAATCAGAAAAGTTTTCAATTAAATTTTATTTCTTTTTAACTAAAATTAATTTGATTGATTAAAAATTATTTTAATCAATTAAATTTGATAATTAATTTGTATAAATAAATCTAGGCCTTTATGCCTAATACTTGATTCCTTTTGAAGGGAATTTTGGCATTTATTTTTAAGGCTTTTAATACGCTTTAAATAGCTAAAAGAACTCTCATGTGTTGTGAATAACTTCTTTTAGAAGGGCACTAATACTTATATATGATCAGCTGTAAAGTTGTCATCCCCCCCCCCCCCCAAATTACACTATAATTACTAATTTTATTTAACAATATGCTCCTTTTTTAAAAATTTCTTTGAGATCTTCAAGTTCTTCTTTTGATTTTATTCTTGATTTTCTTTTATTCCTTAATCATGAGCTATTGATAGATTAATTATTATTAGTGATCACATTGCTGTTGTAAATATAAATTTGATGACATTTAAATATTTTTGTTGGATATATTGATTTATATTAATAATTTATTGAACTCTCATAGATGATTAAAATAATGAACTAGATAATCCTTTCAATTGTTATTTGAGGTGTGACAACTAGCGGCTCTCCTTTCAGTCAAGCCTATCTCCTCCACGTTTTTATTCTAAAATTTTGCCTCCATGCCTGTTTCTCATGCACTTCAGGCGCCATAGGTGCTTTGCTTTCCTCTTATTTCTTTATTATTTTTGATATTTTACATTCATTCAAATAATATTAAATATTCTGAAATATACTTAGAAATATACTTATTTTTTATATTATATCTTATTCTATACTGTAATTGTTTGAGCTGAACAAATAGCTAAACAAGCTTTGACCCAAGAACATAAATTCTTTGTTGTTACCGCTGACCATCAACGGCTACCATTAATTGTTCTCCGTCATTGGCTACAGCCACCATCATTTGTGAGCTTTATGGTATAGTAATTTTATTTCAAGTCAAAATAAAAATAATTATTTAACATTTTTTCAAATAAATTTAAATATTATAAAACATATTATTTTTGTTATATCTTATTTTATACGGCATACTTTTTTGAGCCAACTAAAATTTTTTTTTTAGAAATTTGAGCCTATTAAAATAAATTTACACTACCATCAGTACATCACATAGTAAATTTTGAACCCAAAAAATCTAAATAATTGTTTAATTTAAGTATTGAAATATTCAGGCGGCGGTATTAGAAAGGACTGGTAGGGGCACTTTCGTTATTTTAGGCGAAAAGATGGATGTTTGCCAGCCTTGCTCTAGACTCCGGCGCGGGGCGGTTCTTTGGACGACGCAAAGCATTATTAAGTCGGTTAATACGGCCAAGTGGCAGCATTTAACGTTGCCACATGGAGACATTGTCCACGTGTATCTAAAATAATGACTGTGAAATATTTAAAGTTTGGAACGCAAAGTATTAAAAAAAGTTCATCTGATGTGTGGTGCACGTGCCCCCACTCTGTTTCCCCAAATTTATTTAGGAGATTTACAAATTACTGAATTATCTTTTTTTTTTTTTTTTTTGGGACAGGGTGTGAGACCTCGTTCCCTTACTGTTCCTCTATGATTTGGATTTTTCTCTCAGGATCGTCCGGGACGATAGTGAGATCGTCCAGGCCGATCTGCACTGTAGAAAATATCGTCCTGAGAATAGTCCTGGGAACCGTCCAGGACAATCGTTTTGGTCTGATCGTCCCGGGACGATTTGGCGATCGGCCGGGTCGATCAGCTTAATGATATAAGAAAATCAGCTCGTTTTGAAGAGAGAGAAAATCATTTTTTATTTAAAATATCTGATTTTAGAGAGAGAAAGAGAAAGGGAAAAAAAGGAAAACCTGGTTTTGGAGGCCGCGGAGCGCTTTTCATCCGACGTCGCTGTTGGGAACAGTGAAGATCTTGTGGTAAGGACTCCGAATCCTATTTCTGTTTTCAAAGATATTGAGTTTTGACCGAGTTGTGATCTGTTTTGTGTTTTCGTAGTCGAAATTTTGTTCTGATTTCGTATTGACACAACTTTCACCGCACAACTTTTGGTATGTTATAGATATGATTATTACACACAATTTGAGTATTTTCTACGACGATTTTACCGGTCGGAATTGATTCTACGCGATTTTAATCGAATAGAAAAATATCAGGACTTGATTTGATTTGGATAATATAGAATAATAGTCTTGTATTGATGTCGTGAATCTTCTATTGTAATTTAGAGAAATTTGGAATTTGTGCTTTTTGCAGGATTTTTGTGTAAATTTAACCGACTGCCGTTACGCTGCCCGATTTTCGTATGATTTCCGAATTTTCTGGAATTGATAGATTGAATTGATATGTGTATGACTATTGATATGATTGATTTAATATTGATTATTGCATTGATTATTGATTGATTATTGAATTGACTCTTAAATTGACTATTGATACTGGAACACAAGTGGAAACTGGTTGAACGTTGATTGGAGATTGATATTGACCTGTACAGGATGGTGGGCCGACGGGCTTTCCTTTAAACCATTGATCATTGATATAACGATTGGGAGTCATAAGGAGTTTTTATAGATATGCCGACGGGCGGCCGACGGGCAAAAGAGTGACGACTCTTACTGATTGAAACCAACGTATGGATCTACAACAGCAATATGGATTCTACAACAGCAACATAGCCAGTTGATTTTACTTGTTCAGTATTATTATATTGAATGCATGTTTACTGTATTGACGTACAGATTTATTGTTTTATCGATCTCTGTTTTATTGATTTAATCGGGTTTATTGTTTTGTACGGATTCGTTGATTTCATTGATTGATCTTTGAGCATTGATATTATTGATTATTGATTATTGACATTGATATGGATAGAATGGATATAGATATTGTATAGATTCATTGATACTATAGATATTGGCATTGCCTATAGATTGATCCTGCATTGTACTGATTTGACTTGCTACATTTGATTTATCGATAGGATAGATTGAGATTTATCGTATCGCTTTTCCGATTGATTTTATAGACGTAATAGTAGATTTGATTTGATCGATTGATTCGACACGAATGATAATTAACGGATTGATTGATTCGACGACTTGATTGATTTGACGGATCGACTGATTTTCTTCTGTGTACGGATTTCTTCGAGATTGACGTGAATTGATCGAGCTTGATTTATTGATTTGCCTGCTGTTGCATTGACTGGTTTTATTGACTATGGATTTCCGTATTGCATAGATCCATTGACCATTGACTGATATAGATTTGATTGACTGTGATTGACTGACATGCATATTGATAGCATCGCCGTGCTTTGATCTCAGTTATAGGTATTAGGTGACCTGCTGGGCTTTGTAAAGCTCATTATATGTGGTTGATATTTCAGGTCAGGGCAAGGGAGCAGAAGATAGGAATTGATCCGGATCTGCAGGTTTTTATCTTTTGATGATTTGATTCTTTTGTACTCATGATAGATTTCAGTACTGGTGATTGTAGTGTAGTTCCTGGGTATTGTACATGAACTTTTGAGTTATGGAATCGACTTGTATATTGATGTTTTAAATTTTATAGATGTTTGATAGACTGTTTAATTGAAAATTTTTAGATAACTCTGGTAAATTGTTTGAGAAATAGATTGACATTCTTTCCAAGTTAGATCTTGGGGCGTGACACAGGGAGTATCGGCCTTCGGCCACTAATCTTTTCGGTCGACCTAGCGGACAACCCACCCCATACTCATCCGGGCCAACACTTAAGGCTTTTCACGAATTGCCATGGGATTCGAACTCGGTACCTGGCCTTTGGCCAGCCAGTTCATCACCACCAAGACAACCCGCAGTATGGGGTTGTTATATAACTAATATTAAAATATTTATATTTAATTATGTAATACTCTAATTTATAAATGATGGACAAACTATCATTAATATATAAAAAAACTTTCATTAATATTAAATTATATAAAATAGAAGACAGCTTTTTTAATTTTCATATATACTTTTTTACCATTTAGATTTTAGACACCAAAATATTATATAAATATAAATATTTATATATTAGATATATAAATTCTAAAACTTAAATATTTATATTCAAATTCCTCTTTATTTTAACATGTAAAAACTATCATAATTTATTCAAATTCCCAAGAATTGAAGAAAAGTATTTATTAATTATAGAAAAAGTATATGCAATATAAAATATGACAGATTTTAATTTAATTTGTAATTTCTAAAGTCCACGGAGCTTATTTAGTTGCTTATAAGTTATAAGAAAGTATATTATTTGAAATTAATATTTTGCTTTATATATTTATTCTATCAGATAAAGTTTGAGCAAATTTATTGAATTTCAAAGACAAAAAAAAAAAAAATAGAGGCGTTACATTCGATATATATATATATTTTACAATAATTGTGTTTTTATGTGAAGTGGTAGAGGCTTTAGGTACAGAAGACTATGTATTCTAGAATCTAGATAATACAACTAATAATTTAAAATTACGTGGATAGCGCTCTGTGGTCATTTTTTTTTTTTAATTATTTTATTTTTGGATAAAGGAGAGATAATATTGTTATTCATTAAAAAGAGTTTTATTTCCAAAAAAAAAAGAAAGTTTTGAAGGCAGTGTATTACGACCGATTTGAAGGATATTATTTACTTTAGAGGTGCAAATGAGTCGAGCAAATCAATTTCAACCTCGAACTCAAGTCGAGCTCAAACTAGGCTTGTGTGAATGAAAATGAGCTCGTCAAACGGGTCAATTTTGGGGTTTGAGCTTATCCTCCGCATCCAAGCCCGTAGTCTGATTCCGCCTCTCGCATCGCGATTCCATCTTCTGCTTTGCCTTTTGCATTTTCACAGTTATGATTTTGCACTTGAGCTCAACGATTAATCAAGCCAAGCATTCTGAGGACCAACTCGAGCTCGATAATCCAACGAGCTCAAAACTCCATAAACTCGACTCACAAGCGCGAGTTGGCTTAACTCCATTGCACCCTTAATTTAGATTGACTTATTGGCTCATCTATGAACTAATCTGTGCATCAAATGATGCTTGGACTTCTATGATTACTCGAAACATTAGATAATACTAATTATAACTAGTTTAAATTAACGCTAATGAGATTTATATAGTTATGAATTTTAAGAAATTGAAATATAAATTTAATCAGTAATATAATAATATTATATTATATATTGGAAAATTATTTATTTATTTTTTATTTTCAAAATCAAAGTTTAAATATACCTAATGGACATATGAAACTTTATTATTCTTGACCTCATAAATATATTCAATACTTTAAAATTATTTAATTTCACATACCTTATCACAAGGACTGTGGAACTATTACATTATTAAATTTGTACATTACTCAATTACCCACAAGTTGATGAGTACAAACTCAATTACTCAAAATTATATAGTAATTATATAGTTTTATACACATTAGTAATTACTGAGGCTTTCTAAGATCTCATTTAATTTGTTAAATATTTTAATAACAATGACCTTAATTACTTTTCAACATAAAAGTGAAACATATTAGCAAAACTTTAGTTTAGATTTTTAGAAACATATTGTAGCCCTGAAATCTCTCAGCCTTAGTGTCAAACAAGTTGGCTAAAGGGAGTCAATTAGATTGGACTAAACCAAATAGTGATTATATATGAGCTCCTTTTATATATAAAAAACTTTAATGCATATCTAATATAATATTTAATATATTTTTTTATATGGTAAGATTTTATTATGTTATATTATGTCATTCATGTATTGATCTTTTTAATATAATTTTTTTAGTATAGGCTTGAATATACTCATACCTATAAATATGGGGCCAAAAGACGAGAGATTATTACGTGCGAAGTCTGGACGCATAGAACCATTCGATTTTATGACTGTGAACTGTAAAAACACATGATTGAACAATAAAAGCATAGTGGTGAACAATAATTGTGATTTTACTATTCACAATCACAAAACCGAATAGTTGTCTATGTCCGAACTCCACACGTGATAATATATTTCTCCCAAAAAGGCAAGCCTACACTACATCTCTATTTTTGAGTAATAAATTGCAAAAATTTCTCTCTTATTCTTTGCCTCTCTCGCATTCTAGCTCTCTATTTTTCGTAGTCAGTCTTATATGTAATATTCAGGTATCACCCATGAATAAATTTAGATCACATATATGAAGTAATGTCTAATAAGTAATCATATATGTGTGATGTTTGTCTGAGTGCACGTGTGTCACACTCTTGGTGTTTAATGGAAAGCAAATAAACAAAAATTAAAGCAATATAATTATAAAACATAATAAACGAATATATGTTTTCAAAAAATAAAAATTGAAGACAAACATGTCGTAATAAAATCATTATTAAATTAAAAGAAATTTTGGAGTTTATATGCTTCATGGTGCACGTGATTAAATAAATAAGCTAACAATTTATTTTCTTCGAGTAATATGCCTAAAAGTTCACTTTAAACAAAGTTACCTACAATAAAAAAAAATAACCTCTTATATTCACTAATTGCTCCCCTTATTTGAAATTTGTCTGAACAAGATCAAATTTAAACGCATTGGACTTTGTTTGAACCCGATTCAAACCGAGATTTGAACCTTGGTTTGAACTAAGGTTTTAAATGTGAACTCAAGAATCAAAAGGTCCAATGCCTTGTGCAAAAGATAGGGGTCATCAAGCGATCTATTTGATGGCCGAAGGAGGATGGAGTTTTTAACTACTTGTAACATCTCCATTGATCTCACAAAAAAGAACATAAGGCATCATGATCTTTCATACAAGATTCATAGGTGAACGTGTGGCAATCTATTGGATGGAGTTTATTGGAGAACATATTATAAGATGGCGCGTGTTTTGGTCAGTATTTGTTGAAAAAAGCATTGTGAGAATGACGATGTGTGCTGAATAGAGTTCAGAGTAGAGTCATTAAGAGATTGGCCTATGAAGACAGTTATTATATAAATAATTTTACATGCAAAATGAGCATTTTCTAAGCTCAATCAAAATTTTTTGCAGGAAACTAAGCAAGCAAAAAAGGTATCTAAATAGGCTCAAATTAATCACTTCTCTCCAAGAGAAAAAAAGAGATTTGCATGATATCCCATATTATGAATGGGAGTTAAGATTATTACTTTAATGAGCAAGATATTTATATTAATATAAAATTTGGTTTTAATAATCTAAGTAAGAACCTTTTTAAATTAGCAATTTATTTAGCTAATAAATAATAATCTACAACAAAATCTAATATGTTTGGCCCTAAGAAATTGTGAATGATTTTCTTAAATTATGGGCAATAAACCTTAAATTATGAGAATGAAACTTATAATTTTAGAGAAATAATTATCTATAAACCATGAATCCTTTCACTTGCGTGTAATTATTTGAAACTTTTCGAAAGCAAAATGCATAATTCTAAATAATTCATAAAAAAAATTTGCTTGATTAAGCATGAATCACAATGTAATGTTTGAATTAACAAATTTTTAAATGAATTTCATAATCATGTAAAACCCCATTTCATCAAAATTATAGCCACGTTGAATGTCTCAACGACACATATAGTGTTCTTATATGATCTTAAATGAGCCTAGGCTAAGCACTTGAAGTTTAATTGAAAAACTCATGGTATTAATTGAATGATCAAATGATTTCTAAATATTGAATGCTTATGATCATAGCAAATATTGTACTCAATCATCATCATTTGAACAAATTTGCCTGACCATGATCCTCAAACCTCAGTAGTGCGACCACAATTTTCTGACCACTATCTACTGTCTGCCTCACTTTACTGCAATCTAATCGCGATTTCATTGTCACAATCGTCAACAACGTTGAGACATTACATTACTTGTAATATTGATGCATGACTTTGATAAGATTGTTAATGTCCATTGACTTTATTGCCTGCTCATATTAATAACATCAACACACATCATTTCTAGCAAGACCAATACACACTATCAATATCAAAGTAGACTCCTTTGACATTGTTGCGTGTTATTACTAAAAATATTGACACACACCACACATACAAGGTCGATGCATGTTATTAGCACAAGTGCTAATGTATGTTGATTTCATCGATTGCCATCTCTAACGCATTAGTGCACGTCATTGCTTATAAGGTTAATACATGTTATTAATACTAACTTTGATGCATGCTGACTTCTTATCTCACCATTGTCTATGTTAGGTTTTATTCCAGATTTTTTAGGTTTGTTTTTTGTATAGCTTGTGTGTGGCTATTTGTATAGCCTTTAGAAGTCTTTAAATAGGTGTGTTTAGGCTTGTAATAAGTAGCCAAAGGGAATAAAATTTGAGATCATTTTTGGCTCACGGTTCCCTCCTCTCCCTCCTCCTCTCTCCCTCTCTAGATCTTGCAAGAAGATCTCTCTCAAGAAGATCCTCCTCATTGAGTTTCAACAATCTGGTATCAGAGCTAGGAAGATGGAGGAAGTTCTTGCATTCAAGAGAAGCAGAAGATGAAGTCGGACTCAGGCTCGGTTCTTGAGCCGGACTTGTACCGCGACTCGATCGCAGACGGAGAGCGGAAGATTGCACTCGGTTCGGCTGACTGGGCAGAGCATAATCGGGTTGAGCTCACCGGATCGGAGTGGACGGGCTCGACAAAGGGAGCACAGACGGCGGCTTGCCGGTGATTTCGCAGGCAAGGCAAGGTCCGGAGAAAGAACTGGTCAACACCGCTTCTTGATCGGGATTTTGGATCGGCCGAGCAGGCTGGACGTCCGGCGAGGTTACCGGAGGCGGACCAGGAGGAAGAAATTGGAGGCGGGACTGGAGCAGGTGGCTGGTCAGGCCGGAGGTGGAGGCCAGTTGGGATCCTCCGGCTAGAAGGAATAGCGGGTCTGTGACGCAAAGAAACAAGGGAGATCGCACGTGCTGGGAGCCGGTCACTAGAGTCACGTCAAGCAACATTACACTGAGGGAGCCGAGCTTCTTGATTCGGTTCTTGATGTGGTTAGGAAGGAGGCGTGGGCTTTTTGCCTTTTTCAATCGGACTGACCGGAGCAAGAAAGAAGTGAAGCCGAAGTTGCCGGTAGTGGGTGAGGAGCTGAACTGAGGCGGTGGTTTGCTCGGCCTGATCCGTTCAGGCTCAATCAAAGAAAGCTTGGAAGCAGATTTTTTTATTCTTTGATTAAAATAACAGTTCAGTTCTTTAAAGAAGAATTAGATCTTCTTTGTGGTGGAGTTTTGGACTTCATGTGGAGTCCGGGAGACACTAAGGTAGTGTCGGCTGCTCTTGGAGAGCAGGGTTGAAAGTGCGGGGTGCTTGGAGATGCGTGGTCGTGCGGTGCACGAGGAGTCTGCATAGGAGCTCGAGGCACTGGTGACGAGCGGAGCGCAGGTGAAGGCGCAGGGCTCGCTGCACGGGTGGATACGTGCAGGATGTGGTCGGTGACAGACCACATGAGTGCAAGGCGCGGGCGCGGGCTTGTGGCATTTGGACGCGGGCTGGAGGCGCAGGGCGCGGGCACTGAGGCGCAGGGTGCTGGTGAATGCACAGGGTGCGGAAGCCGAACTAGGGGTGCTCGGGGATTGGCTGCGTTGGACACAGTGCGACAGGAGATCTATCGGGAGGTGGAGATAGAATGTCGGTGGACGCTTTTGGCGGAGAAGACCGACAGGATCATTCTTTTGCTGTTCTTTATGAACAATGATTATCTTGTGTTTTGTTAAATCTGGACTACGGGGATGATTGTTAGGTTTTATTCCAGATTTTTTAGGTTTGTTTTTGTATAGCTTTTGTGTGGCTATTTGTATAGCCTTTAGGAGTCTTTAAATAGGTATGTTTAGGCTTGTAATAGGTAGCCAAAGGGAATGAAATTTGAGATCATTTTTGGCTCACGGCTCCCTCCTCTCCCTCCTCCTCTCTCCCCCTCTAGATCTTGCAAGAAGTTCTCTCTCAAGAAGATCCTCCTCCTTGAGTTTCAACAGTCTACAACACTAGTATACACCATTGCCAAGAAGGCTAATGCATACTATTGACACAAACTCCCATTCCCAATGTTAACAAAAAAATATATACTTCTTAGCTTCTAATTTTTTTCTTAAATAAAAATGACCAAACATATCACAATTAATATTTTGAAGAAAACTCTAATGCTTCAAGAAAATTTCAACTTTTATCATAGAATACATCCTCCATATTTCATGTCTATCACTTATGTGTGCTCCTCCAATTATGAGAAATAATATCATTTATAATCTGCAATCATATTTCTTTTCAATCATCATCATTTAATCACATTTGTCCGATTATCATCTTCAAATCTCTGTAGCTTGACCATAATTTTCTGACAACTATCAACCATTTGCATTTCACCTTACTACCATCTAATAATGACTTTATTGCCACAATTGTCAACAATGTTGACACATGAGATTACTTGTAATATTGATACATGCCATTGATAAGACTGTTAATGCCCATTAACTTTATCGCATGCACTTATTAATAACATCAACACACATCATTTCTTGCAAGACCAATACACACTATCAATATCAATGTAGACGCCTTCAACTTTGTTGCTGATTATTACTAAAAATATAGACACACGCCAAACCCACAAGGTCGATGCATGTTGTTGGCACAAGTGCTAATGTATGTCAACTTCATCGCTTGCCATCTCTAACACATCAACACACGCCATTGCTTACAAGATTAGTGTATGTTGTTAATACTAACTTTGATGCCTGCAAATTTCTAATCCCAATGTTGTCTACAATACAACATTGGCATAAGAAGGCTAAGCATACTATTGGCACCAACTCTAATTCCCAATGTTAACACAAATATTTATACTAGACTTTTTAGTCTCTAATTTTATTTCTTAAAAAAAAAAACCAAACATATCACAACTAATATTTTGAAGAAAACTCTAACGCTTCAAGACAATTTCAACTTTTATCATAGAATATATCATTCATATTTCATGTCTATCATTTATATATGCTTCTCAGTTATGTGAAAGAATATCATTTATAATCAACAATCATATTCCCTTTCAATATATTTATTTAGGGTGTGTTTGGTTGGTTGAAAAAGAAATGCAATATAAAAGGAATGTAATGTAAAAGGAATGTAGTGCAAAAAGAATACTTTGGAGTTATTTTTATGAATGTAAAGTAAATGCAGATGAATAAATTTTTTGTTGTTGTTGGAATTAAGTAATGAATGTAGGTTAAAGTCCTAAATGGCGCCGGCAAGTTGTAGCCGACAGTGGGTGAGAGGTGGGCGTCAGCGGCAACAGCTGCCGGCTATGGTCGACAGCGGTCGGTGGCTGGCCATGGAGGGCAGCGACAATCAACAATCCATGGCCAACGATGGGAGGCAGCAGTGACAACGGCCGGCTGGATCGGTGGGTGACAATGACAAATGGCGGCAATGATGGTGCTCAAGGAGCAAGAGGTGTAAAGCATTCTCCTCCAAAATTAGGAGAGAATGCTTTACCTCAAAATTGAACTAGGATAAATACACTGCATTTATTATAATTTTCTTTGAATTTATTTTTTCAGCCAACCAAATACCAAAAAATGATAAATACAGCTTAATAAATACTTTACATTCACTTTTCCACCGACTAAAGAATCCCTTAAGAAAATCTGTCTCTTATAAATTACTCTCAAAATTTTTTTTTTGGGTTAGTGCGCGAAAATTTTATAGGATACAAGACAGTAAACATTTATTTGTTTGTCTTCTTTTTTTTTCTATCCATAAAGTTCTCACAACACATAAAACATCATTAAGAAAAATGTGACAATGAGAAGCTGTTTTTATAAGCTCATCTTTATTAGTTGGATGAGAGCTTAAACTTTTAACTAAGAGATATTGTATTTGAGTTTTATATATGCGATGTATGAGTCTGACTTAATTAGCCTAAATGTCAAAAAAAAAAAAAAAAAAAAACTGGTTTCATTTTAATGGAAGTGTTGTCCCATATACATGGATAAGATCAGCAAACATTGAGCTTGAACCAATCCATCACTCCTATGGCATCCGCTTCCCTTTCTCTTCATCCTTCCCTTATCTGCACCTGCTCCAGTGCTAGAAACACACTCGTTGCCACCTCCTTCTCTTCCTTCTACTCGCCGTCTCTATCGTCCGTCGACTTCTTCTTTAAGCGAACGAGATGGAGCAGTCGCCATTCTTCCATCCGATCCATGGCTCCTGATCTTCTCGGTGACTTTGGCGCCAGAGACCCCTTTCCGGCCGAACTCGAAAGCAATTTCGGCGAAAAGGTACTGGGGAATGAGAGCACGGAACATCGGATCCTTATCCCCAATCTCTCCGTTATATCCCTGGCTCAGCGGAGTTGCGAACCCGTTCCTTCTTCTCAACTCCCCTTGTCTAAGGAGGATGCGGAGAAGCTTTTGAAGAAGGTAAGAATATCGCTACTGTTTGTAAAGCCCACTTAAGCATTTTCAGTTGTTGAATCGTACCTTTTTTAACTATCTATCGAAGGCTTTATTACTTTCTGCTTCGATGCTTGCCTTTAAATGTTTTGCTGTCGATACTGCTAAACTTCGAGTTTTGGCGTCCATCTTTGCTGCTTGTTACTGAAATGCTTATTAGAGAAAGTATATCATTGCTGTAATGACGTAATTATTTTAATTTCTTAGTAGTCTCATATGTGTTGATTATGTTTTCTGCTGAATATTCCTGTCCACATTTGAAATTGAGAGACCACCCTTTTTACGGTCCTGTATACTTCTATATTCTCAATAACTTGATAAAGTGACCAAGCCATAATTCCCTCTGTTATATGGTATTAGAGTCCTGATCCCCGCATCCTTGAGCTGCGCAAACTGCTGTCGTGAATCGTGATCCTCTTATCTGTGAGCCTCAACGTAGGCAAAATAGTGGTGATGGATGAAAGATTGTGATACGACTTAGGTTTCACAAATTAGGGTTTGCCCTAATTTCCCCTCCAAGAGAGTGAACTTTCTCCACCAACACCAAATGAGAAATAATCACAAAAAAGATAGAGAAGAAAAATGAGAACCTTTGCATTCGCAAGCTAAGAGAAAACAAGATAAGTTTGTCCACTTCGAGAAGGACAAGATCTCCCAAAAGAAAACCCTAGAAAAGCACAAGAGAAGACTAGAGGAAGAAAAACTAGAAAGAGAGTACACTTTTCATAATGCCAAAACTAAACCCTAATAGCTCCCCTCATACCCTTTCAAAAAGATCCTCCCATCCCCAAAATACCCTCACTTAAGTGGGGGGTCCCTCCTTTGGTCCAGCCGGTTCACCGCCCCCCCCCCCTCTTCCGCCTGTAGACCCGCACGGGTCCAGGCGGGGCCGGTTCAACCGGCCCATCAATACCGCCCTCTAGGAGATCAACCTTGTCCTCAAGGTTGAAGTCTGGAAACTGCGCCTGCATGGTTTCGTATATCTCCCAAGTAGCCTCATGTGTCGGTAAGTCCTTCCACTCGATGAGAATCTCCCTTTTGCCTTGATCATTCTTCCTCACTTCCTTCACATGTAGTGGCTCTAGTAAGAATTGCATATCTTCTGTGAGGCCCTGGGGTATAGTAGGAATGACCACAGTATGATCCCCTATGCTCTTCTTCAATAGCGATGCATGGAATACAGGGTGAATGGAGGAATGAGGGGGCAACTTGAGACGGTAGGCCACCATCCCAACTTTCCTTTCGATCTCGAAAGGCCCATAGTATCGTGGAGAGAGCTTTTCACTCCTTCTGCTAGCTAAGGTCTTCTGCCTGTAAGGCCTTAGCTTCAAGTATACCATCTCTCCAACCTCAAATGTCACATCCTTGCGGTGAGCATCCGCCTTGGTCTTCATGATCTGTTGGGCCCGCAATAGGTGTTCCCTCAACTCTCCCAACACCCTATCCCTCTCCTCCAAGTATTGATCCACTAAATATACCGGGGTCGTCCCCTTCTGATAATTCACCAACGGTGGTGGATCTCTTCCATAAAGAATCTTGAAAGGTGTGAGCTGAGAGGCGGTATGGTAACAAGTGTTGTACCAATATTCTGCCCATGGCAACCATTTGACCCACTGCTTAGGCCTCTCCCCAACGAAGCATCTCAAGTAAGTTTCCACGCTCCGGTTCACCACCTCGGACTGTCCATCTGTCTGTGGGTGGTATGCTGTACTCCGCTTCAAGAATGTGCCCTGCATCTTGAAGATCTCTTTCCAAAATGAACTCAAGAAGACTTTGTCCCTATCCGAGACAATAGAAGTGGGGACCCCATGCAATCGAACCACCTCTCTGATGAAAGTAGATGCTACAGTAGGAGCTGAAAAAGGATGCCGTAGTGGAATGAAATGACTATACTTGCTCAGACGGTCAACTACCACCATGATAACCGTATATCCTTCCGACTTGGGTAACCCCTCAATGAAATCCATGGTGACTTCCTCCCAAATCTTGTTTGGAAGCACCAAGGGCTGCAGCAAACCACTAGGAGCACAAGCTTGATACTTGTTCCGTTGACAAATATCACATTTGCTCACCATGTCTTCGACATCTCCTCTTAACCCTTTCCAGAAGAATTCGGCTTTCACCCGCCGATAGGTCTTCTCCACTCCCGAATGTCCACCAATACGGCTATCGTGATACTCCCGTAGAAGAATGGGGACAAATGCTGAATCACGGTGTAGTACTAACCTCCCTTTGTATAATAAAAGAGAGTTCTCTAGGTGATACCCTTTGAAACCCCCTTCTCCCTTCTGGATAGCCGCCCGGATTCTCTCTAACTCCTCGGTATGTTGATTTTCCTTTACCAGTTCACCCCAATCAACCAATCGTGGAACAGATAGTGCCATCAGCTGTGAGCACTCCACACGGGAAAGAGCATCTGCCGCCTTGTTTTGAGCTCCGGGCTTATACTGAATCTCAAACTCGTACCCCAAAAGTTTTGCTAGCCACCTCTGATGTTCCTCCGCCACCAATCTCTGCTCTAGTAAGTACTTGAGGCTCCTCTGATCAGTACGTACTATGAATC
Organism: Dendrobium nobile; assembly: GCA_022539455.1. Classification (NCBI taxonomy): domain Eukaryota; kingdom Viridiplantae; phylum Streptophyta; class Magnoliopsida; order Asparagales; family Orchidaceae; genus Dendrobium; species Dendrobium nobile. The sequence goes on from CM039726.1 coordinate 2,835,679, forward strand.
GTTGCCCCAATAGATAAGGCCGCCATTTTTGAATGGCTAACACAATGGCCATCAGTTCCCGCTCATAAACTGACTTCAACCTCGCTCTAGGTGCTAAGATCCTGCTGAAGAAAGCGATCGGCCTATGATTCTGCATGAGCACTGCTCCCAAGCCCACTCCTGAAGCGTCAGTCTCAACCACAAATTGCTGAGTGAAATCTGGAAGAGCCAAAACTGGGGCACTCGTCATGGCTTCCTTCAGAGCCTTCATGGCTTCCTCTGCTTTCTCTCCCCACTGGAAGTTGTCTTTCTTTAGCTGATCAGTCAAAGGGCCTGCAATGGAACCATAGCCCTTGATAAACCTCCTGTAGTAGCCAGTAAGTCCCAAAAATCCCCGTAGACCTTTAAGGGATTTTGGTGTAGGCCACTTCACCATGGCCTCTATCTTGGTGGGGTCAGCAGCTACCCCACTCTCTGAAATGATATGTCCCAGATACTCCACCTCCTTCTGAGCGAAAGAACATTTCTTGTGGTTGGCATATAACTGATGCTCCCTTAAGGTAGTGAGTACCACCCCAAGGTGGGTGAGATGGTCCTGCAGAGACTTGCTATACACCAAAATATCATCAAAAAAAACTAAAACAAACCTCCTCAAGTAGGGCTGGAAGACCTGATTCATCAGAGCTTGAAAGGTGGAGGGAGCGTTAGTGAGCCCGAATGGCATCACTAAAAACTCATAATGACCTTCGTGTGTCCGAAACGCCGTCTTCTGAATGTCTTCAGCCCTCATCCTAATCTGGTGATAACCAGATTTCAAGTCCAACTTGGAGAAGATGGTGGCTCCCCCAAGTTCATCCAAAAGCTCGTCAACTACAGGAATAGGAAACTTGTCCAGCACAGTTTCCTTGTTGAGGGCTCGGTAGTCTACACAGAATCTCCAACTACCATCTTTCTTCTTCACTAAGAGTACCGGGCTGGAAAATGGGCTCACACTGGGCTGGATCACCTGAGCCTCCAACATCTCTGCTACTAACCTCTCAATTTCTTCTTTCTGAGCATGGGGATATCTGTAGGGTCGCACACTGATGGGTGCCACCCCGGCCTTCAACACAATACTATGCTCTCTAGATCTGACAGGGGGTAGCCCTTTAGGCATCTGAAACACTGTGGAGTGTTGCTGTAGAAGATCCTGAACCACCTCCGATATGATTTCTGATTCCCCTTCGGTCTCCCCATCTACTTGTTGTAGCTCTATCAGATAGCCCTCTCCTTCATCTCTCAAAGTCCTGAAGATGGACTTTAAGGCCACTCTGGTTCTACATAAGCTGGGATCTCCCTGTAGTGTCACTCTCCTGCTTCCCTTTCCATACTCCATGTATAACTTCTTCCAGTTTACCTTCATCTCTCCCAAGGATTGGAGCCACTGCATCCCCAGTATCACGTCAGTGCTTCCCAAATCTAACAGTAGAAAATCCTGCACTATTTCCTCCCCTTGCAATGTAAGGGTCACTCCCTTACACTGCCCGCTACAGCGCTCCTTCTTCCCCGTGCCCAACATAACGCCGACACCTCTCCCTTGGGTCACCAGTAGCCCCACCCTATCCACCAATCTGCAAGCTATGAAGTTGTGAGTGGCTCCACTATCAATCAATACCATCACCTTGCAACCTGCAATCTCTCCTTCTAGCTTCATGGTGGAATGTGATGTCAATCCAGCTATGGAGTTGAGTGAAACCTCCACCATAGCCAAATGAGGATGCTCTTCCTCCTCGCCCTCCTCCTCAGTTGCTCCTGCATCCCCTTCCTCCTCCTCTGAATCCCCCACTAGGATCACATGTAGGGTCTTCTCCTTACACCTATGCCCCGGTGTAAACTTCTCATCACATCGATAGCAGAGGCCCTTGGCCCTTTTTTCCTTCAACTCTGAATCAGTCAACCTTTTGAACCCTCCTTGGTTCACTGCCGTAGTGGGTTTCTCTTTGGCTATCTCTCTAGGAGGAAGGATGGTCGTCGCCCTTGGGCCTCCAACCATGAGTGGTGGTCGGTAAGTGGGGTAAGACACCCCTGATCTCCTCGGTGGTTCCACCTTCAGCTTGTCCTCTACCAGCTGTGCCGTCTCCATGATCCTTACTAACCCATGTGGAGCCACTACTCTGATGGCTGCTCTGATGTGAGGCTTCAGCCCCTTCATGAAACTCCCCTCTAGAAGGTCATCCGGAATTCCTCTCAATCTGCCTGACAGTAGCTCAAAGTGCTCTCTATACTCTGCCACTGTGCCCTCCTGCACTAGAGCCACCAACTGCTCATAGTGTGTGCCCTCGCTGGACACCCTGAATCTGTGCAGTAGAAGGTCTTTGAACTCCTCCCAGCTTCTAACATGTTGTCTCCCTTCAAGCCATTGAAACCAGGCCAATGCCTTCCCCTCCAAACATACCGGGACTGCCATCAACTTCTCCTCTTCTGTGACACCATTCACTGCAAAGTAGCGCTCCACCCTGTAGATCCATCCATAAGCATCCTCCCCTTCAAAAATAGGGATCTTCAATTTCCTCACGCGGTTGTCAGCTCGGTGAAAAGTTCTCCCATCTCCCCAAGTCCCCTGAGTAAAGCCCTCCCCTTGTGGCCTTCCCCTTCTCTCCCCCAGGTAAGGATTTTGAGGCCCCCTCCATGGGGGTTCTCTTGGCTCTCCATAGCCCATGCCGTAGTCTTCCCTTCTTCCTCCTTGCTCCCATGTGGCACGATTTCCTTCCGGAAATCCACCCATCTGATTCGGCCACCCATCACGTGTGCCGTGGGGCCCCCCCGAGCCCATGTATGGCCGGCCCCCTTGACCACCGGTCATTCCCCAAGGGCCACCTACTCCCGACCCTTCTCCTCCTTCCCTTGGCCATTGCCCTTGTATGCCATCTTCGCTTTGATTTACTCCCTCTTCCCTAATTGGAAAATTAGGGTTAGGGTTTTGGTTCGTCACCGGAGATTTCCCTTTTTCCTTAGGGTTTGATGGGACAACTTGAGCTTCTAACAATTTCCGGATCATCTCTTCCATTCCTCCAAATCTTTCCTCCAAGGATGAAAATTTTCCCTCCATCGACGAAAGTTTCTCACCTACCTCCTCTTTCAATTGGCCCATCTCTCCCTCCAAAGCTTCTACTTTCTTTGACGCCATGCCTTCTAGGATCAAGAGCTCTGATACCAACTTGATACGACTTAGGTTTCACAAATTAGGGTTTGCCCTAATTTCCCCTCCAAGAGAGTGAACTTTCTCCACCAACACCAAATGAGAAATAATCACAAAAAAGATAGAGAAGAAAAATGAGAACCTTTGCATTCGCAAGCTAAGAGAAAACAAGATAAGTTTGTCCACTTCGAGAAGGACAAGATCTCCCAAAAGAAAACCCTAGAAAAGCACAAGAGAAGACTAGAGGAAGAAAAACTAGAAAGAGAGTACACTTTTCATAATGCCAAAACTAAACCCTAATAGCTCCCCTCATACCCTTTCAAAAAGATCCTCCCATCCCCAAAATACCCTCACTTAAGTGGGGGGTCCCTCCTTTGGTCCAGCCGGTTCACCGCCCCCCCCCCCCTCTTCCGCCTGTAGACCCGCACGGGTCCAGGCGGGGCCGGTTCAACCGGCCCATCAGATTGTCATCGAAACTACTTTGTGTTGATTTGTCCTGATTGCTTAAGGGTTCGGATTGGATGGTAGAGATTTGTATTGAGGGGAAATGCGATAGCAAGGCACAAAACTGATGAAATGATATAGGAGTTGGCAACAGTTGAGATTCACGATGCTGAGCAGAAAATTACATAGTCAGATCGTGATTCGTGATAATTGTGAAGAACATGACCTGATGATTGAAGCCATTGCATTTCTAGAACAACCTCAGCGCCATGGATAGCAAGCACAAATAAATCCAAGAGAACTTGATATCTTTCATTGAGATGGTGACTTGAGCACATTTTGAATTGCAAACTAATAAATTTCCATTCCCAGCTGAGACTTTGAATTGTTTTATTGTTTAATAGGATGTGTTTGAAGACCAAGTTGATGAATTAGCGTGCCTTGGATAAAATTATGTGTAATATCACTATCGATTAAAATATGAACATTATAATGGTTAATAATTCTAGATTTCTAATTAAATAAAAGGAATGAGGATTATATTGTCCTGCTAAAGCATTCAAGCTAATTTCTGGGGAAAGTTCAGGAGTATCACAATTAGGAGAGGGGTAGTTAGAGTCGGCAGAGTCATCGTCGTCCCTACAAAGTAAGAGATAAAATTTATTGGGGCAACTTTGTTGGGCCCAAATTTACCACCACAATTAAAACAAAAGTCTTTTTTGTGATGAAACTGAATTTCAACGGGGGGACAATTTACGAATTGTTAGTGAATGAGGCTTAGTAGAAGAAACATTTGAATTTGAAGGAAGTGTGGATGTTTGGTTGATGGTAGAAGGTTGGCCTAAAGAAGGGGAAGATGGTTTGGAGGCAAAAAAATTAGGGTTTGGTTTAAGCCAATGGGAAGATGGAAGGGAAAAAAATCTTGAAATATGGACTCATGATGATGAGCTAATTCCATTGCACAAGAAGATTGCCGGGTTTGGCAAGCAACAATTCTCTATGTAATTCTTGCTTAAGGTTCGAAATAAACTAACTTATTAGTGATTCAGATAAATTTGGGATTTTAAAAGCAAGATTTTCAAATGATGTTTGGTATTTAAGAACGGAAGAAATTTAGGCTAACTTAGATTTCCATGCAAGTCTACGTAAGAAGAAATGCTAAAACATTGTTGTAATGAGAGCATGAATTCAGGCTAAGAGGGAATTTGACCTTTCATACGAATCCATATGAACCATGTGGTCGTAGGGCTTTCTAGGTCAAAAAGAAGCAATTCTAACCAGATGGCAATCTAGTGTGTTATGAAAATCAAAATACTCATGAGATTTAAAGATCCAAGTGTCAACATCAAATCCATCAAGATGGGGAAGTTCTATTTTTATGTTTTTAAGGAATGAAAAACCTACAAAGGATGAAGACAATTGTTGGGAGGACTAATGGGCGGTTGAACCAAGAATTCCGTGGATGCTTAAGGGTTTTAAGAGGGTGAGGTGGGCTATCTATACAAAGATTGTTAAGAGTGAGTCCAGGAAGACTTGAAATTGTTGCAAAGTTGTGCTAATTGAAGCAAATTGAACATCTTCTTGATCAAGTCATTTCTGAATTTCTGAAAATTGGGTTCTTGATGAGATTGCATGGATCGTAATGCGTCTACCAAATCAAAATTCTTCATGGTGATGGGTCCCAATATGATGGAAATTGGAAATATCTAATTCTTGAGAACAAAAAAATTGGTACTTGTAACAACGAAAGAAGAAGATCTAGTATAAATTTGTAGTTGGAAATGCAAAATAAGCAAAATAATCAAAGGATGGAGAACCTGATGCGGTCTTGAAAAGAAAAATTGCAAGAGGTGGAGGATTGGCTGATGGCAAGAATCCAAAGGTCTTGAAAAAAACTGCAGATGGAGTTGTTGTAATATTCTTGAATGCGACAACTGTTCTTAAAAAAAAAAAAAAAAAAAAAAAAAACTGCAGCTCTTTGGTCTTGAAACTGCAGGTTTTGGAAGGTTAAAACTGCAATTCTTGAGACATACAACGCCTGAAACAAGGTGGAATTGCTGAAGATGGAATGTGCAGTAGTTTGGTTGGTATGGTGGAATGAATAACGTGCTGAAAATTTAAAACGCAAGGAGAAAGACAGCAGGCCGAATGGTAGAGGAAGCTGAAGTAAGGGAAAAACTGGACGCCTGCAGGCAAGAAAGTTCTGATAACCGCTGGAAGGTTGGCAGGGAAGGAAATCTTGATGGCTACACCATGTGGATGAAGGAAAGAACCACAGGGAGAAGATTCTTGCGATTTCTGCGAAGGAGGCTGAAGTCTTGTGGCTGAATGGCAGTTTGCTGATAGGAGGGGTGGGTGATAGTGGCAAGTTCAGAACGGTAACAGCAATTTGTTGTGCTTCTTGATTGCTCAAGAAGGAACACCTTTTGAGTATGTGCAAACTCCAAGACAAGGTAGGGGAAGGAGGAAACTGAAATTTCATTCAATGAAAAACGTTACAGCATATTTTAGAGTTATTTATAGACTTTCTTAGCTGAACCGAATGGTTGGTTCATTTATTGAACTGGTTGGTTTAAAACTAATTACAATATAAAAAGATATATATATATATATATATATATGCATGCTTTACAAGAAACATGTGCCTATCCTTGGTGTGGTGTATTTGGCTTTCTTCCTCTTTGACGGTAAACTCCCATGTGCATGTTCTTGTCTTTAAGTTGCTCATCCAAGAGTTTCGTCCAATCTCTACATTGTTCATGCAGCATGCTTGTATCTAGTTAAATATTTTGTTGCTTAGCATAAAGCCTACAACCTAATTATTATGAAGTTATAAGTAATAGTGGTACTATGACTAGGAGTTCAATCCCGTGGTATTTTCATATTAGATAGATAGCCAAGAGGAATTTTTTGAAAGCTATAATATTTATGATTCCCAAACAGATAAAATTGTTGAAGTCAAATTAATAGAACTACACAAATATTTTTAAGTGTTGTTGCAAAAACAAAATCTTCATGGATTAATATGAAACATAACCTAAATAATGATATTTATCATTCTTGATTCGTAAGAGATTAATTGCCTGATGAATTTCTGATGTGAAACGTAATGCATGGAAACAAAAACTGCTTGGGGATTTTAATATAAGATTGTTAAAACTTTGCTAGTTATAGAATTAATGCTTACCCAAATTAAGTTCTCGGAATTATCAAGTCGAAATTAAGTAAGGCATGTGGTCACAACTAGATTAATGGGACAATATCAAATTGACAACATAGAATTATATAGTAATGTTATGGAGAGAAACAATAATCCACAATTAACAAATAGAACTTTTCACCTTGGGTCTCTCACTCACTCTCTTTTGGTGGCACTTTTAATGGAGGAAGATTGAGAGCAACCGAGCGATGCCACTAGGAGACAAATGGCGCACAAAGTGTAGTCCGTTGGAGTGGGAGCCGGTGGCGGGTAGTCCATGGGATCACTAGAGAGCATCCAACGTCTTATCCTTTCTTCCTTGATCATCAAAGATGAAGCCGTGGTTGATGTCGGGATCGGCCATCCATGGATGTGGAGAACTCTCTTCTTGAGCCCTTGAGCCAACCACTTGTTGAAACAAAAGAGGAGAAGAGGGGGGAAGTCGACTATGGTGGGGGCTAAGAGGCAAGTGCAGGAAATCTGAAATAAATTTCAGATTTTTGGGCATTTAGAGGAAGAATTAGTTTGAAAATTCAAATCAAGCCAAAGAGGGAGAGAGGGGCGGCAAAGGGGAAAGATTTGGGCTGATTTAGTGGAGTTATTAATGTGATTAGGAGAGAGAAAGAAGGCCAATGAAGGTGGCCGGCCACATGGAGAGAAGAGGGAAATTTGGGAGTAAAGAGGGTGGGGCCCAAGTTTAAGTAGATAAATGAAATAAATCTGAATTTTATTTCAGATTTAATTAAGTATTAAGTAACTTCCCAAGCCTTATAATGAGAGGGAAATCAAATTTGAAATTCAAATATGACTTTAATTTCATTAATGGGCTCGCTTAATGAAGGGGCACCAATTAGGAAAGTGTTTAATCAAGGGTTTGAAATTCAAATGCTATGGATTCAAGATGGGGGGGGGGGGGGGGGCTGCAGGGCTGGCTGGCGGGAGGTCGGCTGCTGGCCGGCGGGAGGTGGCCGGCGGCGGCTGGATTGGCCGTAGGGAGATGGAGGCAGGGTGGCCAGCGGCTTTGGGCTACTTGGGGTAGGCGGCGGCAAAGACAAGGGGGGTGAAAGAAGAGATGGAATTTTCAAGGTTTCGACGACTGCGGATTTACTAACCTCGCTTGTCTCCACGTTGACTTTCCACAAGATTAGATAATTCGAAAACTAGAACTCACTAAGAGATCTAGTTTTTTCCGGCGAACTCACTAAGAGATCGTGGGGGAATGAACTCACAAAGAGAACAAAGAGCCAATTTCATTTCATCCAAAAACTCCCTATTACATAAGAAAATGGCTATATATAGGCCTCTAAATGACAAAAAAAACAAAAGACTAAAATGCCCCTTGGGCTATAATAGCGACCAAATACCCATAAGGGCAAAAGCGGAAAAACTGAAAAATAAAATAAACTACTAAATAAAATGACTCAAAATAAAACTCATGATCGTGGCCATCGATCTCCGGCGTCTCCTGATGGTACATGTGTCGAAATTGGCTGGCGGGAGGTCGGCTGCTGGCCGGCGGGAGGTGGCCGGCGGCGGCTGGATTGGCCGTAGGGAGATGGAGGCAGGGTGGCCAGCGGCTTTGGGCTACTTGGGGTAGGCGGCGGCAAAGACAAGGGGGGTGAAAGAAGAGATGGAATTTTCAAGGTTTCGACGACTGCGGATTTACTAACCTCGCTTGTCTCCACGTTGACTTTCCACAAGATTAGATAATTCGAAAACTAGAACTCACTAAGAGATCTAGTTTTTTCCGGCGAACTCACTAAGAGATCGTGGGGGAATGAACTCACAAAGAGAACAAAGAGCCAATTTCATTTCATCCAAAAACTCCCTATTACATAAGAAAAGGGCTATATATAGGCCTCTAAATGACAAAGAAAACAAAAGACTAAAATGCCCCTTGGGCTATAATAGCGACCAAATACCCATAAGGGCAAAAGCGGAAAAACTGAAAAATAAAATAAACTACTAAATAAAATGACTCAAAATAAAACTCATGATCGTGGCCATCGATCTCCGGCGTCTCCTGATGGTACATGTGTCGAAATTGCTGACGATGTCCTCATCAATTTCAGCATTAAAACATGGTGGTAAAAGTATTTTTAATTGTTTTCTTAGATTTAAATATTATTTGTATGGAGAATTTTATGTTACCAAATATATTTTATTAAATATCTTAGACCACAAACTAAGTATGTGTTGAAAATGAGGTGTTTGAAACCAGAGCTTGAAGAAGAAGCTTGTCACGGCTTCTTGAAGAAATGGAAAAACCGGGAAAATAGAAAGCAGAACAGAGAAATGTTTATTAATATGGCATCAGACTAATACAACCCAAAGGGCTTATTTAAAGAAAAACAAGGCTATAGGATAAGCCACACACAAGCTAACAAACTAAAGAAAATGCTAAAGAAACAAAACTAATAAAATCTGGAATATTTATCTAACAGTATGCAATATGTATTTAGCTATATTTCTCTAAAGATAATAGTTAAGGCTTACCACAAGGCCTTAAAGTTGAGGAATATTATTATTATTATTCTGTTAGGAATATTGCAAATTTGCTTAATATTTCTTGCTTTATATTTCTATGAAAATGTTCTTCACAAAAATGCTCCATAATTAATATCATGCGTGATATATTTGATTCTATTGAAGAAATAATAATTAATAAATATTCTTTAAATTATGCATTAGATATATAAAAAATGTTTAATGTTATAAAATGATTTTCCATATGATTTTGTTAAATTTGAATACACAACTACCCATACTAAAATATGTATTGAAGTCTACACCAGAACTTGTTCATGAACTGGAACCTAAAATTGAGCAGTAGTCAAAAGACTTTATCTAAAATTAAATATGAGATCATACATTAACTTAAAACATGAATTAGAATGTGAATATATCATTAATTTTAGAACATAACTCTTTGTGACTCCTCATTTTTCACGCCAAATCAAAATTTGTCCCTGGTGAGGGATATGAACACTCAAATATGATATGACTACTCATAAGCTGATTAAGACCGTTAGCGTGTAAAGAGGATTGATATTTCTTCAATCTTAAACTACAAAAATGTTTACGAGTGTCCTTGAGATGCATGACATTGCCAAAAACTCCTTAGCTAGGCTTTTCATTTAATTCATTACTCAGACAAGCTAGCCAAAATTGCCTACATAACCGACTTACTTAAGAGCACTCGTGCAATTGACTGAAAGTCTTGAGATCCGATCCATCATAAATGACGATCGCTAAAGCACTTATATTTTGTTGTGCTTCATTACGCTTATCTTTTTTTTTTTTTTTTTGCTTTCTTTGATTTTTTTCCTTTGTATTAAACCTATTAAGTTAGCTTGAAGATTCCCACTTTAATCTCTTTTCTCTTCCTCGGGTTGTGAGGAAGGCCTGAGCATGAGTCCAACGCAAGCTCGCGTTAACAACTATTGTTTGTTAACACATTGTATCTTCTGAGTTTAATAATGTAAATTCTAATAAAATTTTCATTGTAATTATTTGTATGCCTAGTGCCTACTAATCAAATTGATGTCAATTTTTTTCTAACTTTGTTGATTTACATATTCATAAAAAGAAATTTATTGAGAAAATCAGATTGTCATCCTATCTATAGTTCATTGATCATTTCTTTCAAGGAAATGTGAACTTTAAAATCTCATCTATTTGGTTGAGTTCAAAGATACATAATTCTTGACAACTTTTTGAAACCATTTTGATTATTTTTCTTCTGAGAAGTTACTCATGTAATAAACACATCTTATTTAAATTAAATATATTTTGTGTTTACTACTCATGCAAAAAGAGTTTATGGAATCTAATCATTATAATTGTTTTATTCATCATTTTCTCAATTATATATGGTGTACCCATTAGCCAGCATATAATTTAAAGTTGCCTCTTCATGCATCATATGCTATTGGATTACCATTTTTCATATGCATGATTCATAAACCATGGCTATTATAAGTTTATTGCAGATGCAAACAATTGGCATGTGAAATTGAAATTAGATGATAAGATAAATATTTGTCTAAATTATGCAAAATTTGCTGCAAGGACTTTTAAGAAATAAACTACTAGAAAAATGGGATCATATAAAATCATATAATAAATTGGAATGAATGTGTTATAAGATAATGCATCATTTGCATAATTATTAGATAATTATGATAATCATGCCTAAAGCTATAATGGGTGATGAAATCATATCTAATTACTGATCTTGTTTATTAACCATATGATGTGCTGGCGAGAAAATATTACATTTGTTGACATATGGACAATATTTATTACCATATCAGCTTGATGAATGAAGTAAATAATTCGTTGTAATTGAATCTTTTCTAGTTGAGTAGAATTGTTGTAAACCTCAAAATCTATAGTCACTAAAAATGTAAACATTTTTGTGTTATGACGACTAGTCTGAAAGTTGAACTTTTGTTTGGATTTTTTTAAAATTTTTGGTATTTAGAATTCTAATTGTAGTTTCTATGTAGATGGTTAGAATGATATACTATTGTTAGGACGAATTTAAAAAAAGAGCATGTTTAATGCATAATTAAGCAAAATAAACGTGATTATTAAATAAAGAAAAAACGTCAAATAATTTGACATTTTCTATTGAAAATGTAATTAATTAAAAAAACGCCAAATTATTTGGCATTTTGCACTAAGAGAGAGAGAGACTGGAAGAGAGAGATGGTGGGATAGGAAGAGAGAGGCAGGGTGAGGGAAGAGAGAGGATAATATAACTTAATTTATCAATTTTTTAGACAACTTTATAACTTAATTTAATTACAAATTTATAACTTAATTTAATTTTATAATTTATAACTTAATTTAATTAAAATTAATAACTTAAAAGTATAATTAAATTTATAGTTATATTAAGTTATAAAGTTATTAATTTATAAATTAATATAATTATTAATTAAAATTAATAACTTTATAACTTAATTTAACTTTATAACTTATAACTTATAGATTATAATTCATAACTCAATATAATTATTAATTAAAATTAATAACTTTATAATTTAATTAAATTAAAATTTATAACTTAAAATTATAATTAAATCTATAATTATATTAAGGTATAAAGTTATAATTTATAAATTGATATATTATAAATTAAGATTAGTAACTTTATAACTTAATTTTTAAAGTAAAATTTGTAATTTAATTAAATTAAAATTAATTTATAATTTATAATTATATTAAGCTATAAAGTTATTAATTTTAATTAAATTAAGTTATAAACTTTAATTTAAAAAGTTATTACGTTATTAATTTTTATTAAATTAAGTTATATTTCCGTGTCTCTCTCTTCATGTGTATCTCTCCCCTCGGCTCTCTTTCTCTTCCCAAAATTAGTGCAAAATGCCTCTGTCTCTCTTCCTATCTCTCTCTCCCCCCTTGGCTTTCTCTCCCCTCGACTCTCTCTCTCCCCAAAATTAGTGCAAAACGTCAAAATATGTGGCGTTTTCTATTGAAAATGTCAAATAATTTGGTGTTTTCTTAATTACTTACGTTTTCTATAGATTTGACGTTTTCGCTCCGTTTTAAATTATTTAATAATCACGTTTCTTTTGTTTAATCATGCATTAAACATGCTCCTTTTTAAAATTCGTCCCTATCGTTAATGGTGATTTGTACTTGGGTCCCCTTTCTACTATTTGTTGAAACTATTATTTTTTTTTGTATTTGATTAATCTTTATTATTATTTTGTGGCTAATACCTGCGATTGATCATTTTGTTTTGTAATCCTCCACTTCTTGTTGGCTCTGACTTATTTCTTTTTTATTTGTTTTTTGTTACATGCGGCTGAGGGATTTATGGCTTTTTTTATTCCTCCTAGGATTCTCTTGCTTCTTTCGGCTACTACCTCTTGGCCTTGACTACACTATAAGAGGGAACATGTGTAGAATTTCTTCTATTCGATCGTATTCAATTTAAAGTGTGTACATAATTAATTACTTGTGGTTGAGTTATAATTTTAGTAAGACCTGCAATTACTTTTCTTTTGATATTCAATTCTTTGATCAAATTAGAGATTTGAAGAATTTTGGGAGGATATTTTCTTGTGCATGCTTGACGTTTGCCTTTTTTTTTGGCAAATTATTTTTTATCTTATTTTTTTTATTCTTTCTTTCATGTTTTTTATTATTAGCTTCAATATGCAATAATGCGATTGTTATTAGCTAGATTTAAGATTATTTATATTTCTATCCAGTTCTTGAATTCTGATTGTGTGCGTGATTTTCTTGATTCTTTTGCTAATTTCTAATGAAGATTATGTCTATTTTGCTTGAATTGATTTTTATGTTTTAACCCGTCCTCAATGAATTCATTTATTTAACTATTTTGGATTAATTCTTTGTTTTATACTGTGAGTGTTAATCATGTTAGAGCTATATTAGAGATTTTAGACTCTAACTTGTCCTACATCAGACAACCACTCCGATTATTTGCAAGGAAAAAACATACCAAAAGGGAAAATATTTTAAGGTTTGTGATGGCGCAGTGATTACTATTTTTATTTATTTTGTCAAATTTGTTTAATGTTAAATTTTCTTTATTCAATATTTGTATTCAAGAAGCTTTGCGTTAGACAGTGGATATGGTATGGGCAAAAGTTTTATGGTTATAATTGGTTAGGTTGTTGGTTGGAGGCTGGTGGAATCTGATGAAGGGATGAAACTCCAGTGCACATGGCGTGTAAGGAATTATGGATGTGGAATTGAGCTCATAAGTAGGATATATGAAGCTTTGGAAGTTTCTGGACACTACCCGGATCTTCACTTGGAGCAGCCTAATCAGCTTACGGCAGAGCTATGGTCCGCTACAATAGGTGACTCAAACTTAAGCTCTTTTACATTGTTTAGAAGAATTTCTATTTCATTTTACCACTTTAATTATTGCCTTTAGTCCACTGGATTATCATCTTGTATTCTTGGTCTAAGCATATTACAAATATATATATTTAGTATTGAAGGAATTGGAGTGATGTACCATTGCTTCTCACAGTTAAAAATAGAATTCTTTAAATAAATGATCTGAAGTTCTGTTGCTATAGAAATTTGACAGATCTTTTATGCACATCATGAACATCTACAACATCAACAGCAGCAACAACAACAACAACATCAATCCTTTATCCTACTACGTGGGGTCGGCTACATGAATCCTTTTTCGCCATTGTGTCCGGTTAAAAGTCAAATTCTCATTTAAATCTAATAAAGAAAGATCATTTCTAATATTTTCTAATCAAATCTTTTTAGGTCTACCTCTACCTTTTTTAACATAAATCAAATATAATACCTCAACTTTCCTAACCGGGTCATCGGAAGGCCTCCGTTTAATGTGACCAAATCATCTAAGGCGACTCTCTCTAATCTTATCTCCCATCATGAACATCTAAAAGACCAAAATGATGTTAGCTATTATTAATTTTGGTTGGTCTTGGCTACCCTGTGGCTTTGCTATGCTATCTAAATTTGCTACTTTCTTCAGTAAATTCTAATATTCGAATTCCAGATGTTCATTCTTTGCTTTATTGCAGGTGGTCTAAGCTTGAATGATTTCATTGTTGCTGCTAAGATTGATATGGTCAAAACTTTAGATCTCGTACCAAAAAAGAGAATATGGGCCTGACAATTGTGTTGCCACTTCAGGGGTAGAAAGCCATTTTGTTAGCCATAATTCCTTCTGGTCTGGTGTTAAATCTGTGAAATTTAATTGAGAGAATATGCGATAGACTTCTTAATTTTTTTATATAGAAATTTTGTTTATGCCAGTACAGCATTTTGTGTTGATAGCTAGATATTTGAAATGTGTTGCTTGTTGCTTTGAACTCCTTACGAATAATACAAATGATAGCATTTGACATAACTTGTTAAAAAAGATAGTTCATTGTTTGACCATTAAAAAATAGTTCAGTTTGCCTATTGAATATTGATCATACTGGTGAAAGAAGAAAATAGTGTGTTGGGCTTCGAGTTTATGATTTTGACCCCTTGAATACAAACTGGTGATTCCTAAAAACATCATTGTGAGTCTTTGATGCAAGTTTCTTGTACAATCTTTGACCCTTGCTTGGCAGTAAACTGGCACTTAATCGCTCGTAAATTTGAAGATTTTTTACTACAGCTGTCAAGTACTTGTATGAGTCCTTAGACTAATTTGTGATTTTAAGAAAAAAAAAAGGAAAATCAGAAATAAAATTGTCAGTATATGGTTCATGTTTCATTATCAAAGCACAGTTTGTAGTGTTTCATTCCTTTATCTTGTATTTGTACCTTTGCTTGTTATTGTGGGATATCTTATCATTATGTAACTCTTCATACTTGTGTGATTGTGGCTTCGATTGGGATTGCTTTTTTAATGCTTCTTAAAGCAGCTTTTAAATACAAACATTTTAATTTTTGTATTAAAAAATTACTTTAAGAAATAGAAAAAAAGCTGTCCCAAACAAAGCCCTAAAAGTCTCAAGTCGTTTCTTTTTGTAAAATAAACCACCTAGACTATCGTAAGATATCCTTTTCCAAATCGTGGCTCTGATCAGGGATGCTAATCGAAATAGGCATCATTGTTGTCATTTTGAAATGGGTGAAAGTTGTCAAGTTCTATTTACAAGCCCTTCCTCTGATTTATGGAGTTTGAGGCATGAGTTTCAGGCAGCTAAACCTAAATGGAAGACTAAGGGTTGGGATCTGCATCGATCCGGCGTCCTATTCCAAGCTGCCTTTTTTACAACAGTCAACAACTTCAAAATACTAAGGCTTTGTTTGGGACGGCTTTCTTTCTGCTTCTTAAAGCAGCTTTCTAATAGAAAAAAATTAATTTTTTTATTAAAAAGCTGCTTTAAGAAGCAGTAAAAAAATCACTCCAAACGAAGCCTAAATCTCAAGGGATTGCTTCATCATTTTCACTACCCTCCCTTGCTGCTATCTCAACTGCTACATCGCAAGCCCGAAGATCCGTCTCCCTAGGCTGGGATCGGATTTGAATGGCCCACTAGAACACTGGATGGTTCAGCAGGGCTCATGCTTGATTTGTTGGGTGTTAGCCTGTTTTGCTGATCCTTGCTCAATCTGCTTTCTTTTTTTTTTTTGCTAAGAATATTCTCTATTTTAAATTTACCTTTGGGTAGCCAAGGTTCTTAGCAATGAAAAAGCTATAGCCAACTGAGCATACATTTCAACTCAAGAGTGAATGAGATCCATTCCATCTCCAAACTCTTATGGGAACTCTTAGTTTTAAGCTTGATTTATCTAGCTCAATCAAAGTTTCTTGGATTTAAAGGGTCTACGCTTGGCTGATTACTACTTTTACTTGTTAACTATTTCAGTCTATTTTTTGACATTTTGGAAAAATAAGGAGCTTCTATAAGAAGTGATACCTTCTCTGCCATTTTCCTTCACATTATATTATTGACTAATGTAGATGAGACTGATTATTGGTTCCTGGATTATGTTCTCTTTTGGGCTGAGAAATACTTAAAGATGGAATTTAGTTTTGGCTCTAATCAAGAGTTCAGACTGAAATGTTTTAGTTGAAGCTTCATTGAGCATAATTTGGATTGAATTAGTAGAATTTTCGGTTAATTTGAAATGCATGTATGTATTGATCTCTCTTAAAATTTGACTATCTTTTTTTTTTTTCATTTAAAGGAAATAATAAGTTGGATTATTTGGCATTCAATGAACTGTTGAAATATGTTATGCATCATATAAATTGTATTTAAATATTAATCTTTGGGTAATTCTGCAAATTATTATGAAGAGGGCTTTGCTTCCACTGGCAGATAGGGGTTTCTAAATGAAATAGTTAAAAGTAAAATTATATCAAATCTTGATTATTTTTTATCTACATCTTTACTCAAATCGAAGGACAAAACGCTTATAGAACCAGTTTCATTTTGATGTCTATCTAAATTTTTCATCGTAGGTGAAGATTGAAAGGATATCATATTATATCAAAATAGGAGCTTTGAAAGCTCTGTAACTAAGATGCCAAATTGGTACATGCAGGAGAGAAGAAAATCAAAGGTAAAGTTATCATTTTTATATATTTTATCAAGGAGTTATTTTATTATGACCGGAAAAAAAAAAAGAACGGGACGACATTATGCACTATTTTATCAGGCAAATAGTGTGACCTATTAGGCAATCTAAAGTATTATTAATATTATTTTTATTGCTTGCTCCCATTTATATATTTATATGATCTCTCAGTTATTGGATTCTACATCATGTATATGAACAAAGGTGAAGCTCCATTGCCTGGACTGAACGGCACTTGATTGATTATTCTTAGCCTTTAAATGCCATTCAAATAATGACATTTAATTAATAAAATGAGGGCTGATAACATTATCATATGAGTTTGATGTTCCGAAAGTATTGGCTGGCTAAGCAAAAGGTGTTTATGTGTATTCATAAATTTTGTATGGATGGCTCTAAGCATTATGAAATCTAATTGTGGAATGAGATAAGCTAAGAACTCTTGTTCTTGTTAGTCCTAAACAAATTACTCTCATTTCCATTTTTCTTTTGACTTGAGATTTCTGAAAAAGAAAAAAATATATTATTTTTTATTTCTTGCTCCCATTTATTTATTATTTTGAACAAAATTAATTGTTTGTATTTATATTTGTTGTGTTCTGGAGCATTCGCAATGGTAGAGAGATAAAAAACTTAATGTCTTAGCTTTGAACGAAGATCCAATACGCATATATATATAAAGAGAGGGGTATGAAATTAATAAAAGAATATAATTTTTACGTGGAAAACCCTAGAAAGAGGAACTGTAGTCGGCAGGTGATTGTTTTCAGAGGGACTGTAGTTGGCGGGCAACAGTGGTCGGAGAGACCTTAGTAGGCGGGTGACGGTGGTTATATTTAGCATTCCTTAGCACTATCCCGCCGGTTCTGAAACCGCCGCGGAATGTCTTTGTAGCGTATTATAATCACGGGGACATCCAGCGGTCATAAAACTGCCGCAAAAATATTTGTGGCGCGTAAAACCGTCAAGAAAGGTTGAAATTTGTGCTGTGAAAGCCTAATTTTTTGGTAGTGGGACACATCAACATTTTTGAAACAATTGCTTTACTATGTAATTGAATCTCTTAAAACATCCCTCTCTTAATCCTATCTATCTTCATTATTTTCAACTCACTGAACTATTTTAAAGGAATATACTGACCTCGAGGATGAACATCTTTGAGACTATTAATATTGTTTTCCTTAATAATATTCTATAGAATATAATATTGAACAATTATCATATATGTATGCACTCTCTTATTATATTAGGCAAATCCAATCTATGAGACAAATGTGATACATAATAAAAAATTTCAAAAGCATTTCCCTAAGCTTTAGTGATCAGAATGTGATGCATAATCCCATGCTTTCCACAATGTGACAATGCTGGGCTCCATTATTATTGTGAAAGGTGCAATTTAATAAGCATTCTATCATAATGGACCTTTTTCCTCTTGTTTCTAATGCTGATTAATGGTGAATTATTTTCAATTAATGGGAATCCCAAAGTTTATGATTTCATATTGGATAATCTAATTAAAATTCTTACAAGTTTTCAACAGAAAAAACAAAGCAAATGCAAGAATTCTGGACTTTAATATAGTGTCTCTCTCCTCTTTACGTCTTGCTGTAACGATAAGGAAATTTGGCCATTATTCATACATTTTTTACTGTAAATATTAAAGAAATATAATAATATTTACAGAATATCTACTCATTTATGTTATATTTTTAGTGATCAAATTTAATTAAGATTAATATTTTATGCGACTTAATTAAATTTTCTGAGGCTAAAAAGTACGATAAAACCACACTTTATATAAAATCGTGACTAAATTTTTTGGTGAAAATAGCAGTCATAATTTAAAAAGGATTGCAAAGAAAATAAATATTGAATGAAAGTATTACTTTTTTTGGGAATGAATAAAAGTATTACTTCACTTAAAATTTATTAGATTAATTTGCTCAAAGTTCAAAAAAAAAAAAAAAATGGTGGGGCTCTGATCTAATTTACTGTGTCATCCATCCCAGCTTTTTCCCCAGCAGCAACTTTGAGTCAGAAACGGTGGGAAAACCAGTAAATGCTTCGCATTTAATTTCTTCTAACGTGTGCCCTCTTTTGTCAGAAATTATTCTGGGGAGGTCGGACACGGAACGTAGTCCGAAGAACAACTAGAATGCGTCATATCGGTGGTACCGAGCAGAACCGAGCGAAGGGGTGATTTAAAGCATTCTGATTGGTCTCCGAACGTCGTTTGGTGTCATGATGATATTCAGCATCCACATACAATAATTAATCCTCTTTCATTGATAGCGGCGATGAGGGCTTTTATCTATCTCTGGATGCAGATAAATAAATAAATAACTGAAAAAGAAAGCTCTTTTCATTTAAAGTCTCATTATTTGCTAAACCTCCCTTAGAAACTACTCAGCTATCAGAACAAATATGGTTGTTTATACTTCATACACTCTGCATCTTTATCTCCTATCTAATAATGACCTCCCTTAGAAACTCAGTTATCAGAAGAACACAATAAGTTACCAAGCATCCATAACGCAGGTGATTCCACTATTTGCAAGGGTAGTTTTCTTTCGAGGTTGTTTTTCATCATACTTCTTATTTTTTTGTCAAAGCACAAAAAGCTCTTATTACCGATCACTCATTACTACATAAAAATCATCTTTCATCAATGATAGTATGTGATGAGAGGGCAATCTCCTAATAGATTATACTGTGTTCCTCAAGGAATCTTCTTCTAATCATTGAGGGAGAGCCGGAGAGGCAATAAGAGATAATATGAGAAGACTCCACAATGAATAAGAATCTCAACAAGTAGTCCTTTTGCTGGGATATTGACTAGTTTTAGCTTATTCATTGCTTTTGATAAACGCTTATCTTATGTGTCGCCTTTGGACTAATCATACTTAGTATGAGTTTGATGGAATCGTCATGACTTCGTCTTATATGAAGTGGCAATCAATCTTGATATTTTTTGTTTGCTTATCAAAAATAGGATTAGTCATATTGTGGTTGAATATGCATTGATGTTCAAAATGCCAGTATAGGAGAAATTTAATGAATCTCGACGTTCAGTAATAGTCGGTCATGTCATATTAATTCACTAACTTAGGTTCCGTTTGGGACGGCTTTCTTATTGCTTCTTAAAGCAGTTTTTTAGTACAAAAATTAAAAATTTTGTATTAAAAAGCTGTTTTAAGAAGCAATAAAAAAGTCATCCCAAACGACACCTTAGTGGCTAATATGCTGGACTTGACTTCAATAAAGGATCAATAGACTATAATTCATACAAAGGAGTCCCTCTAGTAGAACTCCTCTACAATATGATCATTCTCTATAACAAAAGACCTTTTAAGCAATTTGTAATGGAAACCTTTCTGCACTAATTGCTAGATTGGGCAGTTAAAATTAATATAAAATGATTAGGATAAAAATAAATAAAACAACTAAAAAAATAAATAAATAATTACTTGAAAAGAGAAGTTACTCTTTTCATTACAGTGAAGAGGATTGATAGATAGATAAATATTAACCACATAATTTGAATCAAATGCAATCTTGATATCTTCAAGTTTTGAAGGATCGAGATGCCTCTTCCACTTTTGTCTTTATTTTCTCTTAATTTTTCTCACATCTACATTATAGCTGTTAAAATTTTCGCATAACCCAAAGATTATATTAAAAAAAAAATGAAAAACATTTATCTTTTGATTAAATTATAAAAAATTATATTTCCTGGAATAAATTTCATAAGAATTAAATTTAATTTAAACTTAATGCATATGAAATAAATCAATTAAATATAATATTATATTTATCTTAAATTAAATTTATTATTTACTATTGCATGTTAAAAAGATTGGTGACCATAGAGATATAGTTTTCACATTTTTATTTTCTATGAAGTTTCAACACATATATACAAAATATATAATATACATCAGAATTTTTACGTGAAGATTTTGAAAAGAAAAAAAAAAAGTGAGACCTTTTCCAAATAAAATGATCCACTAAAATATATTATTAAACTGATTCAGACAAAAATATATATAATGAGAATACAAAAAAATATATTTTTTCATAAAGATTACATCTCAATTAGGAAATGTTGCCTCTTAGACACGGCATTTCATTTTCTGATGCATCAAAATCACATCTTACAGACTTTTCAATTTTCAATCTTTTAACTTTTTAATTAATTAATCAATCAATTTTATTAAGAATTAAGACATATAATCATCTTTTTATAAAACTTAAAACATTTATCTCCATTCTTTTAATTAATTAATTAATCAAAATAATTACTTGCAATCAATTTTTAAGTTTATATTATTTTGATTTTTTTCTTTTGTTTTTAAACCCATAAATTTCTAGAGACAAAAATATATCCATTCTTGTTTCTTAATTAATTACTTAACATATTTTCAAAATCCAAATTGATAATCTTGAAGCCAACCAACTAGCCTCTAACTTTCTTCCTATTGTCATCTAGCCTTGGTGATTGATGACAACTTCAATTAATGATCAGAACTTTAGAAGAAAATTTGGAAAAGACAAGCAGTTGGATTAGATTTATACACAACTTCTTTTAGAGCAAAGACCAAGACTTCTTTGATTGCTAATGGTTTAGTTAGAAATGTTTTTTAAATAGGTATTTTTTAATTGATATATTATAATTTTAGTTGTGAAAAAATGTATATATGGCTTCATCACCTAGAGTAGTAAATTTATTGATCAAATTATTCTGCATATAAGAATACATAGTTATATTAAATAACAATTAAACATAGGCGTGTTAATAAATGATCAGACCAAAAAATGTGAATTCGAGTTAACCCGTTTGACCATTAGATGGATTCAGGTTTAGAACTATAACCCATTTAATTGATAGGTAGGGTTTGAATTAATCTGCAAACCTAATATTGACCAAAAATTAATTGACAAGTTTTTTTTTTAAATATTTTTATTTATTGATATGGTCTTCTTATTTTTGGTCAAT
Organism: Dendrobium nobile; assembly: GCA_022539455.1. Lineage (NCBI taxonomy): Eukaryota > Viridiplantae > Streptophyta > Magnoliopsida > Asparagales > Orchidaceae > Dendrobium > Dendrobium nobile. The sequence goes on from CM039726.1 coordinate 2,857,558, forward strand.
TAACTTAAAATCTATAGTTATAGAGTTATAAATCCGAACCCGACCATTTAACTTGTTTTAAAGCTGTTACTTAAACATACTATTATCAAGTTTTTTGAAATAAATAATTATAGAAAAGTTTATTCATCACTGCATGCAACAATTCATATTATTTATCTAAACAAATGATAATTATGAAAAAAAAATTAGAATAACCTAATAGAATTTCTATCATAGTGGGTTAGATCATTAGATTTATTTGATGCTAGTACATTATGAACTCTTCATGTATAATAATAATTCTAAAATAAATTTAATAATTTTTTGATTTATTTTAAAATTTATGAATACTGCATGAGACCTAATGGACACATTCAATTTTTTTTTTTTTTTTGAAACAAAAAATATTATTAAAGCAACAGTGAAGTTACAAGAGGCTGAAAACCAAGAAAAGCCAAAAAAGAAAATACAATAAAACAGAGGAAGTAAAGTAGGCTCATTAATTGACCGAGGCTACCAGCTCCCCGACACTACGCACCGACCATCCAATTTGGTGAAAAACACAGCAAAGGTTGCCAGGAGTCATAGCACCAAGGAGCGAGCCCCAGCCACATCATCGCCTGCCACAACCAACACCAACCAAAATTCGGACGAATCAGCTTGAAATAATTCATTCAATTAAACTAACGACCCCGACGACCTCTCCCACGAGGTCTACCACGAGCACCAACAAAAACCGGATGATCACGAACCATTTTGAAATCATGTCCAGGATCCGAGCCACCACCATGATCCGAAGAGGAATCGGAATCAGCTTCCGACGAACAATGAAGCCAATCCAGGTGAAGACGCACATCCCTCCCAGAATTATCGCCCACATGATAAATCATATCATTTGTCTCTACTAATTTCACAGGCACATCCACGAAAGTGTTAGGAACCAATCCATCACCAGAATTAATCTCCTTCCTAACAACGTCATCACCCCGAACATTAAGAACAGTCACATCCGATATAGCATCAAACGAAAGTCCAGCCGGATCAACAGACCCATTCACAATATTGCACATAGTCCCCTCATTACAAGAGTTAAGAACGGGAGAAAAAACAAGGGGCAAGCCAACCCCCACCTCAATAACAGGTAAAACAGCAACCCCCACCCCGTCTGAAACAGCCAAAACCACGGCTTCAGGGGTAGAAGCCCCTACCTCCATAGAATTACGGTCACTATCACAATTTAAAGGGAAAGGAGAGACCAACTCAGTACCCGGCGGGACAAAGGGTAAGGCATTAGGGGATAAGACCGAAACAGCATCCAACAGATTGCCAACATGATCGCCAGACACATCATTCGCATCATTCACCAAATTAACAACATTCATTTGGAGATTATTGTCGGAGGAGTTGAGAGCAACCAAAGATTCCTCAATCTCAGCAACACCACCCTCCGGAAGTCGACGTCCCACAATATCAGAAACAGGAAGATCACAAGGACCTTCCACAATCTGCGCCTCGATACCACCCAAAGACGAATCAACAATATCGCCACTTTTCGCAATAGCAACAGGCAAAACCGCATTTCCACGAGATTGAGAACCATTCAAAGTAGCAGGAAAACTACCACACTCCCCCCTAGAGTGACCTAGGCGTTTACACAACACACAGTAAGCAGGCACCTCCTCCAACACAACCCGTTGAACATACCCTGAATTCTCTGGATCAACCCAAATTTTTTCAGGAAAATCCTTAGTAATATCTAGCTCCACCAGGACCCTCGCTATAGAAGGCCTTGAACCTACAGAGGTAGAACTATCAACTTTTAATGGACGGCCAAACATAGAAGCCAAAGCATGGAGGATACGAGGTGCAAAAAGGTGCGAACGCAGATTAAGAAAGGCAACCCAAATAGGAATTACCGGAGACTCCACACCGACATCAAGATCCGGCGACCATTTAGTGAGTTTCAAAAAACAATTATTCACCAAATAGGATCTATGACAAAAAACTCTACTATAATCCAAGTCATTTGAAAGCTTAATTAGAATATGAGATTGATCCAGGACAGAAACCGAAAATTTAGCATTCAGCTTCAAACTGAAAAAAAAAATTCCGGATGGCATCTAGTGAGGGGCGACGCGTAGGAAAGAAACCAACAAGAGCAAATTGAAAAGGAACAGACAAAGCCAAAATTTCTTCCTCCGAAATCCATAAAGAGGGCAAACCACGACAAGAACACTTTCGTAACTCAGGAAAACGAGCTGAATTCGAAGAACCAGAAAGAGCAACCACAAAAGAGCTGGATTTAAAGGACCCATCCAAAAAACCCGGGTCACAAACACGACTAACCACCATACCAGCCACGCCTCCCGGAGGAGGTAAAAAAAAAACAAACCGTAAGTAAAAAAAGAAGATGGAAGATAAGAAGAACCTCCCAGGAGACCAGCAGATCCACCGGAAGATCCAAGCCCAAGGAAAGCTAGGGCAAAGCCCTAGCGGCGCGGAGCAAGCGCCGGTGCCCTAGCGGAGCAGAGCGAGAGAAAAAAAGCGAGTAAGAATGCACCACGTCAATAGCTGTTAATTCATCGCATTGCTTGTTGATTCAATATAAGATCTAATGACAATGCATCATTTTTTTGCATGTATTTTTAATTTTGTGATTGATTCGTTACAAATTACTTTCTAATATCTCAAACTCCACTAAATCCTAAAATAAATAAAAAATATTGTCAGATTATTATTTTGTTATAAATTACTTCTTAAATCAGCTTTTTAATATAAAATTTTAAATTTTTTATAGAAAAAATGTTTTAAAAAATATCAAGAAAGTAATCCCAAACAAAACTTAAAAAAAAAAAAATTAAGTGACCTGAATCGGTTAGGTTGATATCAACCCACTAAAGTTTTGATGATACAAGCAAAAGCCAAACTATGCATACAAATTAAAGAGTTGATTACCTATTTCCTTTGTCTCCAAAATTAAATGCTTGCAAGCATCTCCCAAACTTTGGTAGGCCACCATTTCAGCATTGTTTGCCTTCCTAAGTTTTTAACAAGTTGGATTTTTTTTTTTAATTAAAGTAAAATACTTGATGATGCTCACATGTTACATGTGTATATAATAAATATTATTTTAAATATTCCTCTCAATTTCCTCTCTATCACTCTATAGTAATATTATTCTCTTTTACATAAAAACTTTTGTCCAACAACATTATTGCAGGCAGCATGAACAAAAAATTTTTGTAATTTTTTTGATAAAAATTAAATTATTTTGCTAGCTATTGCACAATAACTCCAAGCCTTTAATCCTTCTGAATTTTAGACATGGAGAATAGGAAATTTAAAATTATTGTAAAATTTCTTATTGGCATTGGTAATTGTGAAATCTTATTTACTGAGAAAAATACTTTATTGATTTTAAGTATGAATTATAATAACCAATCAAATGATCATTATTTTTCATTAATTATTTAAAATTTGCATTATGAATCCTAGCCTTCATTCATTTTTGTTGCATGGTCCATGAATTATTAATTATATTTTGCATAATTATTATCATTCAGTTCACTAATTCTTTTTATTTATTTTAAAATTATTTTATCATGCTTTATATAATTAAAAATCTATTATAAATTTATAATAAATATCTTCCTTTTCGCAAAGCCCAAACACCGTCCCCTACAAGAAAATGGCTGATATCTCGGCCCAGCCCGGCCCAGCCCATAAAACAAACGGTGTCACGTGCTATCCATGATCGTAATTCATCTCCCCAACTACCGAACGACATATAAAGGTGAGAGCCGCACCTCCCGTCCTCGTGCTACCCACCACCACGTCGCAGCCGTACGATGACAATCGAACGGCAACAAGAGGGCTCCACGAAATGGCTAATCGCGCCGCGTTGTACAAACGACGGGATACGCCGTGGCGGTGAGCCATACCTTCCTCTCACCTCACGTGTTTGGACCCCACACTATGCTTCCCGGAAGAAATGCCGGGAAATGATGAAACGAGCTTTAAACGGTAAGATGCCTCTCCTTCAAATTTAACAAAATAAAAGAATTTGTGTATTTTTACATATAATTTGAATATCTTCTTTTTGTTTTCCAGTAGATGAAAAAAAAGGCGAGAAATACCAAAACAGGACAGATATTTCTTACTTTCCCCTTTTTTTGAATTTATAATTTTAATATTAAGAGAGGAAGACTTGGACGCTTCCGGTGCGGACGGCGCCGCATATAGGACACCCCTCGCCGGCGGCGGCGAAGTCGCATGCGGGACAGAGGCAGAGATGACGGCAAGGGATTAAAACCATCGACGCCGGTCGCCGGAGGCAGGCACGGCACGCGTGCCACGGAGCTTCTGCTCTTTCCGGGTCGACGTAAACCGATTCAGCGTCGTCCGCCGGAGACTCGCCATAACAATCCTCGCGGGCGGTGGCCGCCGCAGCTGCAGCGGCGCGCTGGAGCTGAGCATGGAGCGAAGCTGCCGTCGCCTGCTCGGCCATTGCCTTGGATTGCCACGCCATGGACTCGGATCGGAGTCGGGTGAGTCGATCCTCGAGCTCCGCGCTCCGGCGAGAGGCAAGCTCGACTTCCGCCTCTTTTTCACGTAGCCTCTTGATGACAGATTTTTCCGCTGCCAGGAGTAGTGCGCGGTAGTGATGATGCCGCCGAGCGATCAATGCTCGCCTGAGCTGTTCTCGCTGTTAATTGAGAGGGGAAAAAAAAAACCCAAATCTCTATATCATCATCTCATCGTGAGTGGAATGGAAAGGGGCAAACATGCTATGGTACCTGAGCAAGCAAGAACTGTTCGATTTCATCCTTCTGTTGATTCATCTGCGCGGCAAGCTCTTCTGAAACGAAGGCAGAGAGGAGAGAATCCGATTGCTGTCTTTGATTTTGTTCATCCAACGCAAGGCGGAGACCGGTGGAGACCACCGTATGAGTCGGCACCGGAGAACGTGGCTGAGAAAGACCGATCACTGCCGTCGGAGGCTGCACCGCAGCCGGCGGTATAGAAAACACCATCGGCACGCCGATTGCCGCTGAGGCCGCCTCTCTTCCCCTCTTCCTAGGATTCGCATTGCCTGCACCAATCATCTCCTATCAACAAACAAAGAGAATGCAGAGAAAACCGAGGGGGGGTTGAGCTGAATACCTCCATTGGAAGAGAAGAAAACAGGGGATTGATCGAGAAAGGAAGGTGGAGTGAAGTCCATATCCTCGTTGCTTCTGTCGGTCTCGGCTCTGCGCGATCTCAGAATTGATAAATCAGCAAAAAAGAATAGAAAAGCTACCAGGAAAAGAAGAAGAAGAGAGCGCAAGCAATTCCAATAACTTGTCACGGAAGAAGTACCTGTCGAGTAGCAGAACATTAGCAGGGTACTGCGCTTGCACGGCCATTGCCTGTATTCCGCTTAGAGAGAGAGAAGGTAAGGAAGCAAAGTAGAAGAATAAAGAAGGAGAGAGAGAGAGATAGGGAACGAGGGCAAACGAAAGCTTCTTTTACACAGCAATCTCCTCTTCCTCGCTTCGTGTACCCGCTCGCACGCTCATCGATAAGAGAGAGAGTCGTGGGCGCGACGCAGGGAAGAGAGAGATAGGCGCTCGAAACAAACGAATGTCCAATACCGGCCTTCTTATTCTCTCCTTCCCACTAAAAAATTATTAAATCAAATATGCGAATAATCTGAGTATATAATCATCCACTCCATATATAATTTAATAATTATATATTTATTATTTTAAAAAATAAATATATAGAAAAAAATAATTTCAAAAATATGTTGATATAAATTATATAAATATGTGCTTTATAATTATTATATAAATTTTGTGATTAATGCTACATCCAAATAATCAAAATATTAGGGATACTAGAATAAGAGATGTTAGCATCTTAGTATTATAGGAAGATTCATCGCACATAAATAAAAGAAGATTTCATAAGAGTTATTAATTTTGCGTGAAATTTTAGGAAGATAAAATAAAGATGTTTGTGTTAATTTAAATAGTTCCATTAGTGTATATCTCAGATTTCTAATGCTGTCATTTTTCTTACTTTGTGAAATTATTGATACTATAATTAGTAGAAATGAAAGGTTGAGGATGAATGTCATGATGAGAGTTAAAAGAGGTTTGATGTTTTAGAGTTAACTTCAAGAGATTATTTACGATATATTCGATCGTTCTCTTTTGAAGATATGAGATTAGAGGCCAAGAAGTTAAAGTATAAATCTTGATGTTGATGTTGGAGGTCAAAATTGTTGTATATAGTATGTATTGGCGATGCATGCATGGATTTTGTTGGCCATGGCATTTGATGAAATTGGGGGCCACATGCGTTAGTGTTAATAACATGCATCATCCTTATAGGCAGTGGCATGCATCGATATTCGTGGCAATAACTGATGAAAAAATTGATGGTGTCGTCATGTATCAGCCATATAGATGATGACATATGTTGGCATTACTGGCGATGACGAGCAACATAGTTGATGGGGATTGGCATTTGAGTTGATGACATGTATATGCTATATATGTGATGACATACATCGATGTTGCAAGCAATAGCACGTTATGAAGTCAATGAGCATCATGATTAATTTGTGTTGAACACATACATTAGTCATATGGGTAATGACATCTATTAACATTATTGGTGATGGTGGATGATGAAGTCAGTGGGTGTCGGCATTAGTATCGAATTCTCTATATGAGAACGGAATATCTCGTGCATCGATTCATAGGCAACATCTTTGACATCAAGCATGAGTGGAAAATAAGTAAGTGTTGACTAAAGGGGCTAAATCAATGATGTTGATGATAAAAGCTCATCAACCCACTACTATCCCTTAGAGCGAGCCGGTGTTGTGTTGTTTAGATCCGATCAACTCAAATTGCTGAAATTCTTACATGATTTGACAAATTTAGAAAATAAACCTAAATTGACATAATCGAAATCTAAATCAGAGGATTGTCAAGAAACAAATTTAATGATGCTTATATTTAAGTTTAAATTTTTTTTTGCAAAGTTTATTAGCACATAATTATAAAAATTTGAATAGTTTAATTGGTTGCTTTTATTTGAATTTAATCTAATGGAATAATAATATTATGTTGAATTTGTAACATCATTATCAAATAAAAATTACAGAAATAATTATTTTAAAAAATTGACATATACATATGATATTAATATTTTTTTGGATTAAAAAAAGGGCCAACAAAGTCTAGGAATTATTTTTGACTCTTTAAAACTTCATATAAAGCTTAACATATCTACTAAAAAGAATAATCTATATGATTTATATTTGAAATTACAGTGCAACATTACAATGTGAAAATGACCAGAGTTTTAGAATTTGCATAAGGAACAAGCTAGGGATGTGCATGTTGAATTATAGCTGGCTTTTGCTTTAGATATCTAGCTATTTATTTGTCCTCATAAAATTTCTAACTAATCTGTTTTTCATTTCATACCTATCCATTAAAAATTCTCCCATTTGTACTATGAAAAATCCACCCATCTAGAAGTTATTAAGTTCTTCCAAATTAGCATGTGAAATATAGTAAAAAAAACTAATAATACAAAAAAATAATAATAATAATAAGTCAAAATTCTTATCAAATTATTAATTTTATAATTGATTAAAATATGATGATGAAAAAATAATAATCATTGTTGTATCGCATTATTCCTAAAAAATAATCATTTTGCAAAAAAAAAAACAAAAAGTTGCATAAAAATAAAAAATTAAAGTAAAAAAAAGATTTAAATATTTAATATCCATAAGAAAATATTTCAAATGAAGAATAACATAATAAGATAAAGCGTAATATGCAATATGATAGTATACAATACATATATAGATAGGGTATATTTGTAATTAACTAAATTGGAGGTAATTAATGAGATTCCCATCACAACATAAAGTGTTGAGGAAAATTTGATGAGAGAAATAAAAATAAAAATAAAAAAGATATTGATTTTTAATAAATTCACAAGAATTAGTAAGTGGCATGCATGCATGTGATTCTTTCAAATGTCAATGGATAAGGCAAAGGCCACTCCCTCCCACTTGGATAGATTATAGCATCAACTTAGGGGGGTTGTTTTCATGCTTACAAAGAGGCATATAGAATTAATCCATCTCCCCAAAAGAGCATCCTATTTTGATACCTTTAATCCTTGAAACCAACTAATCAAGAAAAAAGATTTGTTCTCTCTTCCTCACCTACCCAATTCAATAATAAGTAAAATTATTACATGCGAATTTTGTATGTGTGGACAACTGATTAGAAAATCGTCCATTACCGATGGATTTTTCCGGCGGAAATTAAGTTTTCCGATGACTTTCCGGCGGATATTTTTCCACAGGTAAAAGCCGTGTAGGAAACGAGAACCGGCAGCTCATTTCCGGTAGGAATTTTTTCCGGCGGCTTTCTAACAATTTTAGTTTTTGGTCAGTCCGTCCGTTGACCTAGAATATCCGCTGGAAATTTCCTGTGAACTATCCGTCGGTTTGGCCGCTGAAGATTACTGTTGGTCTAGCCGCTGGATTTTGCCAACGAGAACACCGTAGGAGAACTGTCGGGAATATCCGACGGTATTATCGGTGGAATTAACCGACATTATATGTAATAATTTCTTTAATAATGAAATACTTCTATAAGAATATACGCCAAAAAAAAGGAGTTTAATCACTATTATAGACTAATTTAATTATCACAACGTTTTACACAAAAAATATTTTAGGAATAAATATGATAATTTGCGTAATTTTATAGTAATTAAATGTGTTTATTTCTAATAATTACAATACAAACAATATAGTCTCATGATTATTAGAAAGCGAAATAAAATAGTTGAAATTTGTAGTCAATTATAATTAATAACTAATCAATGAATAATTCGAAATAGAATAAAAATAAGAAGAGAGAGAGAATACGATAAGAGTTTGATGGGTGCAAAGGAAGAAGGGAGGGAAGGCGTGAGGGAAGAAAATTTTAAATGTTTCATGCCTAAGGTTTTCTTCTTCTAATAGGACCCACTAAGGCGGCACCTTCACCTATGTTTTATGGCTCAATAGAACAAGATGAATTTAATAGTCCAATTAAGCTATTTTTATCATATTAATAAAAGTTATTAATTTAATAGAATGAATTTTCGCTTCGTTTGAGACAACTTTTTTATTGTTTTCTGGAACGACTTCCTAAATTTTGTTAATATTATATATGTAACTTTATAGTTGTTGACTATAGAATTATACAATCAAGCTATTAACTCTTCTATTATTCATCATTGGCTCGAAAAAAACATGAAGAATTGAAGATCTGACTCAACCAAATCGATTGAACTCAATTATATTTCATTATTTTTGATCTCTTAAGAGAAATTCTTCTTAGCCTTCGTTTGGGACGGTTTTTTTATTGGCTTCTTAAACAGTTTTTTAGTACAAAAATTAAAATTTTTGTACTAGAAATCTGCTTTAAAAAGTAATAAGAAAGTCATCCCAAACGAAGCCGTAGCCTACCCGATATATATATGGCTCAATTCAAATTCAATATGAATTGGAATTAATTCTTTACGCATCGCATTAACTTCGATTTGAATCAAAAGTGGACCCAATTTTCAAAATGTCTTTTACCTTTAAGCTAAATTCAAAACCTAATAGTTGTGTTAGAGAAGGAAAATCACACAATTCTCCTCATAAATATTCAATAAAAATAAATCTAATTACAAATGGTAAAGAGATATTTAAACATTATTGGTGATTTGAAAAATCTAACTTTTTTTATCATAGCAATATCATGATTCTCCCACCAACTCTTACATTTATCTCTTTTTCAAGAATGCAAAGGGCACAAGTAACTATTAATTAACAAGTTTTCTATAGAGAGGTGATTAAGAGTTGATAGCTACTCTACAATGTGCTCTTGTTTTTCTTAATTTGAAGGTTTGAAGTAGTATGATTCTTATTGAAGATATGTTCTTTAATTAAGATTCTTTCCTTGCAAATGCCTCCTACCTAAATGGTTGGAGGGGCCTCAACCTAAAATATATTCCATAGAATATTTTAATTTTGTAGTGTATTTTAGAGATATTTTGTGGGAATATTTTGATGATATTTATATCATTTTTTATTATGTATTAATTTTATTTGCCTTCTTATAATAAAAATTAATATTCTCTTGTAACTATAATATGGTCAATATAATAATTTTTTTAATTATAAATATGGGAATTTATCATCAAATTATATAAATAAGTTTATATATATAATTATTATGGGAAAATGAGAGAAGGTAAACAAAAAGTTTTGATTAGCACTTCTTATAGCTTGGAAAGGGTCCCCATACTCATATATCAAATTCATTTGAACATCCAAATATATTAATTGCATATAACTTATATAAAAAAATCTTTTTTTTTTATTTTAATTAATGATATTCACATCCAAATCATTATATAGTATACATAAAAACAAAAGGAGTAGGCCATACACTATGAGAATTTCAATTTAAAATCAATCAAAATTTTTTCTATTAAATATTCATTCCACCTATATTTTTTGAGAAATATAACTCAAAAGTTATATGAAAATTTTTATTTTAATAAAAATGAAATCCTTAAAATAACTCAATAGTTTTTTCTTGTGAGCAAAGAGATGATTCATATATTCCCTTCTCTTGCTTTAAATAATGTTAATAGGAACTGAAGTGGCTAAATTTTTTTTTTTTAAATATAATATTTGTGTCCTTAGTTGAGTCCTTTTTTTACTTTGATTTATGATTTACTCACCTAAAAATTCCATATTAAATAAATATGCATATTATCATTCATATTAATTATTTGTTAATTTATTATTTAAAATTTATATAAGTAATTAATATATTACACTTTTATTTTGTTTTCCTCATAGTTTCATGTAATCTACCACTAGAGGTAATGGGGGACCAATACAAATAATATCATGTGAGTCACCATAAATATCATGATCATGCACTATTATATTCTCATGAAAGCTGATGGAGAGGGGCAAGCAAACAAGAAGCCTAACCTCCATTTGGCCACCCTCTCACAACCAAAACCAATCAATGGTTCAAACTAGTGGTAAACAAAAGTCATCTCAATAAAGTGGAAATCATTATACATATACAAAGAAAAAGATGTGTCATTTAATATTTTCTTCATATTTAATAATAATAATAATAATAATAATAATAATAATAAATATAAAGAGAGGAAAATAATTCAAATATATATAAAAATAAATGTCTATAAATTTTATTTTTGACTTATCTCCCTAGCTGCTCATTAATATCAGTTATACATAATATTAGTGGATTTTTTGTTCACGCGTTTATATTTTTTTTCATAAAAAATTGAGTTAGAATATTATGAGCTTTATAATTAATCTTTAGATTTAATTTTCGATGAATGTACTATGTATCTAATTAATAAAGAATTATATTGCTCTCATCTCAAACTCAAAATTTTTAATTTAGAAAATTCTAACACAAAGTTAAACATAACAAATTATTTTTAATTAGTTTATTTTTAGATGACTATAATATATAACTTACCAATCAACTATTATATTACCTTCACATCAAAATAAATTCAATATAAAACAATATAGTGAATAAGTTTATATCAATATATCATATAAAAATATTTTTGATCCTTAAATTTTCATAATAAATTCTTATTTTTTTGTCAATTAAATTAGCCAACATCTCTCTCTCTCTCTCTCTCTCTCTCTCTCTCTCTCTCTCTCTCTCTCTTTCTATGAGTACAAACAAGAAGGTAAGGAGGTCTCAAGATTCCTTTTCTTAGCTTCCACTCTGCCTCATCTATGAATGCCCTCTTCCACTTAATGATATCATGTCCCTCTTACCCACCATGTATAAATCATCTAAAAAATATAAATTAAATTCTTTATTTATAATTTTTTTAATTTTTTTGTTTTATTATATTTAAATATATAAAAAAAATTTATAAATGTATATTCAGTTTGAAAATTATTTCTTAAAATAAAATTATTGTATATTAAACATTGCCTATATTTATATAAGTGGCATAAACTTAAATGTTTACAAAATTACTGCAAAAATCACTATTAAAACGCACTAACAAACATTGAAACCTTATGTTCTGATTTTTCAGTTATTAATAAGTATTCTAATGCAGACATAAACAGGCCTTTATTTCTTGCACTCAGCCCATAACATAAAAGCCTAAAAAATTTGACCCATTTGATGGACAGAACAGAAATGGGCCTTTCTTATTGGGCTATACCATATATGGGCTGTTAGTGATGTTATTTACTCTGTAGTGATTTTTAGAAGAAAAAAAAAACCAACATTTAGTTAATGTCATATAAGTGTGACGCTTTTATGGTAAAGTGGTAAACTAAACATACAAATTAATTATAATATTTCAATTAAAATGAATTTAATTTCTCATTAATCATAACCAAATAAAATAATTAGTTAAAAAAAGAAAAAGATAAAAAAATTCTACTATATTTCTATATTTAAGTTAAGGGTTCCTAATTTACTATAAATATTTTGTTTTATAGAAAGGAATCCTACAAAATAAATATGGACAAATTGATTATTTTTATGTTGAAGAATTTTTGTGAAAAAAACTAAAAAAAGGAAATGGTATATAATACAACACTTTTACAATACATATTCTAAACTCCAAAAATAAATTTCTTGCATTTTATTTATTCCTTATATTTCTTAAGCTATTATATCTTAACAACCATTCTCTCCATTAATGACTTTCTACACAATAAATATATTGCAAAGCCTAAAAGGAATGTTCAACTTCACCTAAAAATATGATGAAAGAAAGGTTATTTTTTTTGTCTAATATGATCAAACAGGGTTATTATTAAGACTCCGTTTGGGACGATTTTCTTACTGTTTCTTAAGACAACTTTCTAATACAAAAATTTTAATTTTATACTAAAAAGCTTCTTTAAGAAGCAGTAAGAATGATGTCCCAACTTAAATCTAAGTTAACACTTAAGTCATTAATAATGATCAATCTTCAAAATAATTCCCATTTAGGTCTCTAAATTAATTTTTTTGTCAATTGAACGTAACTTTCAATAGATTGAAAGCTCCTTAAACATGAGATCAACTAATTAAATAGGAACATATGGATTTATGTGAAGTGAATGTCTACCAAAAAGTTAGGTTCTAATAAAACTTTTTAAGTCAATGAATCAAGATTTTTAAAAAATATATATTTTTAAATAATTTAGCATAAAATTGTAGCTACAAAAGAAAAATGAAGTCAAAACTCATCCACTATAACTCCACAAGCTTATATAAATTCTCAAAGATTTTTTAAATGATAGAAATTTATCTTATATATTTTATAAAGGGCCACAGAATAATTACAAGATTTTAAGAAGATTCATTAAAACGTATGAGTCCTTAATACAACAGCCTTTATGCATGGATGGAGACAATGGGTGGATTGACTAAGGTCTATAAGTTTGATTTTCGAGGCTATTTCAAAGAAAAAGTTAGTACCTAGCCACCTCACTAAGATCAAAAGGTAGCCAATATCATAAGAAATTGGTGATGCGATAAGAGGTTGAGAAGATTATACTGAGTTATACTTAAGGAGATGCAACAACCAAGTGGTCTACGTAGTACTTAAGGCAATGTTGATGATGATTACGATGAAGATAAAAAAGAAGAAGAAAAAGGAGACGAAGATGATGGTAATAGTGATGACAACTGGCTTATTTTTAATTTTATTTTTTAAAAAATTAAAGTTATTTTACTAAAACAGTTGGAACGACAATTGCATATATCATGACTTGTACTATTGAATATATACCTTAATTTGATTAGAAATATGTAATTGTTTTTTTTTTCGGTTTTTTTAATAAATTTATAATTTTTTACTTAATTTAGTTATCAAGTAGTTTACAATGTAATTTTTGCAACAAAATCTTGCAGCAACATATCCTTATGACCGTTATGTTTTGCTGCAAAATATTTGTGACAAATATTTTGGTGACTGCCATAGCGATAAATTTTTTACCGATTGGCCATCATTTGATCGAGGGTTGGACAAAAATTCAAATGGAATTTCAACGTCAATAAAATCAACAAGAGAAGGTATCATCTTATGAAAATATATAAAAATAAAGATGAAAGAATAGACACAGTGGAAATAAAGTAAAGGCAAAGAGTTTGCTTCATCAACATGAAAGTAGGTTTTATTGGAATTGTGACTTGAGGAACTAAGAGAAAAGGCACAATTTAAAGAAAGAGTGGGCTGTGGAGTGAGTGTGAAGGTGATTCCTTGGGTTGGCTGCCATTGACTCATCACTTCAGGGCTCCATGCCTTCTTTATGATGGAAATCTTTATGAATGAATTTATAGTTTGTTGGTGTATTTATGACTAAGGGGTGTCCCATAAATATAGTATTTGCTTGGGATTTTTATAGTTTTTTAAGTGGTTCTAAAGTTGTTGCAGAGAAATTAAATTTTTTGGGAGTTGCTGTAGAAAATGATTTGCTAGCACAAATTTTTTTTCTAAGTAGTGAAAGAAATAGTAATTAAATAGAAACTTTGGTTGAGATAAAAAAAGCAAAGCAATAAGAAAGTTGTCCCAAACGAAGCCAGTCTCAAAACTGTCATAAAAATGAGATCTTCTTTCTTTCGACTAGTTTTTGACCATGGTGTCATCAATTTTAATCTTTTTGGCGATCAAACTTGTTGCTAACCTAAACCTCTAGATTTGTTTTGCAATAGGTCTTGGTAATAATGTAAATTCAATTTCTGCTTTATCAATATATTCACTAGTTTTTATAATTAGATTTTTGCAAGCTTAACTTATGAATAAAATAAGCATACTAGTTTTATGAAATTAAGCATTCAGTACAGTTAATGATATATATATATATATATATAAAATTGAGATTTGAAGGAGAAAATACAATAAATTAGGAATAAATAAAAACTCTTGATATAAATTTTATTTCTATGAAAATTCATCCTATTTTCAAGAATAAAATAAATCCATTTATTAATTAATTGAAAAGGATTTACTAATTCTAATATTAAAAATAATTAGCAGATTAATTCCAAAAGTAATATGATAAGCATTAAAAAAAACTTTACCAATAGGTTTAAAGGTTATTAGAGGCAATTTTCACTTCTGCAAAAAAAAAAATCCACTTAGCAGTTTAGAACCACTACTAAACCATTTTGATTGCATTTCGTAGCCTAAACCTTTTGGCGATGGTTTAGAACCAGTGGGGAAGGAAAATGGTGGTATTGTGATTTGCAGTGATTTTAATTGGTACTTATGCTGGAGCAGGCTAAGGGTGTTAATAAATGATTAGGTGATGGGTTGGATAAATTTTTTTAGCTAAGTTAGATTAGATTTGAACTTTAAAATGAGTTAAGGATTTCAAATAAATTGAGTTGAAAGAGGAGGAATGTCAGGAATCATCTCTAAAAGGGGATAAAGTATTCAACAAAAGGGCACTAGGTTAGCTATATTCAAGTGATCTAGACGGATCAAAACTAAGGTTAAGTTTAAAATAGTTTTCTTACTGCTTTTTTTTAACAATGTGCTGGCACAAAAATTCTTGAACTATAATTTTTTGTATGCTATAAAGTTGTTTTAGAAAGCAGTAAAAAATAATCCCAAACTTTGATTGCTCCAATTGAGACAATAACAAAAGCCTTTCTATTGTTAGATGGATTAAACCTCAAACACATGAATATAAATTGAACATTGATGGTGCTGCTAAGAAGAATGGTGTGGGCTGTAGTGGGCTTATCAGGGGCCATCTTGGTCATTTCATCCTTGGTTTTGCTTCTAATATTTTCATGGATAATATTATTTATGCTAAAATGTATGCTCTTTTTATAGGGTTACACCTGTGCATTTATAATAACATCCTCAATACATAGATTGAAATCAATTTTAAGCTTTTGTTGACTTTTGTACAAGCCCGTAAATGTCACAATGCAATCTTATTTTACCTGTTTAACAAGATATTTGTTTTGTTAAACAAACTTAACTATAGAATGTCTCATATTTGGCATGACCGCATGAAGAAAATGTTTGTGCTGATTAGTTGGCCAAAGAAGGGGCTAAATCTTTGAATATACTTTACTTTAACAATTATTCTTGCCTTGAAATTCTCAGGGGCATGATCATAATCGATATTTTGGGTATTTCTAATCTCAAAAAATAGCCATTGGTCTATATTTTTTTGTTGCTCTCTTGTCACTGTTATTCTTTTGTTGGCACTGTTGACTTGGTGTTGGTTATCCTGTTATGTTATCTTTTTGTTAGTTCTACTGCAACTTCATGATGTTGGATTTTGGTTTTCCTTGTGGGTTTTGGATTTGGTTGTTTACAGTTGGATTTGATTATTAATTACATTTTTAGTTTCCTACTTTCTTACCCTTGCTAGTTAGTGGCTGGTGGGTGGGTGTTGCCTGATGCTTTTTCTGGTTGGTGGTTTTCTGTCAAAAGTTGTTCGAGTATCGGTCTTCAGTAGATTTGTTTTATGTTGTTGGTTTTGGGGAGTGGACTAGTCTGGATGTGCTTGTTGGATTTTGGTGGTTCCTTATGCCTTCATGTTGCTGCTAGGCATTGCCTCCCTCATGTTGGGGTTTATAGCCTTATGCTATTTTGCTTATGGTTCTCTAGATCATTTGTTGGTTCGATCTTTAAGTTTTGGCATTCCTTCTAGTTGGAGATTTATGGATTGTTTTCTAGGTGCTTGTGCGATTTGGGTTTCCTTTTAGCTTGTTGTTGAGAATTTTGATTCACTGAATCTAGAAGCTGCTGTTATTTTTTTTTTGTTGATGTTTCTTGTTCTATCATGACTGGTGGTGGTGCTAGTCTTAATGTTATTCATTATGAATTATGATTCTACTCTTAGGGGTCCCTTCAGTGTTGGTGATTAAGAGTTGTTGGCCTTTCCCTATTGTCTTTTTGTTTTGTTGTTTTTATTGTTGTTTCATTTGTGGTGTAGAGTTGTCGGTGTTTTACTGCTTCTTTTAGTTGAGTGGGTTTCTCTTGGCTGTTTTGCTTCCAGATTCTTGTGTTGGGTTGACTGTTCTTTGTTTTTGAGGAATGTCTTATTTTATTGGATGAATCACTTATTGAATTTTGTCGAGCTCTTTCTTTTGCAGTTTTTGGTTCTTATGATTGTGGATGGTTCGAAGCTGGTGGCTATATAGTTTGGATCAAAATTTGCTGGTCTCTTCTCGTGTCGAATTCTGGATGCATGATTCAATAGGTATTGGTGTCCTGTATTTCGTCCTTTTGTTTTGGTTGTATTTTTTTTTGGTGTTTTGTTGCCGTCATCACGAGTGTTCTTCATGTATATCAAGCTTTGGCTTTCGGGATGTTTCATCTTCAAAATTTTGGGCTTTGTTTCTTACTCGCCAAATGCTTATTTTGATTATTTTTTTAGAATTGGTTGGGAACTAAGGCCCTTTAAGTTTTCTTTTTCTTTCTAATGTAGCTCTTCGAGCAATAGTGGGCTATGGATTCTTTTAAGGACCTTGTTGTGGCATTGAGAGATGTGTACACTTTTTGTGCCAACGGTAGGTTGAATAGCATGTTAGGAAGCCATCTGATGGCCTCCTCTACTCATCTTTTTGTCCTCATGATGTGGGCTGCAGGGAGGCCAAATTCATCTAATTAATATAAACGATAAAATTAAGCTATTTGCCGCTCATAAATTTTACATAGAATAAGAAATAACGGAAAAAAGAAAACAGTTAGAAGTACCAATAAAAAACAAAAAATAAAAAATAACAAAAGAAATAAACGAAAAATAAATAAATAAAAAAGAAAAAATAGTGTAATAATGAGAACTAAGAAATCGAATAAACGGAAAACGAAAAAAAGAAAAAAAATGAAGAACATAAAAAACAAAAAAATGAGAAAACTAAAGTGGCTGGCTAACGACTGGTTATTAATATTTTTCTTCTTCTCCTTTTATTTATTAGTTCTATTTTTTCGTTTCTTGTCTGGAACTCGTTTTTTTGTTTTTAAATTCTTACCAGTAAATTATAATTTATAAAATATAATTTACTAATTTTAGTAAAATATGATTTACTTATAATATATAATTTACTAACAGCAAGATTGTTTTTTACTAATTAAAAATAACATCGCTCTCCCTGTCCGTCCGTCCTACATCACCCGTCTCACATTGGAACAATTATTACGTCCTCTGACCGGACGTAGAGCTACGTTCGGCTGCCAATAACATGTCGCCACGTGCTCTTACACTTTACCGCGCGGCCCGACGACTTGACCCGGACCGAAACCCGGGATTGCTATGTTCGCATATATTGCAAGGTATTACTCGGTATTTGCTCGGTATTGCTCGGTATTGCTCGGTATTGCTAGGTATTGCTTGGTAATAACGAGAAATACCGCTCTGTGAAGACCAATACCGAGCAATACCGAGTTGTACCGAGTTTTTCTAGAAAAACTCGGTACAACTCGGTATTGCTCGGTATTACTCGGTATTTGCTCGGTATTGCTAGGTATTTGCTCGGTATTGATTATTGTCGAGCAAAATCGACCAATACCTAGCAATACCGAGCAAAATCGAGAAATACCGAGCCATCCTGGGTCCGTTCCGGGTCAGGTTGTCGAGGCGCGCGGTAAATTGTGAGAACGCGTGGCGTGATTCTACTGGTGGCCGAACGTAGAGCTACGTCCTGTGACCGGACCAAATAAAAGTTCCATTGGCTTAACCCAAGCTATTCGTTCAGTAGGTTAATAAGTAGCCAAATCGTTCATCTGCCACGCGTTGCCTTCTCACGACATCGACACATCACCTCACCCGCCATATCATAGAGACAGTCATTTGCTCATGCATCGACTGATCACATTACTTTTATTACTATTATTATTTTGTTTATGTTCTATGTAAAAAAGCTTCAACAAATTTTATTTAAAATTTTGAAAAATCAAGTTTTTTTTTTGTTTTACGACATTTAGGTCATTTTAGACAAATTTACACACACATCACATACGCAATACTAGAACCTAATACCTCTTAGTTGATTATCAAAGCTCCAAACCAAAATACCAAAAAGAGTTACAAAGAGAGAGAGAGAGAGAGAGAGAGAGAGAGAGAGAGAGAGAGAGAGAGAGAGAGAGAGAGAGAGAGAGAGAGAGAGAGAGAGAGAGAGAGAGATTAAACTAATTAGTAAAGTGAGGATAACCATAGCAAGGTGGGGGCTAATGCACTAATATCACACGAGTCATCATAAATATTAATATAATCATACGCTATGTATTGTATTCTCATTCAAGAAAACAAGATGCCTAACCTCCATTTGGTCACCACCTCACAACCAAAACCAACCAAAGGTTGAAAGTGGTCAAACAAAAGGCAACTCAATAAAGTGGAAATCATCATACACATAAATTATAAAAACCTAACTTGCATTAAATTATAAAGAATAAGAATCATTGGGTGGCTCAATATAGCATTTCTTAGCTAATTAAGATAAAAAATAAGAGAGAGATTGAAATATAAAACAAACCTTGAGCTCTCATATATTCGTTTACACCAATAACATGTTTGCTGGCACAGGCCCATAGAACCATTCAATAAGTGGAATCACGGGCACATATATATAGTTGTCATGTTCTTCTCTAAACATATAATATGCTCTATATAATTTGTACTTATTACACCGAGCCACCGCTCTTCTTCGAGGAAGGGAATTATTTGTAATCAATCATCAACACTTGCACAATCAGTTTGAT
The DNA here is from genome assembly GCA_022539455.1 of Dendrobium nobile. NCBI lineage: Eukaryota > Viridiplantae > Streptophyta > Magnoliopsida > Asparagales > Orchidaceae > Dendrobium > Dendrobium nobile. The sequence continues at coordinate 2,877,349 of CM039726.1, forward strand.
TGGACAAGACTGCGATTTTTCTCTCTATTGGGAGTTTTCCATGTAAAAATTATGGTGTCTCTTATACATGATGCGCTTTACGTACTCTTTTATCTATTTATGTGTTGGATCTTTGTACGAAACGAGGTTCACTAAACTTTATATTTCTCCACCACCACATATATTTTAGGACGCAACGAATGTGTTTTTAATATTTTGAAAACAAATTAATTTATTTTAAAAAATAGAAAAAATAGTTTTATAAACATTACTTTTGAATAAAAAAATTCCAAATAAATATTAAGCTATTAGATCCATTTTATCTGAGAAGTTAGTAAGGAAAAATACTTTTAGTTTTTCTAATCATAATTTTTTCCTTGGATTCTCTCAGTCTTTTCTCATTCAAATAACATTTATCAACTCTGTCCAAGCAAATTTAATTTAATCATAAAGTAGCAAATATTTTGATAAAATGAGAAAAATATCTTTAACCATTTAAACACGTGACATTAACTTTGTATGAAAATGTCCTTCACATAAATAAATAATCTTCAACACACGGCTTTGATCTTGTTAAGTAGCAAACATTTTGATAAAACGAGAAAACTATTTTACCCATTCAAATACATCTAACATTAATTTTTGGCGAGAGGATACTAGATCTCTATAAGAAAAATTCAGCAAACTGAGCCAAAAGAATAAAATAATTATTCAATATTGTACGAATATTTCCTACGTCGTATAAATTCAAAATAACCTTCAACATATAATTTTTTTTTTGTAAAAATTAAGAAAATGTATAACATAATGATATTGCACCTAAATATATAGATATCACATAATTTTACGTATTTATATATCGAATAATTACAATTTAATATTTATTTATATAGCAATATAAAATTTTAAATTGTATCATAAATATATTTAATACAATTTTTATTTGAAACTGAAAGACCCATTTTCATGCATGAAATAGGTATATTAAAATGTTACTATATAAGTAAAATATATAATTTAAATATAGAAATATATATATAATATATATATATATATATATATATATATATATATATATATATATATATATATATATATATATATATTATACGATATTTATTAAAATATCTTATCAAATATAAATATATTTGTCTTTCCTGTCGTCACCTTATCAAAATCTCTATTCTATGAGTGTGACAACGAAGAAGAAGCAAAGCATGATGTAATGATCCTAAAATAGGAATAATGTACTTGGTCCATAACATATATTTAGTTTGTTCTGTCTGCATGGCTAAGTATATAAGCAGCAGAAACTAACGTAAGCCATCAAGCACCTGCCATGGCCTCCTCCTCCTCTTCCTCCTCCTTCTTCAGCTCGGCAATTATGATTCTCCTCTTCACGACAGCTTTAGCCACTTTCGGTTCAGCTAACTACATTTTGGACTCCGGGAAGTTCCTAAATCCAGGCGAAAGCCTCCAAAACAATGTCTTCGCATTGGTCATGCAGAATGATTGTAACCTCGTCCTCCTCGACCCTGCATCCAACTCTATAATATGGGAGTCAGGGACCGCGGCCGAAGGCTGGGACTGCACTCTCCAGATGCAATATGATGGAAACCTCGTCATCTACCGTGACTTTAACGCAGCAGCTATTTGGGCTACCAACACCAAGCAAGCAAATGAAGATATTTATCATCTCGTCCTCCAAAGCGATCGCAACCTCGTCATCTATGATCATAATAACAACAAGGCTCTTTGGGCCTCAGGCACTAGCCTTGCCAAATGAACATTTTACTTCAAAAAGATCGAATTGATTGTTATATGAAACTCTTAAAAATGAAATCTTGGAGATCAAAAGAGATTTTCATGCTTAAAAAATGGTTAGAATAAGATATTTTCTTGCATTTTTTTTTGTCTGTTTCTGTTTGGGATGATCAGAAACTAAAATTTTGATTTGTGTTTCAATTTTATGGTTTGATTGAGCTTTCAACATCTCCTATATCGCTTACTTTCTTCTCAATTTCTAATTAAAGGTGAGGTTGTTTTCATTAAAATTTTAGATGTGAAGTATGCTTCTGTTAAATTTATATTTGATGCTTACAGGTTCAAACAAATAAAAAAGAAAAAAAAAAAACTAACGTTGAGCCGATTGTAGGTAGGTTCGATGTTAATAAAGAATGTACTATGAGCTTTATGATCTTAATTAGATTTAATTTTAGATGAATGTATTATGTATCTAATTAATAAAGAATTATATTGCTCTCATCTCAACCTTAAAAAATTTTAGTTTAGAAAATTCTAACACAAAATTAAACATAACTAAAATATTTTTAATTAATTTATTTTGAAATGACTATAATATATAACTAACCAATCAACTATTATATTACCTTCACATGAAAATAAATTCAATATAAAAAAATATATAGTGAATAAGTTTATATCAATATATCTAACAAAAAATATATCTGATCCTTAAATTTTTATATTAAATTCTTAAATTTTTATCAATTAAATTAGCTAACATCTCTCTCTCTCTCTCTAAGTGCAAACAAGAAGGTAAGGAGGTCTCAAGATTCCTTTTCTTTGCTTCCACTATGCCTCATCTATGAATGCCCTCTTCCACTTAATGATATCATGTCCCTCTTACCCACCTTGTATAAATCATCTTTAATTAAAATATAAATTAAAATTTTTATTTACAATTTTTGTTTTTTTGTTTTTTATATTTAAATCTATTTTAAAATTATACATGTTTATGCAGTTTGAAATTTTTTTCTTAAAATAAAATTATTATATAGTAAACATTGCCTATATTTATATAAATAGCATAAACTTAATTTTTTACAAAATTATTGCAAAAATCACAATTAAAACGCACTAAAAAACATTCAAAACTTATGTTCTAATTTTCCTGGTATTAATAAGTATTGTAATTTGTAATACAAATATAAACAGGCCTTTATTTCGTGCAATCAGACTATAAAATAAAAGTCAATAAATTGGATCCATTTGATGGACAGAGCAGTTCGAAATAGGCCTTTCTTATCGGGCTATAGCATATATGGGCCATGAGTGATGCTATTAATTTTTAATGATTTTTAGAAAAAAAACAAACAAACAAACATTTTAGTTGATGTCATATAAGTGTGACGCTTTTATGGTAAATTAAACATAAAGATTAACTATAATATTTCAATTAAAATGAATTTAATTTCTCATTAATCAAAACCAAATACAATAATTAGTTAAAAAAGGAAAGGATAAAAAAATTCTACTATATTACTATATTTAAGTTAAGGGTTCCTAATTTACTATGAATATTTAATTTTATAGAAAGGAATCCTGCAAAATAAATATAGACACATTGATTATATTTAAGTTGAACAATTTTTGTGAAAAAATTAAAAAAAAAATGAATTGATATATAATACAACACTTTTACCTTATATCTTCTAAACTCTAAAATTAAATTCCTTACATTTTATATATTCCTTATATTTCTTAAGCTATTATACCTTAACAACCATTCTATCCATAAATGACTTTATACACATTAGATATATTGCAAAGCCAAAAGGAATGTTCAAATTTACCTAAAAATATGATGAAATAAAGGTGATTTGTTTTGTGTACAATATGGGTCAAACAGGATGATTATTAAGACTTTATTTGTGACGACTTTTTCACTACTTCTTAAAGCAGCTTTTTAGTACAAAATTTTTATTTTTATACTAGAAAGCTGCTTTAAGAAGCAGTAAGAAAGCCATCCCAACTGAAATCTAAGATAACACATAAGTCATTAATAATGATCAATATTCAAAATAATTCCTATTTAGGTCTTGAAATTAGTTTTTTGTCAATTGAACATAACTTTCAATAGATTGATAGCTCCTTAAACATGAGATAAACTAATTAAATAGGAACATATGGATTTAAGTGAAGTGGATGTCTTCCAAAGAGTTTGGTTCTAATCAAACGTTTTAAGTCAATGAATCAAGATTTTTTTTTTAATAATTTTTTTTTAAATAATTTAGCGTAAAATTGCAGCTGCAAAAGAAAAATAAAGTCAAAACTCATCCACTATAACTCCATAGGCTTATACAAATTCTCAAAGATTTTTAAATGATAGAAATTTATCTTATATATTTAATAAAGGGCCATGAGAATAATTACAAGATTTTAAGAAGAATCATTAAAGTGTATGATTCCTTAATACAAGAGCCAAATAGAAATACACGCCTTATATTTTTTTTCAAGAAGAACAATAGTGTGAGGAGTAGTAATCAAACTCATCACCTCATAATTGAAAGCTTAGAGCTGAGGTATGAATTATTAGGCTAAAGCTTGGTTCATAACATCAATAATTATATATAGATTACATATTTTTGTTCAATCTAATGGTTTCAATCATGAGGAAGCAGATATCATAATTAGTTATATGAATATGTAGATTACATATTCACATTTCTATAGGAATAATATAAGACAACGATGACACAAAATTTGTTATGTAGGGTATGCTACGCAATATAACTTTGACCCTTTATGCATGGATGGAAGCAATGGGTGGATTGACTAAGGTCTATATGTTTGATTTTCGAGGCTTTTTCAAGGAGATAGTTAGTATCTAGCCACCTCACTAAGATCTAAAGGTAGCCAATGTCATGGAAAATTGGTGATGCGATAAAAGGTTGAGAAAATTATATGAGTTATGCTTAAGGAGATACAACAACAAAGTGGTCTATGTAGTACTCAAGCAGTGATAGATCCATCCCTTTTTTTTTGGTGGGCAAACTCAATATATAAAAAAGTAAATATAAAAAATTATATATATATTACTAGCAAAATTCAAAGCAAAGTATTGTATTTCATTATAATTTATAAAATTAAAAAAAAATTATAAACTTTGCATTCTACTATGTATTTTCTGATAATGTTGTATAATGACTTCATTAGGAACAAAATCAAATACATCTTTCTTAATATGTGACACTAGACAGTCATTGAGTTAGGCATCACCTATTTTGCTACGCAACCGATGTTTAATGATCTTCATTGCAGAAAATGCTCTCTCTACCGTAGCAGTAGTGAAACTGCATGGTAACATTAGTGTCAAAATAATAAGTATATAAACTAGGAGATGCACAATATTTTTTTGTCCTTTATAATGTATTTTGCAAGAGCTGTAATACTAGTCAAAGATATAAACTCATAATTAGTATGCATATCAATAATATAAGTAGATAGTTAATGCTCAAGAGACATAAGATCAACCATAGAGAAATCTATTGGATATAACTCTATAAGACAAATTAACTTTCCTTTATCATAACCAGAGAACATATTAGATGAATTTAGATATGTCACACAAAGAAGTAACTAAATACTAGTTTCAAAGAATTGATTATTTAGCTCATGAAGTTGCATGTCGATAAATATGTATAATAGATTAACTCGATAATGATGAAAGTTTATAATTTTTGTACATATTAATAATGATCGTTCACGAGTTTTGAATTTAGAATCCATATTTGGAACTTCAATTTTAAAAATATTACAAAAGTGTGATACTTCTTTAAGTAAAGACACTCATCCATTTTTTCTCATCATTTGTAATCATTGCTTGGACAGTTATATCAATTTCATTGAATTTAAAATATCTTGATCATTTCTTTATAACGTTTGTGATAATTTATTTATAATATCTAAAATATCAATAATTAAATATAGTGTCAAGATAAAGTCAAAAGATTCCATGACATTTATTAAAACACCAGCTTCAACTGATTGTTGATCATGTATACCCTCTTCCTTAAAAATTTCTAACACTTCAAGTACAGAAGCATATATTTTTGTTAGACTCATTAATGTTTAGAAATGTAAACTCCAATGGGTGTCACCAACATGATGCAAATTAGTTTCTTGGTTCAAACCTCGACCACCATTTAACTCTCCACTGCTTAAATTAAAAATATTTTATCACGTTGAATAGCTTTTAGAGTATCATTTTTCTTGCATGAAGCTCCAACACTATTTACAATTCTTAAAGTCATCTCAAATAAATATTTTACTTGTCAATACTTTTTTACAACAATCACCAAATATAATTGGAGTTGATGTGCAAAATAATAAATATATAATGCTTGAGTATTATCTTTCAGAATAAGTGCTTTCAAAACATTGAACTCCCATCACATATTAGATGCTCCATCATAACCTTGACCCCATAATCTATGTAAACTTAATGAATGTTTTACAATAAGTGCTTCAACTGATGTCTTGAGTGCTATTGCATTTGTTGAAGCAAAATGACTAACACCTATAAACCTTTCAATTATTTGATCTAACTTGTCTGTGTATCTCACCGCAACAGCTAACTATTCTTTTATAAACACATCACGAGATTCATCAACTAGAATGGCGAAGTAAAAATCACCAATATCATTCATGATTACAACCAATGTCTTAGCAGCAATAGAACTACAAATCTCTTTTTGGACTTTTGGTGAAATCAATTTTAATTTATCATTTGCATTTTTAAATGTAACTTTTCTAACATCTTCATTATAATTTGTTAGAAACTGAACTAGTTATATATAATTTTCTTGATTATCAGAACTAGATGATTCATCATGTCCATGGAATGATAGCATTGACGAATAAGAAATCGAACACAATCAGCCGCTGCAGTTAGCATAGCGTCATATTTTTTTCTTCACTTCTTTGCTCGACCATAAGACATGAATAGTTTGCTCTTGAAGCTTCATTAAAGCCTCACATTTATGTCTTACCTTATTGTATGCACTTTTGTGTTCTTCGACATGACTTAGAAACTTCTCTTTTCTCTTACAGTTCTTAAATCCTTCACCAACAAATATGTCTCCACCATCTTGGCAAGTACTAACTTGCTCTTGAGGCTTAAATAAATAGCAATATAGATAAAATAAAACATCTTTTTGTGCATTGTATTCTATCCAACTGCGAAATTTCTTCAAACCTTTTTGAGTTGAACATATGTGCAATATTTCCTATGATTGTTTGAGGGAAATGATGATTTTTTGGTTGATGCGGTTCTTTCAACATATAAGCTCTACGAACTTTATCATAATCATTCACATCATAACTCCATATTGATGGTCGAAGGTCAGGGTCAGCTGGAAGATTGCTAATATCAATCTCAACACGTTTTTTTGCTTCAAGAATAATTCAATTTCTCAAAAGTCTAACAACATAATTAAGTAAATCATCAAGTACTAAAGATATATGATAACATTCATTATCAAATTCCATTTGAGTCAACTAGCTATAAATATATTATGATTCATGAAATTTTTTCTTAAATCCTAAGTTAGAAATAAACCCTTTAATAAAGAGAGAAATGTCAATAATTTGAATCTGCTTCATAATTAAATTAACATTAATTTTTCTTCTTCTATGTTATTGCAATATTAACTAAAGGTCCATATGGTTTAATTCCGGAAGAAAATGCATTCTAGCAAATAATAATTCATATTTATTCATTTAATACCACAAATTTTGGAAGAAATTCAAATCCTTAACCTATATGCGTCATTCATATAAAGTAAGAAACTACATTATATGTGAAAATGCGAGAGAAGGAAACATATATAACAGTGTATTTTCATAAAAAAAAAAAATCTATATTTTTTTTCATGATTGATTTTAAGTTTACAGATTCGATTACAAAACATAGTCTTCTAAAACTATTTTGTGTCATGGTGTCATCGTTATTTGGTTTAAATTTCTCAGATATTATTTTCTTTGGTTCCTATCCTACCATAGAATTTGGTGAACAAGATTTGTCTTCTCAGAATCTCAGGTGAGTAAGACTAAATGTTTATAGCATGTCAGCTGGTACTATGATATGTATTAGAGCAATGCCGGCTAGATTTTGTAAGTTAAGGAATGAATATTAAGGAATTGTGTTCAATAAAAAAACTTGTAGGGCTTGGTACTATCTATAATGGTGGTTGGATTAGATGCTCTTTGTGTAGAGCTCGAAAGTCGAAAGACTAGGATGGTAAGTCAAGTGTGCTGGTCTGGGCGGGATAACCGTCCCGGCTAGACTAGTCTATGCTGATGGTTAGTAAGCTCATTGCTTTGATGGTTTGCTGCCTTGAATAATCAGTTTAGTGTTTGGGCTTCAGTTCTGTATGCGGTTGGTATATTTTGCTAATTATTAACTCATTGTCTTGATGTTTTTCGTAAAATACAGGTGAACATCAACGTTGAACATCAACACCTCAACGGTGAACAGATAAGCAAAAAATATCCCTCTTAATATTTTTTTGACTAAATCGTGGTTCCACACATGTACTCAAGACAATGTTGATGATGATGCCGATGAAGATTAAAAAGAAGAAGAAACAGAAGATGAAGAGGATGGAACAGTGACTACATCTAGCTTATTTTTAATTTTATTTGTTAAATTAAAGTTATTTTATTTTATTTTTTTAATGAAACGGGTGGAACGACAATTGCATATATCGTGAGTTGTACTATTGGATCTATTCTTTAATTTGATTAGAAATATGCAATTGTTGTTTTGGGTTTTTAATAAATTTATAATTTTTTTACTTAATTTAGTTATTGAGTTGGTTACAATGTAATTTTTATGACAAAATATTGTAACAACATATCCTTATGACCGGTATATTTTGCATTTTTAGGACACAACAAATGTGTTTTTAATATTTTGAAAATAAATTAATTTATTTTAAAAATAGAAAAAATCGTTCTATAAACATAATTTTTAGATAAAAAATTTCTAAATAAATATTAAGCTATTAGATTCATTTTATCCGAGAAGTTAGTAAGGAAAAAACCTTTTAGTTTTTCTAATCATAATTTTTTCCTTGGATTCTCTCATTGTCTTTTCTCATTCAAATAACATTAATTTATCAACTCTGTTTAACCTAATTTAATCATAAATTAGCAAATATTTTGATAAAATGAGAAAAATATCTTACCCATTTAAGCACGTGACATTATTTTTTTGCCACCATAAAAAATGGAACAATTATTACGTCCTCTGACCGGACGTAGAGCTACGTTCGGCCGCCAATAACATGTCGCTACATGCTCTTACTCTTTACCGCGCGGCCCGACGACTTGACCCGGACCGGAACCCGAGAATGCTATGTTCGTGATTTTCTCGGTATTGCTCGGTATTGCTAGGTATTGCTTTGTAAAAACGAGAAATACCGCTCTGTGAAGACCAATACCATGCAAATACCGAGTTGTACCGAGTTTTTCTACAACTCGGTGCAACTCAGTATTTACTCGGTATTGCTAGAAAAAACTCGGTACAACTCGGTATTTGCTCGGTATTGTTAGGTATTTGCTCGGTATTGCTCAGTATTGGTTATTGCCGAGCAAAATCGACCAATACCTATCAATACCGAGCAATCTTGGGTCCGTTTCGGCTCGGATTGTCGGGACGCGCGGTAAATAATGAAAACGTGTGACGTGATTCTACTGGCGGCCGATCGTAGAGCTACATCCTATGACCGAACCAAATAAAATTTCTAAAAAATGTGCCAAGAGAATAAAGTTGTAGTTCATTATTGTTGTATGAAAATGTCCTTCACATAAAGAAAAAATCTTCAACACATGCCAAGAGAATAAAGTTGCAAACATTTTGATAAAACGAGAAAACTTTTTTACCTATTCAAATACATCTAACATTAATTTTTGGCGAGAGAATACTACGTACTAGATCTATAAGAAAAATTCAACCAAATGAGTCAATAGAATAAAATAATTATTCAATATTGTACGAAAATTTCCTACTTATAAATTCAAAATAACCTTCAACATATATATTTTTTCATAAAAATTAAGAAAATGAATTACAAAATAATATTGGAGCTAAATAGCTGGACTTACTTATATATCACATAAATTTTATTTATTTAAATATCTAATTATTAAATTTAATATTTATTTATATAGCATATAAAATTTTAGATTGCATCATAAATATAATTAATACAATTTTTTTTTTAACTGAAAGACCCATTTTCATGCATGAAATTGGGATATTAAAATGTTAATATATAAGTAAAATTTATAATTTAAATATTATATATATAATACTGTATTTATGTAAATATCTTTTCAAATATAAATATATTTGTTTTTTCTGTCGTCAACTAATGAAAATCTCCCTTTGCAACCATTCGAAATCTAAAGACTTGGTTCACTGTGAGTGTGACAACGAAGAAGAAGCAAAGCGTGACGATCCTAAAAGAGGAATAATGTACTTGGTCCATCGTTTGTTCTGTCGGCATGGCTAAGTATATAAGCAGCATTAGCATGCAAGGTAATATATTACCCAATAAAATCCCAAGCAACTGTCATGGCCTCCTCCTCCTCCTTCAGCTCGGCAATTTTGATTATCCTCTTCACGACAGCTTTAGCCACTGTGGGTTCAGCTAACAACATTTTGGACTCCGGAAAGTTCCTAAATTCAGGCGAAAGCCTCCAAAACAATGTCTTCGCACTGATCATGCAGAATGATTGTAATCTCGTCCTCCTCCTCCCTGCATCAAACTCTAAGGTATGGGATTCAGGGACTGGGGCCGAAGGCTCCAATTGCACTCTCCAGATGCAATATGATGGAAACCTCGTTATCTACCGTTTTTTTGACGAAGCAGCTGTTTGGGCTACCAACACCAAGCAAGCAAATCAAGATATTTATCATCTCGTCCTCCAAAGCGATCGCAACCTCGTCATCTATGATCATAATTTCAAAAATGCTCTTTGGGCCTCAGGCACTAGCCTTGGCAAATGAGCATTTTGCATCAAAAAGATCGAATTGATTGTTATATGAAACTGGTCTTAAAAATGAAATCTTGGAGATCAAAAGAGATTTTTATGCTTAAAAAATGGTTCACATAAGATATTTTCTTGTTTTTTTTTTTATTATTATTGTTTGTGTTTTGGATCAGAAACTTGTAAAATTTGGATTTGTGTTTCAATTTTATGGCTTGATTGACCTTTTAACATCTCCTATATGTTCATATTACTTTCTTCTCAACTTCTAATAAAAGGTGAGGTGGCATTCTTTCAAGAATATTATAAAAAATTAATTGTTGTCATCATGTATATTTTTGGTGACAAAACTGGTTGGCTAGTGCAGCAGGAAATTTAGATGACTAATTTCGAAAATTTTATCGGTCATAAGTGTGGAATTTTCTTAGTGCAAAACTATTGGCTTGATGGTTATGGTTCTTTCACCTTTTGGGGGTTATGAAGATGATTTGAATGAGCATGAGGATGCTTTTCAGGAGGGGTACAAGTTGGATGTTAATCGTATTATTGAAAAAGCTTTCGCTTATGGTGGTGGAACTCGTCGTAGAAGGAAGCATAAAATGAAATAGTTTATTTTTCTTTGCTGCTTTGGATGTTGTTTTCTGCTTTTGTATTGGTGGAGGTGATTTCTGTTGGCTGTGGGGTTGTTGATCGATTGTTTTGTTTTTATGTTAAGGTGGTGTTTCTGTTTTTTGTCATTTAGTGTTTGTTGTCCGGTTGTTGGTATTAGAAGACAAATGTATTAACATTTAGTACCACACTACTTGTATTATTTAGAGATCTTATACCTGTACTAAAATCTATATATAGGACTGTATATACACCGGTAAGGAATAATGAAATGATTAATTCTTCTACTTGCTCAATCTGTAATTTCTCTTATCCTATTCTTGGCTTCTACATGGTATCAGACACGGCAAGATTCTGAAGTTTCATCCCTCATGGCCTCATTGTCTTCCTCCACGGCCACGACCCTACCGGAGAAGATGACGAACGGTGCCGGCATTCCGGCCAATCTCAAATTCGTTGTATCAAATCTACGCACCCTGGTTCCGACTCAACTCTCTACAGATAATTATGCAATCTGGAGAAGCCAGATCGTGAAACTTCTTCGGGCAAATGGTTTCGATCAATTTCTTGAATTGCCATCTTCCGATCTTGCTCAGCAAGAACAAACCTCCGAGCCCGGTGACACCATCATCTGGTCATTGATCGATCAGAACCTCTCGGCGGCTATTTGCTCTACGATCTCGGCTATTGTTCTTCCATACGTGTTACACCTGGAATCCACGGCTGCGGTATGGAAAGCGCTCGAGACTAGATTCCAATCTTCAAATCGCTTGAAAGTTATCCAGCTAAAAAATGAGCTCCATAACGTCCAGATGAATGAACAATCCATGCTGCAGTACCTTACTACCATCAAGAATTTGGTAGATCAGATCGCTTCAGTAGGCGCTACAATCGACAACGAAGATATCATTATGTATATCTTGAATGGCTTGCCTCCGGCATATCAAGCCTTCAAAACTACCATTCGTACGCTGCAAACATCTTTAAGTTTGGATAATTTCTACTCACTTCTTGTTAGTGAGGAAATTCATGTGAAAAACGACTCCGCCAAAACAATTTCTCAACCCGATCCTCAAATGGCGCTCTACGCCAACAGAGGACGAACGAAAAAGAATCGAGGACGATCCTCATCTACATACCAATATTCCAACCGGGATACCTCAAAACCTATCTCTGTGTGCCAAATTTGTAACAAGAAAGGACATATTGCGACGTCGTGTTGGCATCGATTAAATGTCAACTACACACCGCAACAACCTTCCTCTGGTTCGGCCAAAGGTCTCACTGCCACTACCAATCTTCAACCGCAAGAATGGTACCTTGACTCGGGGGCCTCCGCACACATGACAAATACTTCGGATAATATCTCTAATCCGTCGCTCTATCGCGGAACAGAATCAGTCACTATTGGTGATGGGAGAAACCTCCCGATAGCTCAATCGGGAAATGGTATTCTTCCAACACCAAATCGTAAGCTTATCTTATCTAATCTTTTACACATCCCGAACATTTCTTATAATCTTTTATCCATCTCTAATCTAGTAAAAGACAATAATATTTCTATTACGTTTACACCTAACGGATTTGTTATGAAGGATCTGATGACGGACAACATTCTTCTTCGTGGACCCTGTAAAGAAGGACTCTATCCCATTGCCTCACATCAACCGTCGATCTCAGCTCTTTCATCAACCACTGCATCGTCTGCTAGGTGGCACAACCGACTTGGTCACCCAAATAATAGAACCTTGCGTCTTCTTGCTTCCGCACAGCCGCAACTCCATATATCGGTTAACAATCATATTTGTAATTCGTGTAAATCTTGTAAAGGCTCTAAACTGCCATTTACAAGATCTTGCAACCGAAGAATGCATCCTCTTGAAATGTTGCATTCTGACGTTTGGGGTCCGTCCCCTGTTTCTTCTAACCAAGGTTTTCGTTACTATGTTTCGTTTATTGATGACTATTCTCGTTTTACTTGGATTATTCCGCTTAAAAACAAATCTGATGTTTTCGATAATTTTGTCAATCTCAAATGCCTTCTTGAAAATCAATTCAATGCTAAAATTAAAATTCTCCGCACCGATGGAGGATCGGAATACATCAATAATAATTTTACCAGGTTTCTCAAGAATAACGGTATTCAGCACCAAAGATCTTGTCCCTACACTCCGGAACAAAACGATGTTGCAGAACGCAAGCACCGTCACATCATTGAAATAGCAAGAACCCTCCTACATCAATCTTCTCTTCCGGATAAGCACTGGATTGACGCTGTGCTCACGGCAGTATACTTGATTAACCGCCTCCCCTCTACCAACACAGAGTCTACTTCACCTTTTCAACTTCTTTACAAAGAAGCTCCCTCGTACTCACATCTCAAAACATTCTGCTGCGAATGTTTTCCTCTCACACCGCATAATTTACGAAATAAATTACAGCCTAAATCAAACTCATGTGTGTTTCTTGGTTATGTAGATCAATATAAAGGCTACAAGTGCTACAATCGTCAAACAAATTCTGTCTCGATATCTAGGCACGTTACCTTTATTGAAGACTCATTCCCATTTCAGCACAATACAGAGATGACTTCCTCTACCTCTCAGCATATGGCTCCAGCGTTTCTTATGCCTCACTCATCGGCTCAACAACAAACATCAAGGACCAATCTGGGGTATCCTCACTCCCAACAGAATCAACTACCCAGCTCAATTACTCAGGAGCAAACATTGGTTCTACCTACTTCAAACTCAGCATCTGAATCAATCAACCTTCCCAGCTCCAGCAGCATACCGACTCCTGTTACAACTAATCAACATCCTATGGTCACCCGTCTACGAACCGGTTCTCTCAAGCCTCGCAATAGACTTAATCTTCTACACCATCACTCGGACAATACTCCCTCAGAACCAACTACATTTCGGGACGCCTACAAATCTACGGCTTGGCGTCACGCTATGGCAACAGAATTCCTTGCTTTACAAAAACAGGGAACATGGATCCTTGTTCCTCCACCTCCATCTACATCTATCTTAGGATGTCGTTGGACCTTTCGTACAAAAAGACACACTGACGGATCGGTTGCTCGATACAAAGCTCGGCTCGTAGCTCAGGGAAATTATCAAGAACATGGCGTTGATTATCTTGAAACATTAAGCCCAGTTGCTAAACTACCCACTGTTCGCATACTTATTACTATTGCTCTTTTCCACAACTGGACCATTCGGCAATTGGACGTGGAAAATGCCTTCCTTCATGGTAAGCTGTCGGAGACGGTGTATATGAAACAACCAAAAGGCTTTGAAGACACATCAAATCCAGATCATGTGTGCCTTCTACAAAAAGCAATTTACGGTTTAAAACAGGCTCCAAGACAGTGGTACAACACATTCACTGAGCATGTTCTCTCTCTCGGCTTCCAGCATAGTCTGGCTGATCCGTCGTTGCTTACTTATAAGAAAAATGGCACGCAAATGTATTTGTTGGTCTACGTAGACGATATATTGATCACCGGCAACAATAGTCAAGCAATCTCTAACCTTACATCTAAACTTGCAGCTCGTTTTAATTTAAAAGACCTTGGTCTCGCTAATCAATTTCTAGGCATCTCTATACATTATGCTAACAATTCTTATTTTCTATCACAGAAATCCTATGCGCTCTCTATTTTGCAGCAAGCAGAGATGGCAAATTGCAAAGGCCTGGCGAATCCGACCTGCACAAAAATACCGTCTGAAATCACACCCGATGTGCTGCTTTCAAATCCAGTCACATTCCGGCGTATAACTGGATCATTACAATACTTAACCTTGACACGTCCCGACATTGCTTTCGCAGTCAATGTTATATCTCAAAATATGCATAATCAGCTCAATACTCACTGTTTTTTGTTAAAACGACTTCTCAGGTACATCCGCGGCACGCTAGACTTTGGACTACCGGTCACCAAATCGGACCTCAAGCTGCGATCATTTTATGATGCTGATTGGGCAGGTGACCCATCTACTCGAAAGTCTACAACAGGGTTTTGCACTTTTCTCGGGCAAACACTTGTCTCATGGGCGGTAAAGAAACAAAAGGTCGTAGCTCGCTCTTCAACTGAATCGGAGTATAGAGCACTTGCAGCGGCTACCGCAGATCTAATCTGGATCAAACGATTGCTTGCAGATTTCGATATTTCTCAAGACAACCCTGCCGATCTATTTTGCGACAACACTTCAGCTATTGCATTAGCTAATAATCCTGTCTTTCATGCCAGAACAAAGCACATTGAAATAGATCAAAGATTCATTCGTGACCAAATTCAACACAATAATATACGTCTTCTTCCAATTAGTTCGGTCGATCAAGTTGCTGACATTTTCACAAAGCATATGTCCACACCAAGATTCCAAGCTCTTCGGCTCAAACTGACAATCATCAATGATTCGTCAGTTTGCGGGGGAATATTAGAAGACAAATGTATTAACATTTAGTACCACACTACTTTAGGGGTGTCAATTCGGGTCAACCCGCCGGGTTCGGGTCGAACCCGACCCGACCCGTATATAAACGGGTCAACCCGAACCCGACCCGTTTTTACAAACGGGTCGGACATTTCAACCCGGACCCGACCCGTCCGGGTTGCCGGGTTGACCCGACCCGACCCGCGACCCGGCAGCGTTCTTCCAATCTCTTTTTTTTTTTGACAAACGTGCTCTCAAAATTGATCCCACGTTGAGCCACTGGAGACGGCTGTGAAGAAACTTGATAAAAACTTGATAAAGTTGCAACAGCTGGTGTTGATACTTTCCTTCATCTTGTAAAACACGCAAAGCAGGAGCTTCAGAAGCAGCAGCAAGGATCACGTGAAGCAGGATCCTTGCCTAAAAATGATCTCATTGGGCGGGGTAAGGATAACTGGATAAGGAGCTTGTTATGGAGTGGCTGGGAATCCATCAAATGAGCATCGGGGAACTCATTTGTGCATAAACATTTCTCTATTTTTTTTATATTAAACGGGTTTTCGGGTTGACCCGGTAACCCGCCGGGTCAACCCGACCCGACCCGTTTTATCAAACGGGTCAAATATGTGAACCCGAACCCGACCCGTTTATCAAACGGGTCGGGTCCAACCCGGATTTTCCGGGTCGGGTCCGGGTCGGGTTGTCGTGTCGTGTCAGATATTAACACCCCTACACTACTTGTATTATTTAGAGATCTTATACCTGTACTAAAATCTATATATAGGACTGTATATACACCGGTAAGGAATAATGAAATGATTAATTCTTCTACTTGCTCAATCTGTAATTTCTCTTATCCTATTCTTGGCTTCTACAGTTGGGTTGCTTTCTCTATGGTGTTGTCTTCCTCTTCTGGCTGTCTTCTTTTTCGGTGTTTTGTGGTTGATGTGGGCGCACCGTCTTCTTAATCCTTCTCATTGTTGTGGTTCGTTGTATCCTTTGCAGGCTTTTTCAAGTTAAACGTCGCTGAATTGAAGTTGTTCCATTATTTGGTCAGGTCACAGGACGTAGCTCTACATTCGACCGCCAGTAGAATCGTGCCACAAGTTCTCACTATTTACCGCGCGCCCCGACAACCTGATCCGAAACGGAGTCATGATGGCTCGGTATTTCTCGATTTTGCTAGGTATTGCTCGGTATTACTCGGTATTGCTAGATATTGATCGATTTTGCTTGGCAATAACCAATACCGAGCAAATACCAAGCAATACCGAGCAAATACTGAATAATACCGAGTTGTACCGAGTTTTAGAAAAACTCGGTACAACTCGGTACAACTCGGTATTACTCTGTATTACTCGGTATTTGCTCGGTATTGGTCTTCACAGAGTGGTATTTATCGTTATTGACATGCAATACCTAGCAATATCGAGCAATACCGAGCAAATACCGAGTAATACCTCGCAATACGCGAACATAGCATTCTCGGGTTCCAGTCCGGGTCAAGTCGTCGGGCCGCGCGGAAGAGAGCAAGAGCACGTGGCGACATGTTATTGGCGGCCGAACGTAGCTCTACGTCCGGTTAGAGGACATAATAATTCTTTGTTCGTTTGGGGTGTTTTTTTGTTGGGAGGCTTCTTTTTTTTCGGCTCTCGCTACTGTTGCTCTTATTCTGTGGCCTTTTGCCTTGTTGGATTCATTTTGGTTTTTTGTTTCCTTTTATGTGGCTTTAATTGTAATAGATCGAATCAAAGCTCGTAGGTTTTACTTTAAATGGTGTATTTTTAGATGACATTGATTCGCTAAGGACTTACAATCTCATTTTCAAATTAACACATAAGGCTCTTTGGTGGGCTTTATCCCAAAAAAAAAAAAATTTTGTAAGAATGAACTCCTAATTATCTAGATCTCTTGGTTTCTCATCCCAAGGTCCGCAGTTGAACTAGTTCGCCACGTTATATGCCATTAAATTATAATATCCAATGTGAGCCATATTAGCAATCATGTATTGCCTCTTGTCAGGTATTCCAAAAAAAGCTTTAGTTGAGGAAGCAAATCACTCAGCAAATACAAATAAAAAATAGAAAACAGCAGACGGAATAAAAAAGAGTTCTTTTTAAATTTAAATTAGTTTAAGGAATAAGTTAACAAAATAATTTAAAAAAGAGTAAATAAGGAGCTTAATTATTTGATTTCTATTAAAGCTGAAATTTCATTATCTAATTTCTATTTTAATAGGATGAAATTAGGATTTCTTAAGAAACCGGATTATCATTGTCCTTTTTTTCTGTTGCCAATAAAAACTTTAATAAAAAATTCTGCCAATAGAAATATAGTATATATATACAAATTCTGTCCGATTTCTTAAAAATGAAAACTTTAATAAAATTTTAATAAAAATGAAAACGTTAATAAAAAACACAACCCTTCATGAAAAATTAGTAAGAAAACTACTAGTCCACCTCGCAACGCCAAGGTGCACAACCCTTCATTTAAAATGAGTAAGAAAACTGCCAGCTCACCTTGCAGCACTACGACGCTCCACTCTCTATCTCCAGTTTGTCTGGCAACCCCGCAATGCGCAATGCTAGGTTCTTGAGCACTGCAGTGCTCCCTGATAGCATTGCAACACTTTGGTTTGGAACATCGCATAGCACAACTCTCTTCGTTTGTCTCCAAATAAACTACATAGCGTTGTAGCGCTCAGGTATACAACGTCGTAGGTCTTGAGTACACAACGACGCAATGTTGTATGATTATACGTGAAAAAAATCAGGTGTAAAGCACCCCCAACACAAGCAGAGGGAGGACCTCCTGCAACCACTCAATGAGCCTGTTCGATGGAATTGAGATCCAAGATAGTACAACATGATTGATCAACTTAACACAATCAAATTCTACACATAACTAACAACTTTGACAACTCAAAGGAACTCGTTTGTGATTGACTTTGACTAATCTGATGGCATATGAATTCTTATAATCAATTTATTTAATAGCTTTGAGATAATGCTCTTACAAATCATACATACTAAAAATAATGTGCCCAAAATCATGGCATATGTGCCAATCAATTACTTTTGAATTGTAGTTTTAACTTCTCAAGGTTAACAAAAATCACTATTTTTTATAAGTTTTATTTGCATCACTTCTTAAATTTGATTCTTAAGGCTCATTAGTGCCTTAACATGCATGTAATAATGTAACATATATTCCTTAGGAATGGGTTGAAACCTTTTTACCAATTTTATAAGGTTTGTGAAGATCAAACTTATGAAGGTGACAAAAGTGACACATATCTTGATAGGTATGTTGTGATAGTTTGATCATTAGATTATTAAATGATAATCCTCATGGTCAAACATGAATACTTAGCTGTTCAACTTGATCAATCAAGTATATGTTGAGACATAACACTTACTAATAATAAGATTATAATCCTTCTGATAATTTATTTGATGTTCATAATTGATTGTGTATCTTTGTTAGTTTGTTGGTAGTATTGCGCAATCATGAAAATGTTATACTAAGAAGTAATCCAAAGAGTTGATGCCTTTAAAGCTTAAAACATATTTATGGAGGGATTTTGTATAAAGAAAAATATGAGAATATAAAATTTTTAGCGATGTGCAACCAATATTGAACGCAGATCAACAAAGATACTCCGGTCTATCATCACCGTCAAAGCATGCATTCAACAACAACACCATCAACAAAAGCCACTTCCTTCAATTCTCATCGCCGACTAATAAAGCTGGTGTTTCTCTTCGCCATTACTAAGCGCCAAGCAATGGCTAACACCAATGATCGTCGCCGCTTTCGTCATGCGTGAATGGTGAAAAGCTCATATAGCTCATGATTTGAGAAGGAATATTTGAGTTCCCATGTTTACACGTAAATGAGTGGTAGGATATATGTTATGTTTGAGAGTTTGCATTTAATATATATTGCAATCGATAAGGAGAGGATTAAACTTATAGTTTGAGTTACTTTATTTAATATTTGTAGAATGTATAAAAGCTATAACAAAATAGATGCGGGCATGCGGTTAAGGATGAAAGAAGAATAAGAAACTTTTTGATCAGTAACTCAGGTAGATCTGAAGAAGAATTTTCTTTACTTTTTTGTCACATTCATAGAAATACTGTACACGCTATATTGGAAGGTAAAGTACTAAGTCTGTTTCACTAAGGCTTCATTTAGAATGTTTTTCTTATTGTCTTTTAAAGTAAATTTTTAGTAAAAAAAATTAAACTGTGTAGTAGAAAACTGCTTTAAGAAGCAGTATGAAAGTCATCCCAAATGAAGCCGAAGATAGAGACATTTGGATTGAACAGTGATTATAAATGGATTTGTTGGCCATGGATGAGTGAAATTGCAAAGGTGATGACTGATTCTAGGAGCATTGACTTGTGTTGCATCATAAGAAACTTTTTGGTGGATAAATCAGTATTAAAGATGTATGCACGTTGATCCTAAGTCACGTAAGAAGGCATTCAAAACATCTGGTTGAGTAATTGACAAATTATAAAAATAATTGTGACTATAAGAAAGACCCAAATTGGGCTTATTCTTTCATTGTAATTAATGTCATATTCCTTATTAAAATCTTATACCGCAAGCGGTGCTTTGTATCATGCCAATGAACCATTTTGTGTTGGAGAGGGAGGTACAAGTATCTAAGTTCCTTGATAAGGTTTTTTTTTTCACTCCCTAGTTTATTTTTTGTGTAGTTTGTACTCATCATAGGGGTGTTAAAATGGATTGACTTATCAGGTTTGGGTCCAACCAGAACTGACCCTACTCGGTTAGCCCGAACCCAACTCGTTTAATAAGCAGATCAATAAGACCAATACGAACCCGACCCACAAACAACCCCAATGACCCAAATATGACCCATCATCCCAATTTGATAAATAAAATAAAATCATATTAAATATAAAATTTATGATATTTGATTAAAAAAATGGAAATTATACCCACCAAAAAAGTTAAGAAAAAAAAAGATGTAAATTAATTGGTTATTTTTTTTAGTCAAAATCAAGTTCGTGGTCAACTCGAATCCGGCCGTTTGATAAAAAGGGCCAGAAAACATTACTCGTTTATTAAACTGGTCGACCTAAACTTGTATTTTTTAGGTCAAATTTTAATCGGATTGTTGGGTTAGCATTTATTAATACCCCTAACTCACTCAGTTATGACCAAATAATTTTTTTACTATAAGCCAACTACATTGTCGTCACCTGGATAATCTTTTCCCATTCAAATAAGATTTCTCAACTCTTTTAATTCAAGCTAGCTTATTTTATCATAAATAGCAAATATTTTCATAAAATGAGAAAAGTATTTTACTCAATATTTATGACATAAATTTTTTGCCAAACATGAATCCACAAGGAAGACACATCAACATGAAGCCAAAAGCACTACAGATTCAATAATGTACGAAAATGCGTCTTCATAAATAAATTCATTTCTTAAATAAAAAAAATTATATAAATTGATGTTATAAAGTAACAAATATTTTGATAAATTGGATAAAGTATTTTACTATTTTATCCATTTAAACACGTGACATTATTTCTTTGTTAGTATATTACATTTATGCCAAAAACTCAATAAAATGAGCCGAAAGGACAAAGTTGTGATTCATTATTGTACGAAATTCTCCTACACATAAAAGAAATAATCTTCGACGCTTGGCTTTGATCTTGTAAAGTAGCAATCATTTTGATGAAATGAGAAGAGTATTTTGCCCATTCAAATACATCTAACATTAATTTTTGGTTAGATCTTCAATAAAAAATTAAACAAAATGAGCCAAAAAATTAAAATCGTTGATATATCCTTAAAAGAGAGTGAAACTAGAGTTCTCTTACCACCAGACTCCATGACCACCGTCGGACCGCCGACCATTGCCGTACTATGGCCAAACTTCTGCCCGACAACCAACTAGCACCGAACTTCTGCCCGACCATATGTTGACGTTGTAATTCTGCTCGACTACGTACCAACTAACTTTGGATTTCTGCCCGACTATCAATTGATGTCAGACTTTAACTCAGCCGCCAATTGACATCGGATTTATATCAAACTGTAGACTACCACCGGATTTTCATCCAATTCCTATTCGTCGCTAGATTTCATTATGTTGGTTAACTATTGTAATATGATTGCCCTCAAGTTCAAGGATGAGTTAGTTATTTGTAATTTATTCAAATACTAGTTCATCAACTTCAATTGAGCGTGGCCCTATGGGTTTTCCCTTCAGGGTTTCCACATAAAAATTCTGATGATTCTACTCTTTCTGTGTGTGAGATGGATACTCGTGCAAAGCTAAGCTGCATAGTTTTTCCTACTTAATTACCGCCGCAAACATTCTAGCCTGCAATAATAGTAATTCAATAATCTACAAAAATCTCCTAAGAACAAATTAGAAATAGTTTTCAATATAAGAATTTTTGCATAAAGGCTAAAGTAGACTTCAATGTATTCTCAACATGACTAAAGCTTTGTTTGTGATAGCTTTCTTATTATTTTTTAAAACAATTTTTTTATACAAAAATTTTTTGAACTGAAAATTTTGGCACAAAAAAACTGATTTAAAAAATAATAAGAAAATAATCTCAAATGAAATAAAGAGAATAATGACATCACAACGAATTTTTTTTGGAAACTTTCACTTCATGAGGTGAGCTCAAGGCTAATATATATATATTGTTCGTGAACAAAGTGCACATTGCTAGAATTTAATAAATATTTATTATAAGAAGATCAAATTATTGTATGAAAAAAATTAATAACATTTTTGCTTGCCTAATTGATAATGACATTAAATGTATGCGAATAAAAGTTTAAAAATAAAAATTTATCTTATGAAAATTTTAATTATATTTTTTTATTAAAAATAAAGTTATTAATTTTATCCCTTTAAATAATTCTAATTATTAATCTGTTTGTCTTAAAATTATCATATAGAAAATATATTAATACAATTTTATAATTCAATACTAAAATACATATTTTTTCTCTATAGAACTAATATCATAAAAATAATTCATTCATATTTAAAGAAAAGCTCAACAATTCATTATAAATATAACATTAAGCATGATATTGATATACTAAATTAAAAGGATAAAAAGGGAGAGCAACTTTATTATAATTCATTCACAAAAGAACAGTTAATCACCCATAGTTTACTATCTTACAATCATAATAAGACAAATGAATTATGGGTTCATTTGAGAGATAATGAAATTAATTTATTTATTATTTTTCTCTTGTTAAATATATGAATAATGCAAATTAAGATTTTTATTATTATAATGATAATCATCATTATAGTCATAAAATAATCACATGTTTTTATTTTTATTTTTTATATCCAATATCCATCATACTTAAAATCAAAGAGAATGCTTAACAAAAAGTTAAATCACATAGCAAAATGAAAGAATTTACTTGCTTGCGAAGGGTCTAGTTTTATTGCATGTGCATCAAATGCATGCGAATAAAAATTAAAATGCACGTGAGCATTAAATACATGTGCATTAAATGCGCATGAATAAAAATTTTAATTATATATTTTTACTTTGTTCAGAAGAAACGAAGGCTAAATATTTTTGAAAAGATAATATAGATTTATAGGTTACTTAAATTTTCTCATCTTTGATCAAAATAATGGATAAAAAATTAATCATCTTCCTTTTTACTCAAAAATACTTCATTTTTTACAAATTACAAAAAAATCTACAACAAAAGATTAATGCGCAAGAATTGATCACTTTTTTTTTTTTTTTAAGAATTGATCACTTCAATAAATAAGAAATCTATCATTATTAATTTATTGTATTAACCAAACACATATAAATAAGATCCATTTGTCAATTCATGGTATAACACAAGCTCATCCTCTCACCAATTCCTCTTTTGCCATGAGCAAATCACTATCAAAATGATTAAAGCTTTTTATGCAAAAAAAAAAAAAGGAGATATCATATTTATATGCAACAACATGAAACAAACAGCTAGACTTTGCTAGTAATATTGAGTTGATTCCATTATCAAGGAAGTTAGATCAGAAGATATCTAAAATTAAAAGTAGTAGTATTGGCATCCAAAATTCATAAGAATCATAAAATAGTACGATTTCATACAACAGTAAAAAAAGGCTGACTTGATGTGAAGATTTTCTGCAACTTCCTCTCAAAATAGGTGAATTCTTAACGTCTGTAATCACGAAGAACGCAATGAACATAACAGTTTGGCAAAACAAGTGTATAGATAGACCCATCATTTTATTATCCTGTTGTTTTCCATATTTGAACATAAATAACACAAATGACTATAAGATAAACTTATAACAACCATGACTGATTACACACTGAGAACACGGCAGCTCAATACTCAAGAAGAAGAAGAACAGAGAGACGGGGAAAGTGCAGGAAGGAATCACGAAAGAAGAAATATTTGTTATTCACGCTTACCGAAAGTACAGACTAGTTATAAATAGAATGGGAAACAGATACAATGTAGTAAGACACAACTTAACATAAACTATTCCTATAATACAAATATATGATAACAGATATACTAACAGACCCCCTCAAATTAAGCATTCATGGGATGAATGGTTAATTTGTTTCGAATGTCATTAAACCGAGCAGTAGATAAAGTCTTGGTTAAAATATCTGCTATTTGGTCTTGGGAGCTAAGATGAACTATAGAGATGGCGCCTGAATTTAAATGTTCCCGAATAAAATGATAGTCGATCTCAATGTGCTTTGTTCGGGAATGAAATACAGGATTGTGCGCAAGGACAATTGCCGAAGTATTGTCACAATAAATCGTTGTGGAAGATTGTTGTGGAAGATGAAGCTCGGCGACAAGACGGCGAATGAAGCCATAGAACATCCGAAGTAGCCGAGGCAAGAGCACGATATTCTGCTTCAGTAGACAAACGAGCAACCGTGACTTGTTTCTTGACGGACCAAGAAATGAGATTAGGGCCGAGAAAGGTACAAAATCCCGAAACTGATTTTCGATCATGAGTATCCGCAGCCCAGTCCGCATCTACATAGGTTTGAAGACTGAAATCGCCTGGAGTAATTGGAAGACCAAAATTAGAAGTACCTTTGATATAACGAAGTAAACGTTTAAGAGCTTGGAAATGAATAACCTGAGGTTCATGCATATGTTGGCACACAAAGTTTGTAGCAAAGGCAATGTCGGGACGAGTGATGGAGAGATACTGAAGAGAGCCAGCAAGTTTGCGATACAACTGAGGATCGTTGTAAGGTTGATCTGTGGTTGGACTCGATCTGGTTTTGAGCGGGAGAGGTGTAGGAGCGGGTTTGCATTCGGTAAAGCCAGCAAGTTGAAGAAGTTTGTTTGCATAATGGTGTTGATGGAGAAAGTAGCCTTGTGCCGTGCGGGTTACCTGAATTCCTAGAAAAAGTGAAACGTCTCCTAGCTGCTTAAGTTGGAATTGCGAATGAAGTTGCTAAATAAGCTTTTGAATGATGGCCTGATCATTTCCTGCGAGTAAAATATCATCAACGTATATAAGAAAGTATATTTGAATATTACTATGTTGAAAAAGTAGGAGAGAAGGATCAGAACGACTAAACCTGAAGCCAAATTGTAGAAGAAAATTGGTAATTTTGTGAAACCACTGTCGAGGAGCTTGTTTTAAACCGTAGAGAGACTTATGATGTTTACAAACAAAATGTGGATTTTGCTTGTCAATGAACCCAGGTGGTTGGCGCATATAGATCTCTTCTTTAAGTTCCCCATGCAGGAAGGCATTAGAAACATCTAATTGACGAATCGACCAATTTTGATTCAAAGCAAGCGTTAGAAGAATGCGAATAGTAGGCATCTTTGCCACAGGACTAAACGTCTCATGATAGTTAAGTCCAAATTCCTGTGTGAAGCCTTGAGCCACCAAACGAGCTTTGTGTTTTTCTATTTGACCTATAGGAAGAATTTTAGTTTTAAAAAGCCATTTGCAACCAAGAACCGGTGTGTTTGGAGGCGGAGGAACTAGAGACCACGTTCCTTGCTGTTGAAGAGCTAGGAATTCCGAAGACATAGCCGTTCGCCAATGTTGAAATTTGACTGCTTGATTATAAGAGGTAGGAGTGAGATGGGAAGCAGTGGTGGTCAGTAAATCAAAATATTGTTTCGGTTTCGTAATCCCAGATTTGAACCTAGTTTGCATATGGTGAGACGGTTTGGGAGGAATTAAAGGCTGAGAAGGTTCAGGAATGATATAAGATTCAGGAGAAATAGACACGGAAGAATTGTTTTGACAGACCTGAGAATTAGAAGTAGGGAGTTTTAACGTGGAAGAATTGGAAGAGGTGATTGGTTTAATAGCAGATGTTGGAACAAGAAGAGACGGAGAATTGGAATTGACGGGTACAGGAGGAGTCGAATGAGCAACTAAGGCTTTATAAGGAAATTGATGTTCATAGAAGAACACATGACGTGAGATATAGATTTTATTTGAACGAATATCAAGACAGCGATAACCTTTATGAGAAGTCGAATAACCAAGAAATATGCAAGGTTGAGACCGGGAGGCTAACTTATCACAAGAATAGGGACGAACCCAAGGAAAAATAAGCAACCAAATGTCCGAAGATGCAGGTAATCAGGAATACAGTCATATAATTTTTGATATGGTGTAAGAAATGAAAGAGCTGTAGCAGGTAAACGGTTAATCAAATAATTCGCCGTGGTAAGTGCTTCTGCCCAAAAGGAAGCCGTAAGCTGAGAAGCATGCAGAAGAGTACGAGTAAGATCCAATAAGTGACGATGCTTGCGTTCAGCAAGACCGTTTTGCTCAGGAGTGTGGGGGCAACTTAGCTGATGAGTTATACCGTTAGTGGATAAATATTCCCGAAAGAAATTACTTGTGTATTCCCCACCCCCATCAGATCTGAAAGTTTTAAAAGAACTGTTAAACTGATTTTTAATCATAACATGAAAGTGTTTGAATTTTGAAAGGGTTTCATCCTTGGAATGCATGAGATATAACCATGAATAACGAGTAAAATCATCAATAAAAATGACATAATATTTGAACCCAAGAAAAGAAAGTTGCGGAGCAGGTCCCCAAACATCAGAATGAATTAAAGAAAAGGGTTGTGAAGACATTGTGACACTTTTATTAAAAGGCAACTTGTGGCTCTTTGCCACATTACAAGAAACACAAACTAAAGAAGAAGGAGAATTACACATAGTTGGAATGTTCTTAGAAAGAATCGACAGTAAACGATTGTGGGGATGCCCAAGCCGAGAATGCCAAAGTAAGGTAGAGTGGGTAGAAGCTTGAAGAGCCTTGCACGAATCTGAAGAAGATTTCTTGAGTTGATATAACCCATTACGAAGAGGACCACACTGAAGGAGGCGATTGTCCCGATGATCCTTAATAGTGAAACCATTCATATCAAAAGAAACAGACACATTGTTGTCAGTCGTTAGCTTTGAAACAGAAAGTAAATTATGTGATAAATCAGGCACATGAAGAATGCAACGTAAATGAAGCTTACTAGCCGAATCGGGTAGAGGCAAGATGCCTTGTCCCGAATGATGAATGGGCAAGGTATTACCATTAGCAACCGAAACTGTATCTGCTCCTTGGTAGGATGTGGAATGTTGAAGATTCGCAAGATCAGGCGTAAGATGAGTGGAAGCGCCCGAATCCAAGATCCAGTCGGATGTAGTCGCACCTTGTGGATGAGAAAGAAGAGCACGAGGAGCTGTTGAGGTAGTGGGTGCATACTTCAAATTACACCTATGCCAACAGTTTAAAGCAGAGTGACCATTTTTTCCACAAATTTGGCAAACCGGACGGTCAGAGGAGGTAGGTGCTGTTGAAGCCGAATGCTGAGAAGCCGAAGTCCAGCGAGATGATGAATTTTGTCCTTTGTTAAACCGAGTAGAGGAGCGACCACGAGAGGATGATGTCCGGTTGGCATGAAGAGCCATAGATTCAGAGGTGGAGGAGTGGTCTTTTTGCTGCTCATTTTGAAGATTAATTTCTTCACTACACAAGAGGGAGTAAAGAACATCTAGATCAATTGGATTTAGGGAAGTTCTAATAGCAGTTTTAAAAGAATTGTAAGAAGAGGGGAGGCCATTCAAGATGTAAAGAATGATATCTTCATTGTCAATCTTGGAACCAGCCGAGGCTATATTATCTACAAGAATTTTGACTTGAGCGAGATACTGCTGCATAGAACGATCCTTCATTTGGAGCTGGTGGAGTTCGTGTTTTAACTGGATAACACGCGAGCGGCTTGTAGGTTGCAGACGATTTTCAAGAACGAGCCAAACTTCCTGTGCCGTTGAGGAAGAAACAACATAAGGAAGAATTGATGGAGAAATGGTGGAGAGAAGAGCAGAAATAAGATTTCTATCAATTAATTTCCACAGATTTAGATCAGAAATGGAAGAATCAGAAGGTTGGGGGGTTTCGCCGGTGAGATGTCCAGCAAATCCGTTGGCTGTGAAATGTTGGAGAAGCTGAAGACGCCAAATCGCATATGTATCAGCCGTGAGTTGGGTGGGTACCAAGTTCTTGAGATTAGAAATCAAGAACTTCAATGAGGGAGGAACATTGAACTGGGACAGTGCTGCTGCCATTGACGATTGTGTAGATCGCGACATGGCTGAGTCTTGTTCTGCCATGAAGAAGCTCTGATACCATGAGAACACGGCAGCTCAATACTCAAGAAGAAGAAGAATAGAGAGACAGGGAAAGTGCAGGAAGGAATCACGAAAGAAGAAATATATGTTATTCACGCTTACCGAAAGTACAGACTAGTTATAAATAGAATGGGAAACAGATACAATGTAGTAAGACACAACTTAACATAAACTATTCCTATAATACAAATATATGATAACAGATATTCTAACACACACATCTCAAATAAAGTTATTAATTAGAAAGACCTTCATGTAAAGATAAGGGAACACACCGATAGAAGCATTGCAGTCTCAGCTCCCTGGAAATCTCTGAAGGTGACATAAGCAACTCTAGACCACTCATGAAAGCTGAAAAAACAAACGTTAAATTGGAATCTACAATATAAAATAAACTACAATCATCATATATAACCATGAAGAAAACCTCTTGAGTTCAACGTGATCAATATATATCTCCCGAGAAGGAAAAGAACTCATTGATGTCTTGTTCAGTTGCACTATGGGAAACATTGCTCACGTTGACGTACAGTCCTTACCTGCATATATCATAAATTTGTTTAAAATAATGATTGTACTTTCCTGACAAAGCTCATATGGTAACATATAATGTTTGTTAATGGAACAACAACTCCAATCAACATTAAACTGATGAATAGATAGATAGTTCTAGAAAAGAGAAAAAAAGTAAGCACACCTAAATTTTAGTAAGACTGAGGGGAACAGAAAGAGAGCTTTTAGATAGAGGAAATTTGAATGTGGAAGGCTTATTAAAGTCCATTCAAGAGTAGAACAAGTTGAGAATATTTTTCTTCGTGAAGAAAGGTATCATCACCCTACTTCAAATTTCAGTGTTTTAATTAGACTCTCTTGTATTTTATCGTATTCTATTCATACAAATTTCACAGCATATTTTTTAAAATATTTGACATAGTGTTAGTTCTACACTTTTTTATACAATTATCTATGAATTTCAGCAGGTAATTTACAATCTTAGGAAATCAAACTCTAAATTCTTATCAATGATGCCAAGATATCCTGATGTAATTATCATACTCCAATTTCTGTGTTTCTCATAGAGATCTGCTGAGCCCTAGTTCAGTAGATACGGTGGTATGATCGCATGCAATGTCTCCAATGCTTCTATATGTAATTTTTCTTAAATAAAAAAGAAAAAGAAATAAATATAATCTCTCATGAACCCATGTGATTTTTTTTATTTGGGAAAGGTTTTGAAGAGCAACGCATATGCTTATATATTTACATACATATCATTTTTGTATTAATGAAATAACATCAAAGTACATAAATGAAATATTTTATTTTATTTTAAATAAGTTAATATTAAAGGCGTTTTAATAGAATTTAAAGATTTGAGTGTTATATAAATAAATATAAAGATTCAAATGTTATAATCTAGATCAATCCCCATTTCTTCTATTGCTGCCATCATTGTCACAATTGGGAGGATTAAGGCTTCGTTTGGGACGGCTTTTTTATTGCTTTCTAAAACGGAGTTTTAGTACAAAAATAAAAAATTTTGTACTAGAAAGCTGCTTTAAGAAGCAGTAAAAAAGCCGCCCCAAACGAAGCCTAAATCTGAAAAAGATGCAAATAAAGCTTTCAATGTTAAGTATAAACTCTTCTAGAGTTGAATAAAATTCTACATCCACAAGATATTTAACAATTAATTCGGCTTCTAGATTGAGTTAAATTTATGACTTGTCAAAGAAGGAAAAAAAAAAATTGAAAACAAACTATCCAGCTGAAAGAAGAAAATTGTGGACTGTTGATATCTTTTATTTGTTTCAAAAATGTTTAGTGCAAAAATAGCAATTTGATGCATACAGGATTAAATATCATTAATCAGAAACTAATTTAAGTAAATTAATCATAACTTACTCTTTGAAGCCGAAAGAGTAGAGAGTCAGAAACGAAATGCATACCACGAAAGACCTAACAAAAAAAACATGTGAGAATAGGTTAAAATTTGAATTTAAATTTAAAGAGTAGAGAGTCATAACTTATCATAGGTATGATAAGCTAATTGTTAACATATAATTAATATGGGCTGACTCTTAAAACATAATGCCTTGAGCATGAATATGAACCCACAAATTTTTCTTTAAATAAAAGGATGGTGATGTGATCCTCAATGATCATGAAATCCAAAATTCTTTAGATTCATATGAAAAACACATTAATTATAAGAAAAAAAACTCAATCTTTTTCATCTAGGCTTGAGATCGGCATTGGCAGTTTTAAATTTTTTTTGTATAATAATACCTCAAGATTAGAATCATTTAACAATAATAGAAAATCCATTATCCATATCATATAAAATGTGAATCAAAACTCAACAAACACTGATAAAGCACTTCATTTCATTATAATAAAATCTACAATCCTCAATGATCAAGAAATCCAAAATTATGGAAGAAATATTGGATGATGGATAGATCAACTATAAATATTCTCAAATGTAAAATTAAGCCTCAGAGCAGTAGGCACCAAATAAGACTTGCTATATTACTTTTTAAAAGAATAAAATTAAAACTCATAAACCTCCTCATATTGGTAAAATATGATTTGAACCATTTAACAATAATTTAAAATTCATATCATATAAAAGGTTCAATCAATCCTTAAATTGAACATAAAGAAAATTCAAGGTAGAATGACTAATCATAATGGATTGTTGTATAAAAATATATTAAAAATTTTCTATCAATAAAGTCAATAGGTCTTCCACCACAAAAAATTCAAGAAAAGCTTTTGTAAAAATGTTCACTTTGCATAATGATAACAACATGACAATCAAATATACTTAGGACAAGGATAAGTTTTATTAAATAACTTGAACAATTGGAAGTGTAAATGAGCAAAGCTTGAGAAAGTTTATCCTTGAACCTACAACAAAAAAAAAATTGGACATGCACATCTTAAAGAAAATTTACATAATTACAAATTTTACATATTCCATTGGGAGGCCTCATCATAAATAATAACAAACATTTGCTGGATGGCACTACATCGATTGCATGAGAAGAGAACCCAAGCCATCCATGATGCAGTTGCCATTCGTTCAAACAAGTAATAATAAAAATGAAAGGTTGAGATTTAATTTGTATAATTAAAATTAATTTAAATTGATAGTCATAATTTGATGTAAAAGAAACTCAAGCCCATTTTATACTAACAATATAGAAAATTTGAATTCTGTGTTTCCCTTCAAATGAGATCTTATCCTATATTTTATTGCATATGCTACTAAAACTTCTAAATGTGATTCATCCCATGCTTTCTATTTTCATAACATTTAGCATCTCCCTTGATACAATTTCTTAGATTTAGATCTAAGAAAACCACAAATTTTATGTCATTCAAAAAATAAAGCAAATCATCAAGCTAGAGAAAAAAAAATGAAATGAGAACAATGAAGAAATATAGTATAGGAAAAGCAAATCCTAGGCAAGGTTAATTTAACCAAGAAGCCTACAACGTAAGATTAATTTCACCAAATAGGTGTACTATCTGAAATGATTGATCGTGGGCTACTTCTTCGTTGCCAAAATAGCCATCCAAGGGAATTTTTATTGCGTCCTCCCACCTGACGTAGAGATACGTCCTCCCACCGCTAAAAAAATCGATTTTTGCTCGGTATTGCTAGCTATTATTTGGTATTAACGAAGAATATCATCATGTGAAGACCAATACCGAGTTATACCGAGCAATACCGAGCTATACCGAGCAATACCGAATTTTTTCTAGGAAAAACTAGGTATTTTTTTGTATTGCTCGGTATAGCTCGGTATAACTCGGTATTGGTCTTCACATGATGATATTCTTCGTTAATACCAAATAATAGCTAGTAATACCGAGCAAAAACTCAATTTTTTAGTGGTGGGAGGACGTATCTCTACGTCAGGTGAGAGGACGCAATAAAAATTCCATCCAAGGAGGTAGAGTGGTGTGGGGTGCAGAAGCTCTCATCATTATCTTGCAAAAAATCACCTAAGCAATATCTAAACCAACATAATTAATACAACCTTTCACCAAGCCTATATATAGCTTGAGAAAAAATCAACCACTCACAAAGTCTAGTAGCAAAATTAAGAATAATAGTTTAATGACTTTTAAAAATGTTTAAAGTTTTAAGCATATTCTTAGTGAAAAATAAAAAACACGTAAGCATAAAACTAAAATAATTAATTAATACTTGAATCCTATTACACAATTTAAATAGATCATTGATTAACGGCAAGCTCAATCGACTGCTACAAAAGTAGGAAAGCCTTTGTGATGCCCCAGATATCAATAGTGAAAGGATTCGTCTGACAGTCTTGATCAATCTCCATTGCAGCTCCCATGCTCGGACCTGAAAATATCAACCACATATAATGAGCTTTACAAAGCCCAGCAGGTCACCTAATACCTATAACTGAAATCAAAGCACGGCTATGCTATCAATATGCATGTCAGTCAATCACAGTCAATCAATCTATATCAGTCAATGGTCAATGAGTCTATGCAGTGGAAATCAAATCAGTAATCGATGCAATCCGAAAATCAATAGTCAATAAAACCAGTCAATGCAGCGGCAGGCAAATCAATCATTTCAATTCAATCAATCAATCAATCAATAAATATCCGTCAATCAAATCAATACGGTCAAATCAATGAAATCAGTCGAGAAAAGCAATACGGAACAATGAATCTATACGACAGTCAATACGGTGCAGAATAGTAGCAACAGCGAGTCTATAAAATCTATAGGCAGCAATATCAATGAATCGGTAGGCAGTAGTACGATGTCCATGTTCATGCTATCAATACAGTATCTATATCTATCAATGTCCATATCATATCCATATCAATGTCGATGTCGGTATCTATCAATCGCTACAAGCTATATCAATAACAGTGTCAATCTCTATGAATCAATACGCAGAATCCATATCAGTATTGGTGCCGGTATCTATGAATCCATAACGTACAATCGAAATGCTAAACCCATAAATCCAACAATAAATCCGTCAAGTCAATCAAGTCGAGAAAATCAATCAAAATAAATCAAATCTATACGATCAAGTCGATAAAATCAATCGGAAAGACAATACGATAAATCTATAGTAGCAAGTCGAATCAATGCAGGATCAATGGTATCAATGAATCTATAAATCTATGCCGTCCATATCCATGTATCAATGTCAATAATCAATAGTATCAATGCTCGATGATCAATCATCAATGAATCAATGAATCCGTACGAAACAGTAAATCATCATTCCATGGTCTTACTAGACAAGCACAAACGCTGGTCATGTTGCTGTTGTAGAATCCGTATTGCTGTTGTAGATATCTATACATTGGTTCTATGAAAAAGAGTCGTCACTCTATTGCCCGTCGGCCGCCCGTCGGCATATAATCTCCTTATGACTCCCATCGTTATATCCATGATCCATGATCTATGATTTAAAGGAAAGCCCGTCGGCCCACCATCCTGTACAGGTATCATCTCCAACCAATGTTCAACCATGTTCCCACTTGTCTTTCAGTATCAATAGTCAATTCAGTAAGCAATTCAATAATCAATCTATAATCAATGCAAAAATCAATATTAAAGCAATCCAGAACAATCATATCAATAGTCATGCACATATCAATTCAATCTATCAATTTCAGGAAAATCAAAAATCATACGAAAATCGGGCAGCGTAACAGTAGTCGGTCAAGTTTACACAAAAATCCTGCAAAAAGACACAAATTCCAAATCTTTCCAAATTACAGACGAAGATCCACGGCATCAATACAAGACTATTATTCTATAGAAACCAAGTCAGAAAACATCCTGATAATTTTCTATTCGATAAAAACCGTGTAGAACCAATTCCGACCGGAAGAAAATTCGTAGAATACAGTCAAATCGTGTAGAATAATCATATCTATAACACTCTAAAAGTTGTGCGGTGAAAGTTGTGTCAATCTCAAATCACGTCGAAAAGTTGACTACAAAAATACAAAACAAATCACAACTCGGTCAAAACTCAACATCTTTGAAAACAGAAACAGGATTCGGAGTCCTTACCACGAGATCTTCACTTTTCCCAACAGCAGCGTCGGACGAAAAGCGCTCCGTGGTCTCCGAAAACCAGCTTTCCTCTTTTTCCTTTTCTCTTTCTCTCTCCTCAGATATTTCTTTCTCTTCAAAATATCTCATTTCTATATATATCCAGACTGATCGTCCTGGACGATCGAGATTCGTACAGGACGATCCATGAAGAGAAGAATTTCGTCCAGACGAAAAATTACATATCGTCCCTGGCGAAGGGTTCTCTGACTTATTTTCGTCCAGACGATCCTGATTTCGTCCAGACGAACCATACAGCCAAACATGATTTTTCTACACAACCTGCACCGATCGTCCCGGACGATCCAACTTCGTCCAGACGAACCTGAAGCAAAAGCTGATATTACAATCTCCCCACCTTAGAAAAATGTCGTCCCGACATTTCCCTAAAGGTACGAAGCAAAACACGAAGCAAACCAAATCGATCGAAATCCAAATCCAAAACAAAACTCGTCGAAATCCATACAATCACACAATGCAATCAATCACATGTCAATCACTATGTATGCAAAATGAATCCATTCTATCAAACTATCAATCAAATCCTTTCACTACACTTGCTCTGATACCAACTGTGATGCCCCAGATATCAATAGTGAAAGGATTCGTCTGACAGTCTTGATCAATCTCCATTGCAGCTCCCATGCTCGGACCTGAAAATATCAACCACATATAATGAGCTTTACAAAGCCCAGCAGGTCACCTAATACCTATAACTGAAATCAAAGCACGGCTATGCTATCAATATGCATGTCAGTCAATCACAGTCAATCAATCTATATCAGTCAATGGTCAATGAGTCTATGCAGTGGAAATCAAATCAGTAATCGATGCAATCCGAAAATCAATAGTCAATAAAACCAGTCAATGCAGCGGCAGGCAAATCAATCATTTCAATTCAATCAATCAATCAATCAATCAATATCCGTCAATCAAATCAATACGGTCAAATCAATGAAATCAGTCGAGAAAAGCAATACGGAACAATGAATCTATACGACAGTCAATACGGTGCAGAACAGTAGCAACAGCGAGTCTATAAAATCTATAGGCAGCAATATCAATGAATCGGTAGGCAGTAGTACGATGTCCATGTTCATGCTATCAATACAGTATCTATATCTATCAATGTCCATATCATATCCATATCAATGTCGATGTCGGTATCTATCAATCGCTACAAGCTATATCAATAACAGTGTCAATCTCTATGAATCAATACGCAGAATCCATATCAGTATTGGTGCCGGTATCTATGAATCCATAACGTACAATCGAAATGCTAAACCCATAAATCCAACAATAAATCCGTCAAGTCAATCAAGTCGAGAAAATCAATCAAAATAAATCAAATCTATACGATCAAGTCGATAAAATCAATCGGAAAGACAATACGATAAATCTATAGTAGCAAGTCGAATCAATGCAGGATCAATGGTATCAATGAATCTATAAATCTATGCCGTCCATATCCATGTATCAATGTCAATAATCAATAGTATCAATGCTCGATGATCAATCATCAATGAATCAATGAATCCGTACGAAACAGTAAATCATCATTCCATGGTCTTACTAGACAAGCACAAACGCTGGTCATGTTGCTGTTGTAGAATCCGTATTGCTGTTGTAGATATCTATACATTGGTTCTATGAAAAAGAGTCGTCACTCTATTGCCCGTCGGCCGCCCGTCGGCATATAATCTCCTTATGACTCCCATCGTTATATCCATGATCCATGATCTATGATTTAAAGGAAAGCCCGTCGGCCCACCATCCTGTACAGGTATCATCTCCAACCAATGTTCAACCATGTTCCCACTTGTCTTTCAGTATCAATAGTCAATTCAGTAAGCAATTCAATAATCAATCTATAATCAATGCAAAAATCAATATTAAAGCAATCCAGAACAATCATATCAATAGTCATGCACATATCAATTCAATCTATCAATTTCAGGAAAATCAGAAATCATACGAAAATCGGGCAGCGTAACAGTAGTCGGTCAAGTTTACACAAAAATCCTGCAAAAAGACACAAATTCCAAATCTTTCCAAATTACAGACGAAGATCCACGGCATCAATACAAGACTATTATTCTATAGAAACCAAGTCAGAAAACATCCTGATAATTTTCTATTCGATAAAAACCGTGTAGAACCAATTCCGACCGGAAGAAAATTCGTAGAATACAGTCAAATCGTGTAGAATAATCATATCTATAACACTCTAAAAGTTGTGCGGTGAAAGTTGTGTCAATCTCAAATCACGTCGAAAAGTTGACTACGAAAATACAAAACAAATCACAACTCGGTCAAAACTCAACATCTTTGAAAACAGAAACAGGATTCGGAGTCCTTACCACGAGATCTTCACTTTTCCCAACAGCAGCGTCGGACGAAAAGCGCTCCGCGGTCTCCGAAAACCAGCTTTCCTCTTTTTTCCTTTTCTCTTTCTCTCTCCTCAGATATTTCTTTCTCTTCAAAATATCTCATTTCTATATATATCCAGACTGATCGTCCTGGACGATCGAGATTCGTACAGGACGATCCATGAAGAGAAGAATTTCGTCCAGACGAAAAATTACATATCGTCCCTGGCGAAGGGTTCTCTGACTTATTTTCGTCCAGACGATCCTGATTTCGTCCAGACGAACCATACAGCCAAACATGATTTTTCTACACAACCTGCACCGATCGTCCCGGACGATCCAACTTCGTCCAGATGAACCTGAAGCAAAAGCTGATATTACAGCCTTCTTCCTTCATATATGAACTTTCCTTATCATAGCTTGGTGCTTGAGCCTTGCTCAACTTAAAATGTTGTGCTAGAGGTGTAAAAAATGATTAGAAGACCTAACTAAATAAACCGAAAAATCGAAATATATAGATAATCAAAGCAACATCTAACATAAAGATTATCAGTTCTTGTTACAAAAATAAATTTATTCTTAAAATTTTTAGATCTAAAATTTTTATCAAAATAACTAAAATCTTAATTTTCACAAGATAAAATAATAATAATAATAATAATAATAATAATAATTAATGAAATTTTAAATAAAATTTTTCAGTAGATTAAAAAGGAAAAAAAATCCATCAGATATAGGAGCTGAGTAAATCAAGGTGAAGTAAAGTGAGGGAAAAGCATAAATAGAAATGGGGAAAAATGGATCAGGAGCATAAATAAAGTTTCCGACTTTCCAGCAAAAGATTAACCATTTAGTCTGACTATTTTTGCTTGCAAATTTTTGGGGGAAAATCTCTGGTTGAATTTTCGACGTCTTACCAGGCAGTAATTCCGGCAATCATATTCCAACGCTTCGACAGCTGGAAAAATATAATTTTCCTTTCATTGATCAAAGTACTCCATATTTGATCGTTTGAAATTTTGGGATTAATCGATATGAGGTTGTATGCATTTGCGAGCCAACAGGAACAAGAACAAAGAAGGATTGACGAAGATCATTCCCTTCGCAGTGAACTCCCGAAGCGACTTCCAAGCAACGAAGCAAGAACCAGCGACTACGACTCCGACAGGACGAAGGCGTTTCTTTCAGTGATCAAACTCCATGTTTGATCGTTTGAAATATTGGGATTAATCGATATAAGGTTATATGCATTTGCGAGCCAATAGGAATATTAACAAAAAAGGCTTGACAAAGATCATTACCTTCGCTGTGAATTCCCAAAGCGACTTCCAAGTAACGAAGCAAGAAGCAGCGACTGCGACTGCGACTGCGACAGGACGAAGGTGAAGCAGCGAATCCGACATGACCAAGGAAGGCGAACAAGCAGTGAGTCTTGTTGACGAACATTATAGTTTCACCAGACCTGCAGAAGAAGATTAGCAAAAACAAGAAAAGAACAATGTAGAGGACTTTTCATATATTCCCTCATGTTGCCGTTGCTACAGTGACCATTGATTTAAAGAGAAGAAGATGAAGATGCAGTTGTATCTCAACGGTGGAGATTAGGAGTTCGTGAGGCAACTGAACGGTGGAGATTGAGTCAGTCTGCCAAAGGCTGCGAAGACTGCTAAGCAACGGCTCTGTAGTGGAAAAGTAAGCCAACTGATTTAATAAGAGTAGCTGCTTATAAAATGCATAAAGTGCACTATCCATTATCACCCCCTCTCAAGCTAACGGGAAGTTGCTGAACGGTTAGCTTGTTGCGTAAGAGTTGAAACCGGGTAGCGGAAAAGGCTTTAGTGAACAGATCAGCCGGCTGATCAATAGAAGCAATGTGATGAACAGAAATTTGTTTTTGTCGGATACAATCTCTGATAAAGTGGAAATCAACTTCGATATGCTTAGTACGAGCATGAAATACAGGATTCTGTGCTAGAGCCAAAGCAGATACATTGTCACAGAAAAGAGAGGTAGGTGTCGTCGGCGAGATGGAAAAATCTTCTAAAAGACGACGAAGCCAAACAATATCTGTGGCGGCTGTGGCCAGGGCCCGATATTCAGCTTCGGTAGATGAACGAGCAACCGTCGTTTGTTTCTTGACACACCACGAGACAAGAGTATTGCCAAGAAAGGCACAGTATCCGGTAATAGATCTTCGAGTAGTGGAATCAGCAGCCCAATCAGAATCAGAATAGGCTTGGAGATCTAGAGATGAACGAGTAATTGGTAAACCAAGCTGAGTAGTGCCGGCAATGTAACGAAGAACTCGCTTAAGAAGCTGATAATGCATTAAATACGGCTGATGCATGTGCTGACAAAGTAGATTCACAGCAAAGGAAAGATCGGGCCGAGTAATGGTAAGATATTGTAAAGAACCAACTAATTGTCTGTAGAGTTCCGGTTGCTCAAACAGAGAATCAGATGGATGAACGGTAGGAAGCTTAACTGGTAAAGGGGTGAGAACCGGCTTTGAATCCTGCATACCAGCTTTTTGAAGTAATTGAGTAGCATACATAGACTGGGATAGATGCAAGCCATTAGCAATCGGCACCACTTGAATACCCAGAAAATTGGACACTTGGCCAAGATTTCGCATTTGAAACCGAGAGTGTAAGGCTTGAAGCAGTGAATCTAATGCGTGAGCCGAATTGCCAGTGAGTAAAATGTCATCGACATAGACCAAGAGATATAGCTGGATTGTATCTTTAGAGAACCGGAGGAGGGATGGATCAGCGAGGCTTACTTGAAAGCCATAAGTAATAAGGAATGAGGTAAAGGTAGCAAACCATTGTCTGGGAGCCTGCTTCAAACCATAAATAGCCTTTTTGAGTAAACAAACATGATGCGGATAGTTTGGATCAACAAACCCGGGAGGTTGCATCATATAAATCGTTTCATCTAGCTTGCCATGTAAGAAGGCATTAGAAATATCTAATTGCAAAATTGGCCAGTTGCTAGTGACGGCTATGGTAAAAAGAATACGTATGGTGGGGAATTTGGCAACTGGACTGAAAGTGTCAAAATAATCAAGACCATACTCTTGATTAAAACCTTGAGCCACCAAACGAGCCTTGTATCGAGCAAGAGAGCCATCCGCATTTCGTTTGACACGATAGATCCATTTACATCCCAAAATATTGTAATGTGGAGAAGTAGGAACTAAGGTCCATGTACCTTGTTGTTGTAACGCCTCAAATTCTGAAGACATGGCTTGTCTCCATTCCAGATATTTAGATGCTTGAGAAAAGCATGTTGGAGCAGTGGGAATTGTAGAATGGACCAAATCAAAGATCTTTTTGGGGGGCAGGGATCCAGTTTTGGATCGAGTGACCATCGAATGTTTGGAGATCGGAAGAGGGTCAATTTGAGGAGGTGATGGAATGACAGTAGGTGGTGTAGTTAATGGTGAAGCTGTTGAAGGAGAATTTGGATTATTAACTGGAGTCGTAGACTGTGAAGAGGGTTGAGAAAGGCTTGCGTTGGCTATGGGAGAAGATGTATTTGTGGTGGTAGCTGAGACAGGAATTAATAAAGCTGGGGGTATAGAAACCGATGGTGACGGAGAGGAAGTTTGTGGAGACACTGACTTGTATGGGAAAATGGTTTCAAAAAACTTGACATGCCTAGAAATGTAAAGACGTCCAGTAGTAGTATCGAAGCACTTGTAACCTTTAGTGGCTTCAGCATATCCAAGGAATACACAGGGATGCGAACGGGGCTGAAACTTGTTGTGAAGTGGAGAAGGGAGCCAGGGATAACAGAGAGAGCCGAACACTCTAAAAATAGAATAATCAGGTGCGCAGCCATATAAGCGTTCGTAAGGTGAACGACTAGGAGACAATTTAGAGGGTAAACAATTGATAATAAAGGCTGCAGTGGCAAGTGCTTCCGGCCAAAAATGATTGGGTAGATTGGCATGAAACAACAGTGCTCGAATAGTCTCCAAGAGATGTCTGTGCTTGCGTTCAGACATTCCATTTTGCTGAGGCGTATATGGACAAGTCAGTTGATGAACAATTCCACATTGTTTAAGATACGTAGTGAAGGAATTATTGAGATATTCTCCGCCACGATCAGTTCTTAGAGTTTGGATGGATTTGTTAAAATATTTTTCCACAAAAGTTTTGAATTGAACAAATGTGTGAAAAGTTTCAGATTTGGCACGTAATGGATATACCCAACAAAATCTTGTAAAGTCATCAATAAACAAAAGGTAGTATTTATATCCTTGCAAGGAAAGAGTAGGGGAGGGACCCCATACATCACTATGAACTAACTGTAAACAAGCAGTAGTTTTGGGTACAGAAAGTTTAAACGGTAATCTATGAGATTTCGCTCGCACGCAGGCAGAGCAGTGAAAAGGAAAAGGAAATTTTAAACTAGATACAGTAGTAGGTAGTAATTTGAGTGTTGAAGGAGAAGCATGGCCGAGCCGATGATGCCAGAGAGCTGAAGTAGAATCGGTTGTATGGAGAGCGACTGGAGACAATGTAGAGGCAGCAGATTCAGTTGTTGTGAGAGTAATGGGATAAAGACCGTGACGACATGGACCGCGGAGGAGAGTCCGGTGGGTCTGTAAATCCCGAATAACAAACCCATTAGCATCAAAAAGAATGGAGCAGGAATTGTCTCGGGTTAATTGATGTACATAGAGTAGATTATGGGATAAACGAGGAACATGTAGAATATGGGGTAGACGTAGCTTACGGGATGGTGTGGGTAAAATACCCTGACCAGAATTAGCAATGGTGAGATTATGCCCGTTCCCAACTTGCACTTGAGAAGATCCAGTGTAAGCTTGTGGAAGCTGTAATTGTTGAAAGTTGGACGTTAAGTGCGAAGTAGCGCCTGAATCCAAAAACCAATCATCGGTGGCTTGTTGATCGGTGGCAATGTATGCTTGGGGAGGCTGTTGATATGTCAGGTCCGTTCGATACCAACATTGAAATGCAGAGTGACCAATTTTTGTACAGATTTGGCACTGAACAGAGGAACGAGGACGACGGCCACCGCGAGTAGGAGGAGGAAAGCTGCGACCTCCTCTGAATGATTGCGTGGTAGAACGACCACGACTAGAGGAGGTATTGGAAGCTCGACCACGTGAACGACCACGAAACGCCTGAAGTGCAAATGAAGTATCATCGGAAGTATTGGATTGCGTTGAAATGGGTTGATCAGCAAGTATACTGAGTTCCTCACTACAGAGAAGTGAGTAGAAGTCATCTAGACTGATAGGTGAAAGTTGCGTGCGAATCGAAGTTTTAAAGGCATTGTATGCCGGAGGCAACCCATTAAGTGTATACATCAGGATATCACCAGAATCAATTGTGGAACCAGAGGCAGTGATGGCATCTACCTTTTGTTTGATTTCCGACAAGTATTGAACCATGGATTTATCACCTTTTTGAAGATGATGTAATTCACTCTTGAGCTGTAGTTGTCTGGATCTATTGGTAGACTGCAGACGTTTATCAATGGTGAGCCAAATATCATGAGCAGTGTTTAAATTTAAAACATATGGAAGAAGAGAAGCAGAAATAGTGGAATAAAGCGCCGAGGCTAGATTCTGATCAACGAGCATCCATGTCTTAAACTCTTTATTCGGAGTGGTTGAGCCATCAGAAGCAGTAAGAAACTCTGGTGGAGAAGCACAGGAGCCATCCAAGTATCCGGCAAAGCCATTTGCCGAAAAAAGTTTTAATATCTGTGATTTCCAGATAGGATGATTCTCGGCAGTAAGTTGAGTATTAATCACTGTCTTGACGTTCATCATCAAGAATTTGAGTTGTGGTGGTATTTCGACATTACCCACAGTAACTGGAGTTGAGACCGGCGGAGCTGTTGCAGAAGGCGCTAAAGAAGATGCTGACGAATCCATCTGAATCGTTGCAGCTAACAGAGAAGCTCTGATACCATGTTGACGAACATTATAGTTTCACCAGACCTGCAGAAGAAGATTAGCGAAAACAAGAAAAGAACAATGTAGAGGACTTTTCATATATTCCCTCATGTTGCCGTTGCTACAGTGACCATTGATTTAAAGAGAAGAAGATGAAGATGCAGTTGTATCTCAACGGTGGAGATTAGGAGTTCGTGAGGCAACTGAACAGTGGAGATTGAGTCAGTCTGCCAAAGGCTGCGAAGACTGCTAAGCAACGGCTCTGTAGTGGAAAAGTAAGCCAACTGATTTAATAAGAGTAGCTGCTTATAAAATGCATAAAGTGCACTATCCATTATCAAGTCTTTCTTCCCGAAGCCTTAAAAGCCTATTTGGGGCGGTATTCGAAGGGACTCGAGGTGCGGCAGAGAGGCGTTCATACTGGCATAAATTAACAGGTGTTTATTAATACATTAAATAAAGTTATAATTATTAATTATTTATAATTATAATAATTAAATAATTAAAATAAAAGGTTGAAATTTGATTTGAGTAATTAAAATTAATTAAAATGAATAATCAGGATTTGCTATGGAAGAAAATTCAATCCACTTTTATAATAATAGTTTATAAAAGTGGCTTGAGTTTTCTTCCTCGGGCAAATCTTGTTCATTCATTATACTTATTTTTTAATTATCTTGGCCGTCCATTCTATTAAAAATATTTAATAAATAAAAAAATTTATATATAACTTTTCAAATTCTATCATTTATTATTTTTTATAAAACATTTATTTATTCATTTATTTATTGTTATTATTATTCATTTATTTATGATTCCTTTAACTGTTTTCATTAGCTTAGAGCTCTTAATATTCTTAATTTATTTTATTATCGTGCTTTTAATTTCACATCCAAACATTTATATCACACTCGGCCGTTCGGCTTCAAATTCCCGTAGGGTTACAATAACCCAAGCCGAACGTATATTTTCAATAACCTATACACTCT
This sequence comes from Dendrobium nobile, assembly GCA_022539455.1. Taxonomy (NCBI): domain Eukaryota; kingdom Viridiplantae; phylum Streptophyta; class Magnoliopsida; order Asparagales; family Orchidaceae; genus Dendrobium; species Dendrobium nobile. The sequence goes on from CM039726.1 coordinate 2,921,331, forward strand.
TGTTCAATCCGTTGCAAATTCCTCATTTTGGACTCTTCGGCTTCCCTCGCTTTCTCCTCTCAGTCTTCTTCTTCGGCATGTTTCTTCTCCAATTAATTTCTATAACTTTAGTAATAATTCTTCTTACAAGCATCTAGGTCTCTTGCAAACCCATCTAAGATTACCCTGGCGATGGTGGAGAGGTCAAAGGAAACGTTGATTTAAAATATTGTGCGGAACGTACATTGCAGCGATTCTTTCTCTGATTTGCTCCATAACAACCTGAAGCCATCAGAATCGTCCATCAAGGCCAAAATCTACAGCCTTTTTGGCAAGGAAAGGTAGTCCACGAAGTCATCGGTGACGGAAAGCATAAGGATCCTTCCCTGTTTGCTTTATATCATTTATTTTGAGGTTTTTTTTTACCTGAACTAAATTTTAGTGATGTTGATATTTTTCATTGAAAAAAAAAACAATGGTTTTGAGTTTATTTCTATTTCCGTTGGCATAGGTATTTTTGCGAGTTTACCGTAGAGTAAAATTAGTTGGAGCTTTTTAAATTGAGAACCCTGCTTCGTGTTGTGATTGCCAAATAACTCTTGTGTTTGTTTGGAACTGTGTTATATTTTGTTATATCTAAGCTCACGTGATCAAGTGGTTATTTCCTGCAGAGTATATATGGCGGAATTGTTGCATTTTGGTTTGTATGCCTAGAGAATGACTATGAATTAAAGTAATCTAATATCTTCTTTTTACTCACATGTTTTCCCTTTAGCTCTTTCGTTTCCGGATCTCTACTATTTCTGCTTCAGCGAAACTGTGAATCAAGACACTATTTCGACTTCAAATTTAGGTAATTAATTTTATGATGTAAATCGTTTATTAATTTCATTTTTAGAAGTGAATATATTTCTTGTCCGAATTATGTTTCTTAAAATTGTCTGATAGCTCTTTCATTTCTAGATCTCTATGATTTTTGCTTCAGTGAAACGGTGAATTTGGACATTATTTCGGCTTCAAATTTAGGTAAATCTTATGACGTAAATCATTTGTTAGGTTCATCTTTACCAGTGAATATATTTCTTGTCCGAATTATGTTTCTTAAAATTGTCTAATAGCTCTTTTCGTTTCTGGATCTCTACAATGAGTTATAAAGAATGTTTAGAGTTAGTAATTTATAACTTATTTTTTCATGTATATATAGGTGCTGGTGATCGCACTGCTAAAAGTTGTATGGAAACTTTTCTTTATCTTCTATTTGGCATTTAGTTCATTGCAGTGTGGAGGCTCAATTAGATTCTCAATTATTTGAATCCCAATCTGAACTTGCTTATAAAAATATTTGAAGTATACCGATGCATTCAGATTTTCCTGGCTTCTTGAGACCTTCAATGATTTTTGATACAAGAAAAAGCTCTGAGTTTAATGAGTATATTTTTCTTCAAAGAAAAGTTAGTGTATATTGCTGATGGTTCAAAAATTATATAGTTCATACTAATTATATGAGTAGACTGTCAACAACTTATATAAACTATGGTTGCTTATTGCACCTAAATTATGTAATGAATGTAAACCAGGAATGAGACTTCGGATTTGGGGTCAAGCTTGATCTGATCAATGCAATTTTCTCTAGAATCTTGTCATTTATATAGGCTTGGTCATTGGATGTGCATCACTCATACATGTTAGGATTTTAAGAATTTTAATGTTTAAGAAATTATAGATCCATAGGTATTGGTTGCATTTGTACACAAGTACTTGAACTAATGTTTGAGCGTGATTGCAGATATTATTTTTCTTATAAAAACTTATGCTGCACTTTTTCCTCATGATTTAATTTTGACATTATTTTTATGTTAATTGTTTGATCGCCATTGCTTTCATTACAGAAATACTATTGTAATGGATATTAGCCTTAAAACAAATTTCTTAATTGTGTCAAGTATATTAGCCTTCCAGCCATTCATGATTACATATTGATCATGGAATGGAGGTTGTTTAGTTCCTTATAAGAGAGGTAGGAACACAGGAGTTGATGGGAAGAGCTTCAAAGTCGAGGCCACCCCTCTTTGATGCTTTTGACTTGCAAGATTATACTTAGTCAATTATCTAACTTATCTCCACTGACATAAGCAGCTTACTTTAAAGTAGTAAAGCTTTGAGTAGATTGTAGTCTGTAAGATACTTATATAGTTATCTTTTCTTCTGTTGTATTCTTTTGTTGTAGTTCTAAGGAGAGTTACAGAGATATTTTTGTTGATTTTGCCTAAAAAATTCTCGGCTAAATGTTAGTCTTGTGATTAGTAATTTTTATAGAATTGTTGTTGCTGCCTTATGCAATGCCTTCTAAAACCTCTAAAGATATAGCTCATTTAATTTTCATGAATTACTTTTGTCTTAACTAATTTGTATAAATGATATATTCTAGAAACTAGGCTTAGATTTTTATCTTAAGAAAAATAGTACAAACTTAAATTAACCCATTTAAATTTTTAGATATGATCTTAAGTCATGCATGTGTTGCACTTACTTCGTTTCTCTTATCATCTCACAATATTAATCCTCATCATTAGTGTGAAAAATTCTTATTTATAGTGATTGTGTAAAGTTATTAAACTTTAATAAAATTAGTGAACTTGATTTGCTAATTTAATCATTTCCACCGCATGCTATTAGGCCTTGTTAATACATAGCCCATTTTGGTGTAATAATAGCATTTGAATACTCAATAACTTAATTCCTTGGCTTCTCCTTATAAAGTATTGTGAAACTCATACCTTATTGACTTATGTAACAGACTATCCTATTAAGTTTATGGTTGCTCCTTAAGCTGTGTTCCCTGTGTGAGCTAAAAGAGTAATATAGTCTTCGTAGTGTTCAATTTAGATGCACCGATAACCTTTATGCTAGATGTTGGTTTTATTTTATAGATATATATTTTTATATATATAATTTTTTTTTATAGATTTTGATTTTTCAGTTTATTTAGTTAGGTCTTCTAAATCTGTTTTTACACCTCTACCACAACATTTTATGTTGAGCAAGGATCAAGCACCAATCTATGAAAAGGAAAGGTCATATCTAAAGAAGGCTTTCCCAATTTTGTAGTAGTCGATTGAGCTTGCCGTTATTCAATGATCTATTTAAATTGTGTAATGGGTTTTCAAGTATTAGTTAATTATTTTAATTATGCTTATGTGCTATTTTTCTTTTTCTACTAAGAATATGCTTAAAACATTAAACATTTTTAAAAGTCGTTAAACTACCATTCTTCGGCTTCATTAGATACTCAACAATTATTCTTTTATAAATATACATTATTCATGTTTATGAAATACTTTGTTTCTGAGTTTTTTTGTGAAATTTATCTTTTCCTTAGATGAGCTCACCTGAAAGATATGATCATATTTCTTGGATTGATTTATCTAAAAAACAAGATATTGAAAAGAACTAGAAGAAGAATACATAGGAATTTGTAGTAGAGGAAAAGGTCAAGTCGAATATGAAGAACACCAAACTCTGTATAGAGGAGAGAAATCAACAAGTCTTTACAGGCTTCAACATGAAAAAAGATTATGTTTCTCTTGAGAGGATAAATAAAAGATTTGTAAATATTTTGGATGGCCTAGAGTTGCACATTGGCATTTTTAATTCTATGGAATAAAAAGAAATTGTGCAATTTATCTATGATTTGCAAAACAAAGAAAGGAAGAATGAACTTGGAGGTATGTTCACAAAATATTAAACTTTGAGTTCATGTATTCATATTTATTTGAGTTTTGGCATATATAATTGTTGATGTTTTCCTTAATTTGTTCCTTGATTAATATGCCTAAAAGTATAACATTTATATTCTTAGTCATTTCTTTAGAATTTTATCTTATCTTATCATTTATAACATTTGATAAATTTTAAAATTTTGTTTAGAGCATACATATTCTGAACCAAAAAAATGAATACGTGGCAAAGGACGAGTTACAATACAATTCGGATGTTGTTATAACTATTTGGTTGTAATTTGAACTTATTTATTTGTATCTTTATTGATTTTAAATAAATATAAAACTAACAAAGAAGTTAATTACAGGAAAAGAACGGGATCCCTCCGGGTATCCTTCGTAATGTGATTGCTGATCATATTCCAAATCTCTTCAAGATTATGATAAAATGATTAATTACATCGCATGTTCTGCCTATTAATTGTAAACCTGATAGTTGCATTATTAATATATATGAACCTGGTGATTGCATACCGCCTCATATTGACAATCATGAATTTGTAAGGCCATTTTCTATCGTGTCATTTTTAAGCGAGTGTAATATAATGTTTGGATACAAGCTAGAAATTGTTGGATCGGGTGAATTCATTAGATCATCTTCAATTCCTCTTCCAGTTGGGTAAGTATAAGATATTATTTTTCTTCCTTTCATATTTTAATTTTTTTTAATAAGTTATAAGTTATACAGTAAACTCTTCTATAGATATTAGATAATTTTATATCATATATATTCTTAACTTCAAATATCAAATATTCATATCTGTGCTTGTCTTAAATGGCAATTGAGCTGATCTTGCTAAGCATTGTATTCCTGCAGTTTCCTGCAAAATGTTTCATAATTTAACATCATTTTCAATTATACATCTATCTAGAATTTCTAATGTACTTAATTTTTATTTTCTTAAATTTTGCGTGATATATGTTACTTTTAAAAAGATGGATAAGGCTAAGCGACCGCATAACTTCAAGCTTGATTCAGATTTACAAATATAAAGTCTTCTGATTTAAGTGATGCTTCTGAAGCATATCATTTATATAAGAGTATGCCTTTATAGGGTGATAATACTGGAATTTTCCTTTTTTCTTCACTTCACAACTGCTATCTTTTGTGACTGGTTGGTAGACTTATGATTATGATAATCAAACTATTTTAATTATATAATGTTAGTATTTGAAGCTATTAATTGTAATAAAATCACCAACATAGAGGATAAATCAATAGCAATTTAGAGTCTTTTTTTATTTTTGGGTTTAGATTCTACTTCTTAATTTTGCTACTAGACTTTGTGAGTGTTTGATTTTTTCTCAAGTTATATAGGCTTGGTGAAAGGTTGTATAAATTATGTTGGTTTAGAGATTGCTTAGGAGATTTGCTCATGGAATATGAGGAATTGGTGAGAGGATGAGCTTGTGTTATAACATGAATAGACAAAAGGATCTTATTTATATGTTTAGTTAATACAATAAGTTAATAATGATAGATTTCTTATATATTGAAGTGATCAATTCATGTGCATTAATCTTTTGTTGTAGATTTTTTTGTAATTTGAAAAAAATGATCTATTTTGGAGAAAAGGAAGAAGATTTTTTTTTATCCACTATTTTGATCAAAGTTAAGAAAATTTAAGAAACCTATAAATCTATATTATCTTTTTAAAATTATTTAGCCATCGTCTCTTCTGAACAAAGTTAAAAACATATAATTAAAATTTTTATTCAAGTGCATTTAATGCACATGTATTTAATGTTCAAATACATTTTAATTTTATTCGTGTGCATTTAATGCATGTGCAATAAAATTAGACCCTTTGCAAGCAAGGAAATCATTGTCACTTTGCTATGTGATTTTAGTTTTTGTTAAGCATTCTCTTTGATTTTAAGCATGATGGATATTGGATATAAAAAAATAAAAATAAAAATAAAAACATGTGATTACAATTATGACTATAATGATGATTATCATCATAATAATAATAATATTAATTTGCGTTATTCATATATTTAGCACGAGAGAAATAAAAAATATCTTAACTTCATTATATCTCTAATGAACCAATAATTCATTTGCATTATTATGATTGTAAGATAGTAAACTATGGGTGATCAGTTGTTTTTTTGTGAATGAATTATAATAAACTTACTCTCCTTGTTACCCTTTTAATTTAGTATATAAATATATAAATATTAAGCTTAATGTTATATTTATAATGAATTTTTGAGCTTTTCTTCTAAATGTGAATGAATTATTTTTATGATATTAGTTCTGCTGGAAAAAAAAATATGTACTTTAGTATTGAATTATAAAATTATATTATATTTTTTTTATATATGATAATTTTAAGAGAAATATATAACTTTTCATTAGCATAATTAATAATTAGAATTGTTTAAACATATAAAATTAATAACTTTATTTTTAATAAAAAATATAATTTAAATTTTTTCATAAGATAAGTTTTTTTTTTTTAAATTTATTCACATGCATTTAATGTCACTATCAATTAGGCAAGCACAAAATTTTATTAATTTTGTTCATATAATAATTTAATCTTCTTATTATATATATTTATTAAATTCTAATGCACGGACAATAAAACTAGTATATATATAATGGGCATAAAACTAGTTAGAGCCATATGATGCGTACGAGATCAAATATAATCAAAAGGGCCAAAAGACCGTCAACTCTTACATGCATATAATCAAATCAAACATCTCATTAATAATTTCTCCAAGCTCATGACGCCATTGAGTGCTGTCAATTGGTATGGGTGGACCAAATAGGTGTATTGTCAGGTCTATAGATAACGACGTTGCGGTCTAGTTCGAGGATGAGAAAATAATAATCCCTGTATGGTTGCAGAGAGTTGCTGGACCAGACAGCCGTGGCACCCAAGTCCTTATAAACGACGAGGTTTCCATCGAATTGCATCTGGAGAATGCAGCGGCTGCCCTTTCCATTGGTACCGGAACTCCATATCGGAGTGTTAAATTCATAGAGGACCAGATTACAATCATATTGCATAACAAAAAAGTAGCCGTTATATGTAAGGTACTGCCCTGGATATAGCGTGTAACCTGCATATAACTTGAACACAGCAGCTGCTTGGTGGCTCATCATTAATACACTACAGGAAAACCTGTTATTACCGGCGGACGGAATCCGCCGGAAACAATGCCCAATCCGACGGAACCGTTAGTTTCCGGCGCATGTTCCGGCGCAAATATCTCCGCCGGTTTATGGTGCGTCGATAATTTGGTTCCGACGTATAATTTGCGCCGGAAACATTTTCGGCGCAGTTTCCGACGCATTACCGGCGCATTACTCGGTTTGTTTGCCGACGTGAAGAATATGAGAATTCCGGCGCCCAATGCGCCGGTATTTACCGTCGTATTATGCGACGGTAATTAACGACGGATAAGTCGCCGGAGTTGCGCCATCGAAATTCCACGGTTAGTTTACGACGCAATTCTTGCGCCGATAATTACCGGCGGAATATCCGCCGGACTTGCGACGGTAATGGCCGACGGATCATATTCGCCGGTACGTACGATACACTTCGTTGTATCGTCTTTTCCGACGGATTACCGGCGCATCATCCGCCGGAAACCTGTAGCATTGACAAAAAAAAAATTGCCTTCCCAGCCAACAATCCCATTTCCACACCTGCAAACCTATCAATTCTAACACATACAAGTTCCACAACAGGTTCACAACAGTTCCACAACTTCACAATAATTTATAACAGTTTCACAACAGTATTAATATTAAAAATCAACTGATAACATCATATTAAAAGTAATTGTCCAATAACATAAGTTCACATAAAAATACAAGTTCATTTCAACTAAATTACACTACTCTGACTCCGTCGACTCCTCCTCAGGTGGAGCTACGTCTTTTCCACTCAGTTTCTCCCTCATCTTGCGCATTTCATCCAGCAACTGATTGTGTTGCTCCGTACTTGTTTGCACCTGTGCTTGCAGCTGAGCTTGAATCTGTGCTTGCAGCTGAGCTTGCCAATCAACTTGTGATTTCCTTACTTGTTCTAGCTCAGCTTGAAGGGCAATTATTTGTTGAGCTTGTAAGGACTCATGCGAACTGGATGCGAAGCTGGATGCAGTAGAGGAGGTCATCCCCTCGTATGCCTGAGCTTGCGCACCTAAGCCATATACTCTACCATGCTGCATTCCTCCGACGGCCTGCGACCACATGCGATACTCAGAATACTCCACAGAGCCGCCAGAAGAGCCCTCACCTGATGCGGCATGAGTCTCTCGAATCCGTGTATATTCCTCCTATGAAAATCGAATATAAGTATATATATAATTAAACTAAAACTTATAAAATATCAAATATTTATAAAAATATACTTACATGGGCCTTCCTTGCTCTCTCATCAATCCATTGTTGATCCTCCTGTCGCTTATGAGTGCGACTATGCAATTCCACAGGAGTTGGTTCTCTACCAAGTGACGCTTTCTGTTACAATTAAGAGAGTTTTATCAATACTAATTATTAAAAAACAATTTTAAAAAATAATTAAAATTCATTACCAAACGACGCCTGTGCTCAGTATGTGGAACGGAGCCTCCTGTATGAAGTGCACTACCTAAGCCCCCAACATCAGAAACTCTGTTCTGTCGATTTTGATCCCTCCTCCTAGTGTACTCTTCGCTGCCCCAAGCTGCATTCAACTCAGCCCATATCTCCTCTCCAATCCACAATGGTCGCTTCCCAACCTTTCTAACATCTGTGAACATGTCGCGCATCCGAGTAGAGCCACGCTTCTCAAAATTCTTTCTAATCTTGTCATTGTGTTGGGGCAGCCAACAAAACTATTTCTGCAATAAAAAACAATCATTTTACCTTAAGTAAGAAAGAATAAATCATTTAACATAAAAACAAAAAAACAGAAATACCTCAAACTCTCTAAACCACATCTCCCGGACTTCTTTTGGGACTTTCTTCCAAGAAACATAAGGAGCGTCAAACCTGCTCCGTATGATGTCCCGTATTGATGAATTCATCTGTTAATGTCTTCCGACTTTGAGATAATCTGTTATACATCCAACTTCGTTGATTTCTAATATCCATAACCTATAAATAAGAGTAAAAAATTAATGGATTTATATATTTCTAATATCCATAACCTAAAATTATGTTACACTTATTAATGAATTGATTGCTCAAAGTCACAATCCCCTCACTAGGTCTACTAACCACTAAAGCAAAAAGATATGGAGTAATGCTGATCTCCATAATCCAACTTTACCTTCAACTCCCTCTCTAGTCTTATCAACAAGAAGAATATCATTAACCAAAAGCATGCACCAAGGTATATCCTAAAGCAAATGTCTAGTGATAACATCCATGACTAAAGCAAAAAGATATGGACTTAAGTTTACCTTCAACTCCCTCTCTAGTCTTATCAAAAAGAAGAATATCATTAAACAAAAGCATGCACCAAGGTATATCCTCTAGCAAATGTCTAGTGATAACATCCATGACTAAAGCAAAAAGATATGGACTTAAGCTTACCTTCAACTCCCTCTCTAGTCTTATCAACAAGAAGAATATCATCAACAAAAAGCATGCACCAAAGGTACATCCTCTAGCAAATATCTAGTGATAACATCCATGACTAAAGCAAAAAGATATGGACTAATATTGATCTTCGTAATCCAAGTTTACCTTCAACTCCCTCTCTAGTCTTATCAACAAGAAGAATATCATCAACAAAAAGCATGCACCAAGGTACATCCTCTAGCAAATGTCTAGTGATAACATCCATGACTAAAGCAAAAAGATATGGACTTAAGCTTACCTTCAACTCCCTCTCTAGTCTTATCAACAAGAAGAATATCATCAACAAAAAGCATGCACCAAAGGTACATCCTCTAGCAAATGTCTAGTGATAACATCCATGACTAAAGCAAAAAGATATGGACTAATGTTGATCTACATAATCCAAGTTTACCTTCAACTCCCTCTCTAGTCTTATCAACAAGAAGAATATCATCAACAAAAAGCATGCACCAAGGTACATCCTCTAGCAAATGTCTAGTGATAACATGTAATATCAGTTTTTGCTTCAGGTTCGTCTGGACGAAGTTGGATCGTCCGGGACGATCGGTGCAGGTTGTGTAGAAAAATCATGTTTGGCTGTATGGTTCGTCTGGACGAAATCAGGATCGTCTGGACGAAAATAAGTCAGTGAACCCTTCGCCAGGGACGATATGTGATTTTTCGTCTGGACGAAATTCTTCTCTTCATGGATCGTCCGGGACGAAGCTCGATCGTCCAGGACGATCAGTGTGGATATATATAGAAATGAGATATTTTGAAGAGAGAGAAATATCTGAGGAGAGAGAAAGAGAAGGAAAGAGAAGAGGAAAGCTGGTTTTCGGAGACCGCGGAGCGCTTTTCGTCCGACGCTGCTGTTGGGAAAAGTGAAGATCTCGTGGTAAGGACTCCGAACCCTGTTTCTGTTTTCAAAGATGTTGTGTTTTGACCGAGTTGAGATCTGTTTTGTGTTTTCGTAGTCGAACTTTTGACGTGATTTGATATTGACACAACTTTCACCGCACAACTTCTGATATGTTATAGATATGATTGTTACACACGATTTGAATGTTTTCTGCGATGATTTTACCGGTCGGAATTGATTCTACGCGATTTTAATTGAATAGAAAATTATCAGGATGTTTTCTGACTTGGTTTCTATAGAATAATAGTCTTGTATTGATGCCGTGATTATTCTGTTGTAATTTGGAGAAATTCAGAACTTGTCTTTTTGCAGGTTTTTTTTTGTGTAAATTCGATAGACTACTGTTACTCTGCCCGATTTTTGTATGATTCCTGATTTGACTGAAATTGATAGATTGAATCGATATGCCTATGATTATTGATATGATTGCTCTAATATTGATTATTGATTGCTTATTGATACTGAAACACGTATAACCTGGTTGAACATTGGTTGGAGATGATACCTGTACAGGATGGTGGGCCGACGGGCTTTCCTTTAAATCATAGATCATGGATCATGGATATAACGATGGGAGTCATAAGGAGATTATATGCCGACGGGCGGCCGACGGGCAATAGAGTGACGACTCTTTTCATAGAACCAATGTATTGATATCTACAACAGCAATATGAATTCTACAACAGCAACATGACCATTGATTATACATTGTTCAGTATTATCGTATTGATTGCATGTTTAATGTATTGATTTACGGATTTTACGGATTTGATCGGGTTTACTGTATCGTACGATTTCACTGATTTCATCGATTGACTATTGAACATAGATACTACTGAGCATTGATATAGACATTGATAGATATAGATACTGCATTGATAGCATGGACATCGTACTACTGCCTACCGATTCATTGATATTGCTGCCTATAGATTTTATAGACTCGCTGTTGCTACTGTTCTACACCGTATTGACTGTCGTATAGATTCATTGTTCCGTATTGCTTTTCTCGACTGATTTCATTGATTTGACCGTATTGATTTGATTGACGGATACTGATTGATTGATTAAATTGAAATGATTGATTTGCCTGCCACTGCATTGACTGGTTTTATTGACTATTGATTTTCGGATTGCATCGATTACTGATTTGATTTCCACTGCATAGACTCATTGACCATTGACTGATATAGATTGATTGACTGTGATTGACTGACATGCATATCGATAGCATCGCCGTGCTTTGATTTCAGTTATAGGTATTAGGTGACCTGCTGGGCTTTGTAAAGCTCATTATATGTGGTTGATATTTTCAGGTCAGGGCTCGGGAGCAGGAGATAGGAATTGATCCAGATCTTCAGGTTTTTGTCTTTTGATCGATAGATGATTCTTTTGTACTCAGGACAGGATAGATTTCTCTACTTGTATTGATAGTTTAGTTCCTGAGTATTGTATATGATGTTTTGCGATGTGAATCGACTTGAATATTGATGTTTAAATTTTATAGATGTTTGATAGATTGCTTACTGAAGGTTTATAGATAACTCTGGTAAATTGTTGTGAAATTGATTGACATTCTTTCCAAGTTAGATCTTGGGGCATCACAAGTTGGTATCAGAGCAGTGTTATTGGAAGAATGGATTGTTACCAGAGTTGTAGGTTTGGATTGAGAGTTGGGTAGATTGGGTAGCTTTAAGAGCTTCATTGGCATACATCATTGCATGTGTGTATCATTGGTTTTGAATTGTGCAGGTGAAAAAGATATGGATCCTCCAGCAGAATCCAGTGTACCAAATGAGCAACACAGCGCAGCTCCAGTGCCTTCAGAGAGTATGATGCAGTTGGCTACTGCGATTGCACATGTTATGGGGGATGCCCAGAGCAAGATGAGTGGAAGCAAGGAAGAAGAGGTAGACAGACATTTGCAGATGTTCCACAAGCTGAAGCCTCCGTTGTTTAAAGGAGCTGTGGGACCACAGGCTGCTGAGGATTGGATCCTGAGAGTAGAAAAGATTTTTGACAGCATGCAGTGTCCGGGAAATAGAAAGGTACCATTAGCTGTGTTCCTATTTGAAGGAGAAGCGGAGAGATGGTGGATTGGACAGCAGAGAGAGAAATTCCAGGGGAAAACCAATGCTGAGATCACCTGGGATGAGTTCACTGCAGTGTTCAGGATGTGGTTTGTACCACCGTCAGCTCAGCGACAGATGCAGGAAGCTTTCATGAGATTGGAGCAAGGCCGTAAGTCAGTGATGCAGTACGAGGCCGAGTTTACTACACTTTTGAGGTACGCTGCTCATCTGATTCCTACTCCCGAAGAAAAGTGCTATAGATTTCTACATGGATTGAATAGAGAGCTGAGGCATCCACTAGTACCTTTCCGGATCCATGAGTTTTCTGAGCTAGTGGAGCGAGCTCGATTGATAGAGATTGATTTAGCAACACCGGTACCGAGGTACGAGGATACCAGAAGGAGGAGAGATGAGGTACGACGAGATGATTCTTATAGAGACAGAGATAGAGAGAAGAGAAGCAAGTATGAGGGTTCGAAGGGATCTGCATCGGGATCTACATCACGATCAGCATCGATAGTATCGTCTGGTGGTTCTGGCACGTGCATTCACTGTGGTAGACGACATGCGGGTCGGTGCTACCTATTGACGGGACAGTGTTTTTACTGTGGACAACAAGGGCACAGAGCAGTAGATTGTCCTCAAAAAGGACTGGGTGGAAGGACTGATTCTGGCACAGGTACAGGACAGCAGAGGACTGTTGGCTCGAGGGCCTACAGTGAAAGATCAGGAAACCGGATGGATGATAGGACTGTCAGAGATCAGAGGGAGACAGTTGCGCCACGACCTCCAGTGGTGCCACGCATCTACAGTTTACAGAGTTTACAGCATCGTGAGGATCAGCAACGACCAGAAGGTTCTACTGGTAAGATTGATTTGACTAACCGATTGATATTGACATATGAACATTGCATATTGATATTTGATTGATTGCATTGTGTGATTGTATAGATTTCGACGAGTTTTGTTTTGGATTTGGATTTCGATCGATTTGGTTTGCTTCGTGTTTTGCTCCGTACCTTTAGGGAAATGTCGGGACGACATTTTTCTAAGGTGGGGAGATTGTAATATCAGTTTTTGCTTCAGGTTCGTCTGGACGAAGTTGGATCGTCCGGGACGATCGGTGCAGGTTGTGTAGAAAAATCATGTTTGGCTGTATGGTTCGTCTGGACGAAATCAGGATCGTCTGGACGAAAATAAGTCAGTGAACCCTTCGCCAGGGACGATATGTGATTTTTCGTCTGGACGAAATTCTTCTCTTCATGGATCGTCCGGAACGAAGCTCGATCGTCCAGGACGATCAGTGTGGATATATATAGAAATGAGATATTTTGAAGAGAGAGAAATATCTGAGGAGAGAGAAAGAGAAGGAAAGAGAAGAGGAAAGCTGGTTTTCGGAGACCGCGGAGCGCTTTTCGTCCGATGCTGCTGTTGGGAAAAGTGAAGATCTCGTGGTAAGGACTCCGAACCCTGTTTCTGTTTTCAAAGATGTTGTGTTTTGACCGAGTTGAGATCTGTTTTGTGTTTTCGTAGTCGAACTTTTGACGTGATTTGATATTGACACAACTTTCACCGCACAACTTCTGATATGTTATAGATATGATTGTTACACACGATTTGAATGTTTTCTGCGATGATTTTACCGGTCGGAATTGATTCTACGCGATTTTAATTGAATAGAAAATTATCATGATGTTTTCTGACTTGGTTTCTATAGAATAATAGTCTTGTATTGATGCCGTGATTATTCTGTTGTAATTTGGAGAAATTCAGAACTTGTCTTTTTGCAGGTTTTTTTTTGTGTAAATTCGATAGACTACTGTTACTCTGCCCGATTTTTGTATGATTCCTGATTTGACTGAAATTGATAGATTGAATCGATATGCCTATGATTATTGATATGATTGCTCTAATATTGATTATTGATTGCTTATTGATACTGAAACACGTATAACCTGGTTGAACATTGGTTGGAGATGATACCTGTACAGGATGGTGGGCCGACGGGCTTTTCTTTAAATCATAGATCATGGATCATGGATATAACGATGGGAGTCATAAGGAGATTATATGCCGACGGGCGGCCGACGGGCAATAGAGTGACGACTCTTTTCATAGAACCAATGTATTGATATCTACAACAGCAATATGAATTCTACAACAGCAACATGACCATTGATTATACATTGTTCAGTATTATCGTATTGATTGCATGTTTAATGTATTGATTTACGGATTTTACGGATTTGATCGGGTTTACTGTATCGTACGATTTCACTGATTTCATCGATTGACTATTGAACATAGATACTACTGAGCATTGATATAGACATTGATAGATATAGATACTGCATTGATAGCATGTGTAATATCAGTTTTGCTCCAGGTTCGTCTGGACGAAATTGGATCGTCCGGGACGATCGGTTCAGGTTGTGCAGAAAAACCTTGTTTGGCTGATTGGTTCGTCTGGACGAAGTGTGGATCGTCTGGACGAAAATTCTCCCGTGAACCTATCGCCAGGGACGATACGTAATTTTCGTCTGGACGGAATTCTTCTCTTCATGGATCGTCTGGTACGAAGATCGATCGTCCAGGACGATCAGTCTGGATATATATAGAAATGAGATATTTTGAAGAGAGAGAAAAAGCTGAGGAGAGAGAAAAACGAAGGAAAAAGTGGAAAAGCGGATTTTCGGGCGACGCCGAGCTGTTTTCGTCCGAGGGGACTGTTGAGGAAATTGCCGTGCACGACGTAAGGCACAATCCGACTTTCTAAATTTTCAGAACCGTCGTGTTTGGCGGTATTTTTCTGTCCGGATTTTGTTTCCGTTAGCGATTTTCGTCCGTATCTTTTGAACGGTTCAGTTTTTACCGCGTAACTTTTTGTATATCGTTGCCGTGCCGGGTGTGCACGTTTTGACTATATTTTGAAGATTTTTGTCCGGATATTTTTGATTCGACTGTGTTTTTAGTCGACTGGATTTTTCTGTGAACCTGGAAATTCTCTGTGCGGTAGAATAAATGTTCTGAAATGTTGATATCTATATTCTGTGCGAATTTGGTGAATTTTGATTTTCAGGAAAATTGTGTAAATTCTGTATACTGCCGTTGTGCTGCCCGATTTTTGGGTAATTTCTGATTTGTCCGGATTTTCTCTGAAATGATATGCTATCTGTATATGCTATGGAAAGGGAGCTATAAGGGGCCTGGATCCTATGAGATTCAGTTAGTGTCTGGGAATTCTGAAATGAGCTCAATATGAAATCTGATATTTGTTCTGTTCCGGATCCGAGGAAAAATCTGTTTAGGTGCTATATGCACTATTTATATATTCTGGTGCTGGAAGCACATCTGATCTGTTCTGGTGCTATAAGCACATTTGTTCTGGTGCCGGGGCACACTTAGCTATTAATTACTCAGCTATTATTCTGGTGCCGGGGGCACACTTAGCTATTAATTAAATATCTGATATCTGCTATATGATTCTGATATATGCTGAGTTTGTTCTGTTCTGATATGATCTGTACGAATCTGATTCTGTTGATCTGATATGTCTGATCTGTTCTGTTTCTGATTTGATACGACTTCTATTTCCGTACAGTTCTGTTGATTTGATATCTGTCCGATTCCGTTCTGATTTCTGTACGGATTTGTCTGCTGTATTGGTTTTGAGTTTCTGAGGATTTTGATTGGAGGTTTGTTGCTTTGCTGAGCTGTTGAGCTCACCCTTGCTTTCTGGTGGTTTTCAGGTTCTGGGAAGGGCAAGGAAGTCCAGGATTAGATTTCAGAGTCTGATCAGATTAGGTACTTTTGTACTTTTGTTTCATGTACAGTCATGGCTTTTCTGTTCTGTCTTTCTTTCTGTTGAAGGCCATGTACTGTTCTGTAGATGATCATTTTGAGGAAATGAATTCATATAGATGTTTTGTTCCGCTGCATTTGATGTTTTTAGTAGCTCTGTGTTTGTTTGTCTGTTTGAATTAATTATTTGGAAGATTCAGTTCCGAACCAAATTCCAAAGCTAGATCCTGGTTAGCTTTTCTCCGTCGCGATCCGGCGCGGGCGGGATCCGTCTCGTCTCGGGTCGGGTCGTGACAAGCTTTTTTGGTATCAGAGCATGGTTTTGGAATTTGGAAATTTTGTGAAACAGAGCTGTAGGAAATGATCAGTGAGTCTGTCTGGGAGATAGTTTTGGTTTGTTCGGCTTTTTATTGTGTTGTTTTTGTGATAGTTTTCCGGATTTTTCTGGATTTTCTGTATGGATCAGCCAGACCCAGACATGACAGAAGGTCAGAGTGCCGATCAGGCAGCGCCAGTGGGGAGTACAGCCCCAGTGGTCGGTGCTGATACGCTTTCACAGTTTGCTTCGCTTGTTGCTCAGATGATGAGCGAGACTCAGAGTAGAGCTTCTACTATCAGATCTGATGACTTGGACAGACATTTGCAGTTATTTCTGAGGTTGAAACCTCCGAGGTTTGAGGGCGCTGTTGAGCCCAGAGCTGCCGAGGAGTGGCTGAGGAGAGTAGAGAAGACTTTTGACGGGATGCAGTGTCCGTCAGACAGGAAGGTACCATTGGCAGTTTTTCTGTTGGACGGAGAGGCTGAGCACTGGTGGGACGGCCAGCAGGCAGCCAGATTTCAAGGCAGACTGAACTCTTTGATTACTTGGGAAGAGTTCACTGAGGTATTCAGAGATTGGTTTGTTCCCCCTTCTGCACGACAGCAGATGCAGGAGAATTTTCTGAGGCTTGTTCAGGGGAGCAAGACGGTGATGCAGTACGAGGCTGAGTTTACTGCATTAGCCAGGTACGCTCCGCAGCTAGTGAGCACTTCTGCTGAGAGGTGTTACAGATTTCTGAGGGGATTGCGAGATACTTTGAGGCAGCCCCTGATACCATTCCGGATCACCGATTTCTCTGAGCTTGTGGAACGAGCTCGTCTGATAGAGAACGACTTGATGGCTACTCAGCAGCGGTGGACTGCGAGTAGGAAGAGGTTTGGAGGAGATACATCTGGCAGTGGTTCCTCTGGGAAGAGGAGATTCGTTTCTGGATCTGGATCTGGAGATTTCAGGAGGAGCGGAGGGTCGTCTGGTACTGTTACCAGTACGACGAGTTCTGGATCAGTCAGTTCGGCACCTGTGTGCCAGAACTGTGGACGACGACACTTTGGCCAGTGCTACAGGATGACTGGTCTGTGCTTTCGATGTGGTCAGTCAGGACATCGGATTGCAGAATGTCCGCAGATGGGATTTGATCAGCGTTCTGAGTTCCGATCTGAGGGCTTTGTCAGACCTGCCGGTTCAGCAGCAGGAAGACCGAGGACTGTTCCTCCTCGCCCTGAGGGATTTGCTGGTAGAGGTGGTGGTTCTAGTTCTGCACCGCGGAGACCACCTACTGTTCAGAGGGAGCAGAGTAGTTCTGTTGCTTCAGCTCCTGTTCCAGTTCAGCCCCGAGTTTATAGTTTGAGTCAGCAGGAGGCTCGAGATGCTCCCGATGTTGTGACAGGTATGATTTACATTTCTGATCAGCCCTGTCGTGTTTTATTTGACTATGGAGCGAGTCATTCTTTTCTGTCCGAGCACTGTTTTGAGGCTTTACGTTTGGATTCTCTTTTACTTCCGGTTTCTTTATCTGTGATTTTACCGGCTGGGAATCCTTTGATTGCTCGACAGTTTTGTTTGTGTGAAATCGAGATTTCTGGCAAGAAGTGGAAGTCTAGTTTGATTTGATTGCCGATTTCGTCATATGATGTGATTCTGGGCATGGATTGGCTGAGTCAGTATGAAGCCCAGATAGACTGTCTGAAGAAACAAGTGAGTTTGCTTATGGCTGGAGAGAGAGTTGTATTTCAGGGATTACGAAGTGTTCTCTCCAGTCTGGTTTCTGTGTTGGAGGTAAGCAGGATGTGGAAGAAGGGATGTCCGGTATTTTTAGCTTCGGTGCGGGATCTGAACCTAGAGGTTGGTTCTGTTTCTGAGATCCCTGTGGTACGGGAGTTTGCTGATGTTTTTCCTGAAGAGTTGGTTGGTTTACCTCCGGATAGAGATGTGGAGTTCTCTATCGATGTTTTTCCGGGTACCGCTCCGATATCGAAAGCTCCGTACAGGATGGCACCAAAAGAACTTTCTGAGTTGAAAGTTCAGCTTCAGGAGTTGGTTGACAGAGGTTTTGTACGTCCTAGTGTTTCGCCCTGGGGAGCACCTGTATTATTTGTGAAGAAGAAGGACGGTACACTCCGTATGTGTATTGATTACAGAGATTTGAACAAGGTCACGATCAAGAACAAGTACCCTTTGCCTCGGATTGACGACTTGTTTGATCAACTTTCCGGATCTTCGGTATTTTCGAAGATTGATTTGCGATCAGGATACTATCAGGTGAAGGTGAAGGAAACTGATGTGGTGAAGACTGCTTTCAGTACTCGGTACGGGCACTACGAGTTTTTGGTTATGCCTTTTGGGGTAACCAATGCGCCTGCGATTTTTATGGATCTGATGAACCGAGTATTCAGGGAGTATTTGGATCAGTTTGTGATCGTCTTCATTGACGATATTCTGGTATATTCTGCATCTGAGGATGATCATGCCAGACATTTGGGGATTGTGTTGGAGACTTTGAGGAGGCATCGGCTGTATGCCAAGTTCTCCAAGTGTGAGTTCTGGTTGAAGAGCATTTCTTTTCTGGGGCATGTGATTAGCGGAGAAGGCATTTCTGTAGATCCCCAGAAGATTCAGGCTGTTGCTGATTGGCCAAGGCCGACTACGGTATTTGAGGTACGTAGTTTCTTGGGTATGGCCGGATATTACAGAAAATTTGTGAAGGGTTTTTCACAGATTTCGACGTCTCTGACGAGACTGACTCAGAAGTCAGTTCCTTTTGTTTGGACACCGGAGTGTGAGACGAGTTTTCAGAGATTGAAGGATTGTCTGACTTCAGCTCCGATACTAGCACTTCCGTCAGGTACTGAAGGTTTTCAGGTGTTCAGTGATGCTTCACTGAAAGGACTGGGATGTGTCCTGATGCAGCATGGTCAGGTAATTGCTTATGCTTCGAGACAGTTAAAGCCACATGAGAAGAATTACCCGACACATGATTTGGAGTTAGCTGCAGTGGTTTTTGCTTTGAAGATTTGGCGTCATTACTTGTATGGCGTCAGGTGTGAGATCTTTACTGATCATAAGAGCCTGAAGTATATTTTTACTCAGAAGGATCTGAATCTGAGACAAAGGAGGTGGCTCGAGTTGATCAAGGACTACGATTTGACTATTCAGTATCAGCCAGGGTAGGCGAACGTGGTAGCAGATGCTTTGAGCAGAAAGTCTTTTGGATTATCAGGTATTCAGCTTACCTATGATGACTTTCTGGTTCGTGATTTGGAGAGATTGCAGTTGGAGGTGATTTCCTCCAGTGATTTGGAGTTGGCTCAGATGAATATTCAGTCTTCTTTGGAAGCACGGATTCAAGAAGCCCAGGAATCAGATTCGGACTATTCGAAGTTGATTGCACAGATTGGATCTGGTAAGACTCCTGAACTTCGAATTTCTGATTCTGGTGCTATTTTCTGTAAGAATAGGTTGTGGGTACCGGTGTTTGGAAACTTGAGGCAGGAGATTCTGTGTGAATCTCATCATTCAGGCTACACTGTACATCCAGGCAGTGGTAAGATGTATGCTGACATGAAGCTTTTGTTTTGGTGGCCTGGGATGAAGAAAGATGTAGCAGAGTTTGTGTCGAGATGTGAAGCCTGTCAGTTGGTGAAGGCAGAGCATCAGCGACCAGGTGGACTGTTGCAGTCGTTGCCAATCCCTGAGTGGAAATGGGAGGAGGTAACAATGGACTTTGCGATGGGTTTTCCTCGATCACGACAAGGACATGATGCCATTTGGGTGGTTGTAGATCGATTGACCAAGTCAGCCCATTTTCTTCCGATCAGACAGACGGATTCAGTTGATCGCTTGGCACAGATTTATGTGAAGGAGATAGTCAGATTGCACGGTGTGCCTCGTGTGATCGTATCTGATCGAGATGGACGTTTTACTTCCAGACTTTGGAAAGGCATTCAGCAAGGCTTGGGTACGAAACTGCATTTCAGTACAGCCTTTCATCCTCAGACCGACGGACAGTCTGAGAGGACTATTCAGGTACTGGAAGATCTGTTGAGGCTTTGTGTTCTGGACTTTAGCGGAAGTTGGGAAGATCATATTCCGTTGATTGAGTTTGCTTATAACAATAGCTTCCAGTCTAGTATCGGTATGGCACCGTACGAGGCTTTGTATGGCAGGAAGTGCCGTACTCCTTTGACTCTGACGGAGGTCGGAGATAGACAGGCTTTGGGGGCCACTTTTGCGGATGAAACTGCTCAGAAGATCATTTTGATAAGAGAAAGATTGAAAGCTGCTCAAGATCGACAGCAGAAGTATTACAATCAGAAGCACAGATTTGTTGAGTTTCAGGTTGGTGACTTTGTGTATGTCAAAGTCAGTCCGATGAAGGGTGTGAGCAGATTTGGTCAGGTGAGTAAGCTTAGTCCGAGATATGTTGGACCTTTTGAAGTTTTGGAAAGAATTGGAAAAGCTGCTTACAAGTTATTACTTTCTGAATCTATGCCTGATGTGCATAATGTGTTTCACGTATCCACTCTGAGGAAGTGGGTATCCGACTCTGGGAAGAAGGTGTCTGCTGATGAAGTTGAGATTCAGGAGAACCTGGTGTACAAGGAAGAGCCAGAGTTGATTTTGGCATACGACATCAGAAAACTAAGAAGTAAACAGATTCCTATGGTTAAAGTCCAGTGGAAGCACCGTACTGCACGGGAAGCCACTTGGGAGAAGGAGTCTGACATGAGACGGTTGTACCCGTACTTGTTTTGATTGAGTTTAGACTGGATAATGTCGAGGACGACATTTTTTTTTTAGTTGGGGAGATTGTAATATCAATTTTGCTCCAGGTTCGTCTGGACGAAATTGGATCGTCCGGGACGATCGGTTCAGGTTGTGCAGAAAAACCTTGTTTGGCTGATTGGTTCGTCTGGACGAAGTGTGGATCGTCTGGACGAAAATTCTCCCGTGAACCTATCGCCTGGGACGATACGTAATTTTCGTCTGGACGGAATTCTTCTCTTCATGGATCGTCTGGTACGAAGATCGATCGTCCAGGACGATCAGTCTGGATATATATAGAAATGAGATATTTTGAAGAGAGAGAAAAAGCTGAGGAGAGAGAAAAACGAAGGAAAAAGTGGAAAAGCGGATTTTCGGGCGACGCCGAGCTGTTTTCGTCCGAGGGGACTGTTGAGGAAATTGCCGTGCACGAGGTAAGGCACAATCCGACTTTCTAAATTTTCAGAACCGTCGTGTTTGGCGGTATTTTTCTGTCCGGATTTTGTTTCCGTTAGCGATTTTCGTCCGTATCTTTTGAACGGTTCAGTTTTTACCGCGTAACTTTTTGTATATCGTTGCCGTGCTGGGTGTGCACGTTTTGACTATATTTTGAAGATTTTTGTCCGGATATTTTTGATTCGACTGTGTTTTTAGTCGACTGGATTTTTCTGTGAACCTGAAAATTCTCTGTGCGGTAGAATAAATGTTCTGAAATGTTGATATCTATATTCTGTGCGAATTTGGTGAATTTTGATTTTCAGGAAAATTGTGTAAATTCTGTATACTGCCGTTGTGCTGCCCGATTTTTGGGTAATTTCTGATTTGTCCGGATTTTCTCTGAAATGATATGCTATCTGTATATGCTATGGAAAGGGAGCTATAAGGGGCCTGGATCCTATGAGATTCAGTTAGTGTCTGGGAATTCTGAAATGAGCTCAATATGAAATCTGATATTTGTTCTGTTCCGGATCCGAGGAAAAATCTGTTTAGGTGCTATATGCACTATTTATATATTCTGGTGCTGGAAACACATCTGATCTGTTCTGGTGCTATAAGCACATTTGTTCTGGTGCCGGGGGCACACTTAGCTATTAATTACTCAGCTATTATTCTGGTGCCGGGGGCACACTTAGCTATTAATTAAATATCTGATATCTGCTATATGATTCTGATATATGCTGAGTTTGTTCTGTTCTGATATGATCTGTACGAATCTGATTCTGTTGATCTGATATGTCTGATCTGTTCTGTTTCTGATTTGATACGACTTCTGTTTCCGTACAGTTCTGTTGATTTGATATCTGTCCGATTCCGTTCTGATTTCTGTACGGATTTGTCTGCTGTATTGGTTTTGAGTTTCTGAGGATTTTGATTGGAGGTTTGTTGCTTTGCTGAGCTGTTGAGCTCACCCTTGCTTTCTGGTGGTTTTCAGGTTCTGGGAAGGGCAAGGAAATCCAGGATTAGATTTCAGAGTCTGATCAGATTAGGTACTTTTGTACTTTTGTTTCATGTACAGTCATGGCTTTTCTGTTCTGTCTTTCTTTCTGTTGAAGGCCATGTACTGTTCTGTAGATGATCATTTTGAGGAAATGAATTCAGATAGATGTTTTGTTCCGCTGCATTTGATGTTTTTAGTAGCTCTGTGTTTGTTTGTCTGTTTAAATTAATTATTTGGAAGATTCAGTTCCGAACCAAATTCCAAAGCTAGATCCTGGTTAGCTTTTCTCCGTCGCGATCCGGCGCGGGCGGGATCCGTCTCGTCTCGGGTCGGGTCGTGACAGCATGGACATCGTACTACTGCCTACCGATTCATTGATATTGCTGCCTATAGATTTTATAGACTCGCTGTTGCTACTGTTCTACACCGTATTGACTGTCGTATAGATTCATTGTTCCGTATTGCTTTTCTCGACTGATTTCATTGATTTGACCGTATTGATTTGATTGACGGATACTGATTGATTGATTAAATTGAAATGATTGATTTGCCTGCCGCTGCATTGACTGGTTTTATTGACTATTGATTTTCGGATTGCATCGATTACTGATTTGATTTCCACTGCATAGACTCATTGACCATTGACTGATATAGATTGATTGACTGTGATTGACTGACATGCATATCAATAGCATCGCCGTGCTTTGATTTCAGTTATAGGTATTAGGTGACCTGCTGGGCTTTGTAAAGCTCATTATATGTGGTTGATATTTTCAGGTCAGGGCTCGGGAGCAGGAGATAGGAATTGATCCAGATCTTCAGGTTTTTGTCTTTTGATCGATAGATGATTCTTTTGTACTCAGGACAGGATAGATTTCTCTACTTGTATTGATAGTTTAGTTCCTGAGTATTGTATATGATGTTTTGCGATGTGAATCGACTTGAATATTGATGTTTAAATTTTATAGATGTTTGATAGATTGCTTACTGAAGGTTTATAGATAACTCTGGTAAATTGTTGTGAAATTGATTGACATTCTTTCCAAGTTAGATCTTGGGGCATCACATAACATCCATGACTTAAGCAAAAAGATTTGGACTAATGTCGATCTACATAATCCAAGTTTACCTTCAACTCCCTCTCTAGTCTTATCAACATGAAGAATATCATCAACAAAAATCATGCACCAAGTATATCCTCTAGCAAATGTCTAGTGATAACATCCATGACTAAAACAAAAAGATATGGACTTAAGACGAATCCTACATGTAATCCAACCGAAAATGAAAAAAAAAAACAAAATATACCTTCGAAGGATGCTCGGTCGGTCGAAGGATGCTCGGCGGCGCTCGACCAGGAGAGAGGGAGATGCTCGGCGAAGTCCGGTGACCGTCGGCGGCGAAGTTCGGTGACCGTCGGCGACGTCAATCCACGGCGAGCGACGAACGGCGACGGAGGGCGACGGGCGAAGGAGACGAGGTGAGAGAGAGTAGCGAAAAGAATGACGGCCCAGAGGGCTCCGATTCGCATTTTAGGGCTTTTAGCGGCGGACGTTCCGGCGGAACCTCCGCCGGTAATGTTACCGTCGGACAATGCGCCGGAACGTTTTCGTTGAGTTTAAATAAGCCGGCGCACAATCCGCCGGTAACGTGCGCCGGAACGTTTCCGCCGTAATCTGCGCCGGAAATAATCCAGGGCCCTTTTCACCGACGTAATTACCGGCGCAATGGACGACGGTAAATTTCCGGCGTCAGTTCCGCCGGAAAGAACGCCGTAAACTTTACGTCGCATCATTCCGCCGGAACCAGCGCCGTCAATACCGGCGCAAAAATATCCGCCGGAAAAGCCGACGGTAATCGCGTGTTTTCCCGTAGTGATAAGGCTGTTGTGAAGAGGAGAAAGATTGTAATTGACGAGTTGAAGAAGGAGGAAGGGGTGGCCATGGAACCTGCTGCTTGGGATTTTATTTCGTTATCATGAGCTTGCAGATCTATATATATCAATCAATCTATTATAGTGGAACTCTTCAAAAGCTGAGGGCGGAAGAAACAAAGCCTGTTTTGATAATATATCAATTTGTCAGTTATAGTTGACCGTTCCAATTACAATCTTCAACAACAATATACAGTTGACATTTACTGAATATAGAGTTGAAAAATGATAAAAACAGAGTTGACATTTACTAAATTGTAGAGCTATTCAAAAGGCCAATATCTAGAATATGCCTTCACGATAACGAGAGTAGGGTTGAGTATTTCTAGGACATATTTTTAAAATGATTTCCCTTATTAATTATGTTGGCTAATACAAAAAAAAAATTGAAATGATGTCGATGGTTTGGTAATCTAATGACTGACTCTAACGGGGCAAATCCATATGGCGAAGGGTCTTTGGGCGCAAGTGGGACAAGCCAAGTCTTAGTCTTAGACTTTGATGAATTGATACGGCTGATCAGCAAGTCGTTTAAAATGGAAACGACTTGCCCATTTTTCCCATTACTAAATTAAATTAATATATAACATGAGAAGTCCTTTAAATGACTTGCTCATATAATATATTAATTTTTGTTGCGTCCTAGAGTATTCGCAGCGGTAGAGAAATATATAGTTTAACATCTTAGCATTGTACGAAGATCCAGCACACAATCAGATAAGAGAGAGGGTGTAGCATTCATAAGAGGCACCAGAGTTTTTACGTCGAAAACCATGGAAAAGGGGGGGAAAACCACGGGGTCTGGCCCAGTTTGAATGAATCCACTAGTATTTGCAGTCGGTTACGAATAAGGCCCTTCTTAGGGAGAAGGCCATGGCTTGATGTTACAAACGTACGTCATATAGAGCGCATTACATGGTGGGAGTTACAATAATCAACATAGACATGTTTGTTTGATTAAAAGGGCCATAGTCAGCACGAGACAGGGGTCCGAAAGACCGTAGTTGGCAGGAGACCGGGGTCAGAAAGACCATTGTCTGGTGATGGAGGTTGGAAGTACCATAGTAGGCAACGGAGGTCGGAAGGACCGTAGCTGGCAGGAGACCGGAGTCAGAAAGATCGTTGTTTGGTGATGGAGGTCTGAAGGACCATTGTGGGTGATGGAGGTAGGAATGACCATAGCTGGCAGGAGAACAAGGTCAGAAATACCGTTGTCTGGTGATGGAGGTCTGAAGGACCATAGTATGTGATGAAGGTCAGAATGACCATAATCAACAGAAGACTGGGGTCAGAAAGATCGTTGTTGGCAGGAGATCAGGGTCAGAAAGGCCGTAGTAGTAGAGCAATTCTTCGGTAGAACTCCATGCATCAAGCAGTGGTATGGCATAAGTTTGAGCCTCAGGTGGTGGTCCGGCAGAAGTCTAGTCCTCATGTGGTGGTCTAGCATAAGTTCGGGCCTCAAGTGGTAGTCCGACAGAAGTTCAGGCCTCATGTGGTGTCTAGCAGAAGTCTGGACATCAGGTGGTGTCCTGGTGGAGACAGGGCCTTAAATAGTGGTCTGGTAAAAGTTTGGGTGTCAGGTGGTGGCCTGGTTGAGCACAAGGCCTCAAGTGGTGGTCCGGAGGAAGTCCGGACCTCAGGTGGTGGCCTGGTGGAGCACAGGGCCTCAAGTGGTGGTTCAATGAAAGTTCGGGCCACAGGTGGTGGCCTAAAGGAGCACAAGGCCTCAAGCGGTGGTCCGCCGGAAGTTCGGGCCTCAGGTGGTGGCCTGGTGGAGCACAGGGCCTTAAGTGGTGTTCCGACGGAAGTTCATGCCACAGGTGGTGGCCTCGAGGTGTCACGACCCAACCCGACCGGGATGAATCCCGCTCGCATCGGGCCGCGACGGAGCCAAATAAATCCAGAATCTAGCTTTGGAATTTGCTTCAGGCTTTCTTCCAAATATTCAACAGACAGAAAAACACAGAGCTACTATAAACATCCAAACACAGAACATTTCATTTATCTTTTCTTTCATCAAAATAATCATATACAAATACAGTACATGACTTACAGACAGAAAGAATAGAACAGAACAGAAAAGTCAAGACTATACAAAAGTCAAAAGTATTAAGTACCTAATCACAGATCAGACTCAGAACGTCTAGTCCAAGACCTCCTTTCCTTTCCCAGAACCTGAAAACCACGCAGAAAACAAGGATGAGCTAACAGCTCAGCTAGACATCAATCACCCATCAAAATAATCAGAAACTCACATCAGAAAACATATCAGAAAAATATCCGTACAGAATTCGAACAATCATACAGAAATCGTACAACAGACAGAACAGATAACAGCTCAATCAGAAATCAAACATCGGATATGGAAAACTGAAGTCACATCAAATCGGATATCATAAGGCTTTCATGTCACAGAGCAGACAGAAACATACAGAATAATCAGAATCGTACAGAAATCAGATATCAGATACTTCATGTCACAGAGCAGACAGAAACATACGGAATAATCAGAATCCTACAGAAATCATATATCAGATAAAATCACATTCATATCAGATCATTCGTAAAATAGAGCAGATAAGTCACAGAACGGATAATTCATAAATAGATCAGATGAGTTACAGAACATATTATCAGATATCAAACATCAGATTTCAGATTCCCAGACCCTGACAGAATCTCAACAGATTCTGGCCCCTTATGCCTCCTTTCCCTGACATAGACTGAATCTCGACGGATTCTGGCCTCTCATGTCTCCTGTTGTGCTTATAGCACCAGAACAGATCAGATATACAGAATTTCCGGAACATAACTTATTTTCAGATTTCATAGCTCATTTCAGATTTCAGATTTTCCCGGACACAGACAGAATCTCAACGAATTCTGGCCCCTTATAACTCCCTTCTGATAGCATATAAACACTTCAATTCATTCAATGAATCAATTCAGAAAAATCAGAATTCGTACGAAAATTCAGCGGCGTAACGACAGTATACGGAATTTACACAAAATTCACAGATTCAGAAATTTATCAAATTACCACAAAACATCCACAACAACATTACAAGACTTTTACTATACTGACAAAACATTTTTCAACATCATGATAAATTGCAGTTCAATTAAAACACCTCAGAATCCAAAATATCCGATAAAAATCTTCCAGAAAATACTTAAAACGTGCACAATTATCATCTCAGAAACATATCAAAAGGTACGCGGTAAAACCTGAAGCAGTAGAAAATAACACACGAAATTCGCTAACAGAAACAAAATCCGGAACAGAAAAGTCGTCAAAATTCACGGTTCTGAAAATTGAGAAAGGCGGAATGTGTCTTACCTCAAGTCGGTCAACTTCTCTAACTACAACAACGGACGAAAACAGACCGGAGTCGCTCAAAAATCCTCTTTTCCTTCATTTTTCTCTCTTAGACGTCCTTTTTCTTTCCAAAAAAAATCTCATTCCATATATATCTAGACTGATCGTCCCGGACGATCGAAACTTCGTCCCGGACGATTTAGGCTCTGGACGAATTTCGTTCAGACGAAATTAAATAGCGTCCGGACGATTTGGGCTCTTGACGAATTTCGTCCAAACGATCCAAATTTCGTCCAGACGAACCATGCAGCCAGAAATGTTTTCCTGTGCAACATGTACCGATTGTCCCGGATGATCAAACTTCGTCCGGACGAACCTGGGAGGAAAAATGGTCTTTACACGAGGAGCATAAGGCCTCAAGCGGTGGTCCGACGGAAGTCCGGGCCTCAGGTGGTGGCCTGGTGGAGCACAGGGCCTCAAGTGGTGGTCCGGTGGAAGTCTGGGCCTCACGTGGTGGCCTGGTGGAGCACAGTGCCTCAAGTGATGGTCCGGCGGAAATCCGTGCCTCCGGTGGTGGCCTGGTGGAGCACAGGGCCTCAAGCGGCGGTCCGGCGAAGTCCGGGCCTCAGGTGGTCCAGTGGAGCTCAGGGCCTCACGTGGTGACGACGTCAGGCGGTGGTCCGGCGGAGGTGAGGGCCTCAAGTGGTGGTTTGGCGGAGCTCAAGGGCCTTAAGTGATGGTCCGACGGAGGTGAGTGCCTCAAATGGTGGTCCGGCCGAAGTCCGGCGGTGGTCAAGGATGAGCTTCTTCCTTCTCTTCTTCCTTCTTCTCTTCTTGCTTCGATCCCCCTTTCAAGAGAAATGAGGGGTCTATTTATAGATTTCAGGAGTGGCATGGTCCGTAAATAGGTGAGATATCAAGGGTAAATGGGGAATGGTTGGATGGACAATCGATATTGTATCCTTTGATCATGTACCATTCATTAGACATCAGACATTTAAAGGTCTTAATGATGTCGGAATTCAACTATCTTGGTCTCGTTGGAATTGTCTCATCGGGCCGCTCGATTCGCATAAGCACATCATGTTTGGAAACCTTTTGGTAACCCAAATTGTGGTTCAAACCTTCCAACATCGCTTCGGGTCCTTGATTTGGACTCATTTGGGCTCGGATTGAGTCGAATTTGGTGTCGTTGGGTTCTTATTTCCGAGACGTTCAGTTCGACTATAAGTTTGCTGAAATAGGAATTCGGATGGTTCCAATTTTAATTTCGGAAGTTTCCAACTTGATTTTGCATTGAGATTCGTGCCCGATCAAGATAATTTTTTGATGACGTATCAATTTTATTATAATTTATGAAAAATTGTCTCTTTCTTTCTCTGCAAAGTCAAATTAATAAATCATATTTTAATAAAATTAATAAATTACATTATTTACATTTTTTAATTAATAAATTATATTAGTAAATTAATGGATTAAATTATTACATTTTATTATATTAAAATTAACAGATTAAATTAATACATTTTAGTATAAAAAATTAATAAATTAAATTAATATACAGTATCAGAAGTCATTTACAATTTAAAGGATTTGTTCTTATAATACATTAATTTATTATAATTTGAAAAAAAAAATCATTTCTTCCTTTACAAAATCAAATTAATAAATTATATTTTAGTAAACTTAACTAATTAGATTAATATATTATATTTTAGTAAAATTAAGAAATTAAATTAGTACATTTTATTATAGTAAAATTAATAAATTAAATTAGTATATTTTGTTACACTAAGAATAATATTTAATATGAGAAGTCATTTACTATTTAAAAGACTTGCTCATATAATATATAATATGAGAAGACATTTACTATTTAAAAGACTTGCTCGTATAATATATTAATTTATTAATTTTACCATAATTTAATTTATTAGCTTAATTTATCAATTTTACTAACATATAATATATTAATTTTATTTATCAATATCATTTATTAGTTTTACTAAAAAATAGTTTACTAATTTAATATATTAGTTTAATTTATTATTTTTACTAAAATATAATTTACAAATTGTATTAAAATATAATTTACTAATTTATTTTATTTTTTTATAATATAATCGACTAATTAATTTGTTAATTTTGCAATAGTAAAATTTACTGATTTTATTTTTTAATGGCAAGCGCTTTCCTTAATTTTAAACGACTTACCTTGGCCCAGACCGTGAATGACCCATCTCTCCCATCTTATGACCAAGATGACCTGATTAATTCATCCAAGCCTAGAACCGGCCCGTCCCACCGAGTCCCAAAGACCGTTGCCACTTGAATTTGCCCCGTCTCCGGTCATTTGCATGCAGACATTCAATCCGGACACTTCATCTCACCCGGATGCACTGGGCTCCAATATTTTTGAGTGATATGACGCGTTTTTATTGATGTCCGGACGAATCCGAACACCGGACACAATAATTTGCCTATAGCCGGACGTTGAATTGCCAAATGGTTAACAACATTTTTTTTATTTTTGTTTTAGTCAAAATAATTAAGAATTTGTCGACCTTCCTCTGCGCATCAACATTGTGAGTGATGGCCACCACAACTTTATTTATTTATTTATTTTTTTGATAGAAAATTTCTTCTATAACTCGGCCATTTTTGCATGCATAAAACTCATCAAAATCCTATAGGTAAAAGAGAAAAAAAATATATTTATATGCAATTATTTATCCAAAATATTGCAGCAATATATTTGACTGATGAACTGATCATTCAATGCATTAAAACATAATATTTATAACCAATAATATCAATCATATAAAATTTAATCCAAAAAACTTACATTTAAATGGTATTTAAACTAAAAAATTTATGATGGAATTGTTGACTTTTATTTCACACATTTTTCCTCTCTAGCATGCCCACAAAGAGGTGGGGATCAATGCATTAATATCACATGGCTCATCATAAATATTTTAATCATACACTATATATTATTGATATATCATTAAAAAATTATATTGATTGGGCACGAATCTCAAGAAAAAATCAAATAGGAGAAAATATGAACCCCGATTTCAAAAATCTTTTAGTCGAACCGAACATATCGAAAATAGGGACCCAATGACACCAAATTCGACTCAATTCAAGCCATGGGCGTAACCATGCAGTTGCCCCCCCCCCCCCCCCCCCCCAAAAAAAAAATTTTTTTTATAGGAGTAAAAATATTTTTTTTTATTTAGGAGAGCAAAAAAAATTTTTTGCCCCTCTTAAAAAATTATTTTTGCCCCACCTAAAAAATTCTTGTCCTAACTTGCCATAAAATATCTATATATTTCTTCACATTTAGCTCTAAAATTCTCTTTCATTATAGTTTAATTACACTTTTTTTTTTTTTTTTTTCTTGTTTAATTAAAAAAAAATATTTCGTAATATATAGATATATAATATTATTTTTTTAATATTTAATTATTTTTGTGCTGTATTTGCCCCCCCCCCCCCTCAAAATTGAAGCTGGTTCCGCCCCTTATTCAAGCTCAAATGAGGCCAAATCAAAGACCCGAAGTGACTTTGGAATGTTCAATCCTTAATTTAAACTACCAAACAGTTTCCAAACGTGAGATGCTTATATTCGAATCCAGCGTCTCGACGAGACAAATCCAACAAGTTAAAGATTGCCAAATTATAATATCATTAAAATATTCAAATGCCTAGTATCGGTGCATGATGATTGATAAACAAAAATTTCCCAACATGATTGATAAACAAAAATCGTTCTACGAGCTCGCTATCACGATATTATCCATTTAGCACCACAATGCTCATAGAGAATTTCATGAATATAATTTACTATTCCAATCCATTTCTTGACTTACCTAAATACTTAGTAGACACTCTTGGACCCATAATTATTAATCAAATTCAAGATTAAATAAATATTAACAGTAATTACATGAGTTTTGAATGTCGGTTATTACAAAGTTAACCCCCGAACATCATCATACATAAGATCAAATTTATTTATAGCCATATAGGTATCTTTAAGGTGACATATAGAATGCATGGAAAGTGCAGCTACTATCTGTCAAGAATGAACTAACTTCTTTGAACTACATTTTTTTGTGTGATAAAGGCTTGTTGTTGTTGTAAGCTGAATTTCTTTTCTCAGGATAATTTTAGCTTACATTATGCTTTTATATTGCAGCATTCTTCAATTTGAAACATGGCATGAAATACTGTTATTGTACTTAATATCATGTTTCTTTTTTGTAGTTATTTGATTCCTTCATTAGCTTTCGTTCTTATTATGGTTAACTTTTTTTGTTGCATTGAAATTTTGTTGGCTAATGGCATTTTTATAGTAACTCGAAATCCTTTGGTTTTAAAGATCAAAATATATACTTGTGTCTTATGGTCATATTTTATCAATCCATTCCATTACACTGATAGTTACATTTTATCATTTAGACTTTTTTTTTTGTTTCAATGATAAAGTAAAATAGATTCAAACTTATAAACCACATACTTGTATCAGCCTTAGCTACATCCGCGTTCTTTCGTCTGCTAGGGTTTGCGCCCTTTTTGGGTGTTTGCCCTAGCCGCCTCCGTTCGTCTATCTCTTATACGGCGGTACGTTTTCTATGGCAAAAAAATTGTTTGATCCTGGTTTTCTAGCGGGTAAGCAATCTAAATCCTTCAAAGACGTTTTATCTGGTTCCGATGAGTCGAAAGGATTTCCGGAATTTCGTATTTCTTCGATTCGTGGTATGCCGGCGCTGTGGTTTTCTGAAGATGAGTTTTAGCATCTTGCTAAGCCATTTGAGTTTGCTCTGGTGGAGAAATTTCCCCTTAAACGGCCGGCGTTAGATTCTATCCGTAGGTTTTTTTTCAACTTGAAATTGTCTGGGGATTTTTCTGTTACTCTGTTGGATCAAGCTAATGTGTTAATCAAGCTTTCCAATGATCTGGACTATGCTAGGGTTTTTGCTCACCGTTCATACTTTGTTTTTAGATGTTTTATGAAAGTCAAAAAATGGTCCCCTGTTCTGGATTTGTCGGAGGAATCTCCGGTCGTCCCTGTTTGGCTTTCATTTCCGGGTTTACGTCCTCACCTCTTCTCTTTCCGGATCCTTTTTGGGTTGGGTTCGGTTTTTGGACGTCCGATTCAAACTGATAATGCCACGGCTTCTGGATCCTGTCCCTCTGTTGCTCATGTTCTTGTTGAAATTGATATTACGAAACCTTACCCCGATTCTGTTTGGTTGGGTCTGGAGAAGTTGGGGTATGTGCAGAAAGTCGTTTTTGAGGGTATGCCTAATTTTTGTCATCTATGCAAAGCTTTGGGTCATAAGAAATTGGATTGTCCTAAGCTTGTTCCTAAATTGTCTCCGGTTGATACCTCTGTCCCCCAGGCGATTCCCATTGTGAACTCGGGTATCCCTGTTATTTCCTATGTCCCGAATAATATTTCTGTTTGTGATAATATTGCGGGGAATGATGTTTTAGCTTCGGATCAAGGAGTTTTAGATTGTGAAATTAATGTTAATGCTCAGATGGTTGTTGCCTTGCCCTCTGTGGTTGGGGAGGATGAGATCTTGCCCGCTGTTGATTGTCTGGTTAGCTCATCTGATGCGTTGGTGCCTCCTGCTACGACTGTGATGGATGTGGTTCCCGTTTTAAGTTCTCCTAATGTTAATATTTGTAAAAGTGTGGCTAATGGCTCTATTTTGGCTGTTAATAATGTGATTGTGGTCGATACACCTATAGCCGAGTCTCCTGTGCTACCACAAGCGAATGTGATTACTCATGTTGAGAGTGAGGGGGCGGGTAAATTGGATGTTACCGCAACCTGCTCTAATTATCTGATTGATGTCCCTGTAAACTTGGTCGATTCGCGATCATTTTCCAATCAATTGGGTGACAATTCAGGTTTTCATATTAGGAACCATGTAGATTGACTACATGTTTCTTCTGAGTCTGAATTTTCGGATTGTGGCTTGACATCTCCGGATTTCTGTGGTGGATCTGATCCGGGTAATAAAATTTGCTTTGATTCGAGATAGGCCAGTTTGTTCGGCTGCCTCCCGTGGTCGTTTCCGTGGGAGGGGCCGTAGAAGACATTGAACTTGCTGTATTTTCTATTTTTTTTTTTTTTTTGTTGCTCCGAGTTGGCTTGTTGCTAGGTTTTTGTCGGTTTTTTTCGAGGGCTATGATGTGGCCGGGGCTCGTACCATCGTCGTCGAGCTGGTGGCAACCTCTGGTGTTGATCGTTGAGTCTGTATTTGTTGGGGAGCTGACTTCACTTGATTGGATGGTCCGTGCGAGGCTTCGGGGTGCTGGAAGCCTCGGCCGTGCACTGATCCCAATTTAGGTTGTTTTCTGCCTTTTCTTTTTATTTTGAGTCTTATGCTGTTGTAATTGTTCCCTTTTTGTTCTAATAAAATCTCTGTTTTTGGTGAAAAAAATAAAATAAAAAATAGATTCAAACTTATGAAGTGATCAATTTGATCAGATATGATCCCATAATTGTTTAGCTAAATCATATTAATCTCTGCTTGCTCCTTATCTACCATTGAATTCTTAATTGTAGCTCTAGTGCAATTTTTCTCATCTTCATTGGGGTCTTCTTTTCTATTGGCTTGCCCACAACTTATGTGTGATTTACAACTATTGGGATTACAGTTCCTTGTGGTTATTGGGAGTTACTATTTTATTAACTTATTTGGAAGCTTATGATATCTCCTTATTCTAGACTATAGCATTATGTGATCTTCTCTTATCCCTGACTAAGATATAACGGTATTATATCCTATTGTTATGTTTGACTCACATGCAACTTATGTGTGATTTACAAGTAGCGGCATTATAGCTCCCTGTGGTTATTGGGATTTACTATTCTTTCATTATATCCTATTGTTATGTTTGGCTTACATGCAACTTATGCCAGTGAGGCGAGGCGAGGCGGGCCTCAACCAAGTTGAGGCGCAAGCCTCATAAAAAAAACTAGATGCCTAAACATCGAGACGTTTTTTATTGGAATTGCGCAAAGGCGGGCCTCAAGGCGAGTCTCATATTGTGCAATTTTAAGCCATGAATTTAAGGGTTTATATTCTGCTATTAGTTGCGCAAAGATCATTAATGATTAATTAAGCTATAATTCTCTATCCCTTGACATTAGATAAGACTTTATATGCGATTTTAGAGATTTGAGAAATATTACAATTATCATGTTGTTAGAACTATTATACCTGTGCTTAATCTTTCTAAGGAATAGTCATTAAAGTCCCCTATAAAGATTGTGAAATACACACTAACACAACTATGTATGGTTATATTAAATATTTTTTTGAATAAATTATATTTTATGAACATTCTTTAAATGAGGATTAGATACAAAAAAAATGATTTATAATGATAATATAATTCTACATTTAATTTTGTTAAATCTTAGCCTACACTATAGCTATATTAGAGCATATTTATGAATTTGAATATAAAGTTAAACATGACCAAAACTTGAACTTGATTTAAAAGTTGATAAAGAGTTAGAACTCAAGTCTTAATTAGAACATATTTTAATCAAAAATTTACTTTGAGCATGATCATTGTGAATATAAACTTGCATTAGAATATGATTCTATTATTGATTAATGTGAAATTGAACATATTATGCCGGGTGAAATTGATAATTACATTGAAGAATCTTATAGTCTATCCCCTATTGAATTCAGCTCCTAACAGAATTATTTTTACAAGTCAAACTAAAATTTAGTTTAATTATTTTTCTTAGTTTGTTGGTTTATAGATTCATAAAAAGATCTTTATGAAGAAGGCTAAATTGTATTAATATTTTAAAGAATTTTTTTAATGATGAGTGCCTTGAAGAAAATTTGAAATTTAAAATTCCATTTATTTCAATTAATCTAAGATTGTATCGTGCCAATGAACCATTTTGTGTTGGAGAGGGAGGTACAAGTATCTATATAGGTTCCTTAATAAGTTTATTTTTATTTTTCACTCCCTAGTTTATTTTTTATGTAGTTTATACGTACTCATCATAGATCATAGAGGTATTAAAATGGATTGTCATATATATCGGGTTTGGGTCCTACCGGAAATTGACCCTACTCGATTAGCCCGAACCCAACTTGTTTAATAAGTCGGTCAATAAGACCAATACAAACCCGACCCACAAACAACCCCAATGACCCAAACTTGACCCATTATCCATTTTTTATAAATAAAATAAAATCTTATTAAATATAAAGTTTATGATATTTGATTAAAAAAAGAAAATTATACCCACAAAAAAAATTAAGAAAAAATGATGTAAATGAGTTATTCTTTTAGTCAAAATCGTGATCAGCTCGAATCCGATCCGTTTAATGAAATGGCCAGAAAATATAACTCATTTATTAAATTGGTCAACCTGAACCTATATTTTTTTAGGTCAAATTTTGATCAGATTTTTTGGTCAGCATTAAATTATTAACATCCCTAACTCACCCAGTTATGACATAATTACTTTTTTTACTATAAGCCAACTACATTGCCGCTACCTGGATAATCTTTTCCAAATAAGATTTCTCAACTCTTTTCAAGCAAGCTTATTTTATCATAAATAGCAAACATTTTCATAAAATGAGAAAAGTATTTTACTCAATATTTATGACATTAATTTTTTTGCCATAGATGAATCCACAAGAAAGACACAGCATTAACATGAAGCCAAAGAAGTACTGATTCAATAATGTCCGAAAAAATGTAAAGAAATCGTCTTCATAAAAGAAATAATCTTCGACGCATGGATTTGATCTTGTAAAGTAGCAAGCATTTTGATAAAATGAGAAAAGTATTTGACCCGTTCAAATACATCTAACATAAAATTTTGATTTGATCTTCAATAAAAATTCAACAAAACAAAATGAGCCAAAAGATTAAAATAGTTGATGTATCCTCAAAATTAAAGAGAGTGAAACTAGAGTTCTCTTATCATCAGACTCCTCGATCACCGTCGGACCGTCGACCATCGCTGAACTTCATTGCTAATGAGTAAAAATGAGTCATAGGCATACGCTGAAATTTCTCTCTTGTATCAATTTGCAAAAAACATCATGAGTTTTGCTCTGCTAGGGTTCCGCCTTTCTCTTCCTTTCCGCCGCCCTTTCGTCTCCTTCGTTTGGTGAGATTTTTCTCTCATTTCTCTTGCTTTTGGGTATGGCGGCTACTCGTCCTCGCGATCCTGGTTTCCTGTCCAGAAATTCGGCTCCTATTTCTTTTAAGGATGCGGTTTCAGGTTTTTCTTCATCTTCTTTTCCTGAACTGTATTTTTCTTCTCATCGTGGCTTGCCGGCGTTATTAATTTCTGAGGATGAGGTTAGGTCGCTCGCTAAGCCTTTTGAATTCTCTTTGGTGGGTCGTTTTCCGGGGCGGAGACCCTCCGTCGATGCCATTCGGAAATTTTGTTTTAGTCTAAAGTTGATTGGGAATTTTTCTGTTACTGTGCTCAATAATCGGATGTTTTGATAAAACTGGAGAATGATTTCGATTATTGCAGAATCTTTTCTCATAGGTCTTATTTTGTTCAAAATTGTTATATGAAAGTGGTGAAGTGGACTCACCATTTGGACGTTGAGGTGGATTCTCCGATTGTACCGATTTGGGTCTGTTTCCCCCTTTTTAGGCCCCATTTTTTTTCTCCTAGGATCCTTTTTGGTTTAGGTTCCCTTTTCGGTCGCCCTCTCAAATCTGATTTGGCTACGGCATCTGGTTCGCGGTCGTCGATGGCTCGTATTTTGGTAGAGCTGGATGTTACCAAGAAACATGCGGAGAAGGTTTGGGTTGGATCTGTGGAATCGGGATATGTTCAGACTGTGATATTTGATGAAATTCCTAGTTTTTGTACACATTGTTTGTCTTTAGGTCACTCTAAGGAAGCTTGTCCTATTTTACATCCTAATCGGATTGTGTCAAAAATTGGGATTTCTTAATGCGATTTGCCGGTGTTGAAGGAGCAAGTGGCTGAAGGTGCTCCAAATGGAATTGTTTTGATTGAGTCGAATGAGAGGGAGACGGATTAGCCGGTTGTTGATTCTGGTAGGATGCTGGATTTTAATCCTACGGCTGATGTTTTGTTGGATAACAATAGGGAGGATAATGTTTTGGGTGAAAAGGAGGTTTCAGTTGAGGCTGATGTTTCATTGTCTCCAAATGCTATGCCTTTTTTTCCTTCGTCTGTTGAAATAAATCAGTTGGCTGTGAATGAGGGTATTGAGATTAACAATCTGGTAACTAATTCCAGTGAGGGATTGATTTCAAATGGTGTTATGCAAGAATCGGATCCTACAGTGGGTGATGGGTCGGAACTGAGAGTCTCTTCAGATTCTCAAAACTTGGTTAACGTGCATGTGAATTTAGTGGAATCCAATATTATTTTGGGTAGTAATTCTGAAATGGTTGTTGGGTCTCAATGTGACTGGTTAAATAATTCTTCTGAGGAGAATTTGGATTCTGATTCATTTTCAGATCCTGATTTTGAGTTTAGCATGGTTTCGGGTAAACCTTTGAAGGTAGCTCAGCGTGGAAAATTTTGGAATCGAGGAGGTAAAAGAAGATGAGCTGTTTGATTTCTACTGGTTTCTGCGTTGTTTTCGATTGGTTGTTGCAGGGTAATGATGTGGCTGGGGCTCCCATCCTCGTCGTTTCCTTGTGGCAATCGTTGTTGCTTCTTCTGGATGGTCCCTGCGAATACTCGAGGATGTTGGTAGTTCTGGCTTCCTACTGAACCCTTTTTTGGTTTGAGTTTTTCCAATTTTTGTTCTGGAAGTTATAAGCTCTTAGGTTTTATTTTAATTGTTGTTATTTTTAGAGAGCTTTTGTTTTGGGTTGATCTTGTATCCGTTCTTTTTTGCTATATTATATATATGGTCTGTTTGCGTTAAAAAAAAAAAAAAAAAAAAAAAGAGTCATAGGCATACGATGCTAATGTGATCAAATGAGCTGAGCACAAATTATCGAAATACTTGAAATTCGGTTGAACATCCTAAACCCTAAACTAAAGAGCAAAACGAACTTCAACTCTTACATGCATATAATCAAATCAAACATCTCATCAATGCGAGGAATCATATAAGCGTCTTTGCAATGTAAGAGTAGCCAACACCTAACAATTTCTCCAAGCTCATGACGCCATTGCATGCCGTCACTTGATATTGGTGGACCAAATAGGTGTATTGTCAGGTCTATAGATAACTATTAGAATATGTATTTACACATAAGCTCTTATTCTAGAATATCATTGGTATACTTGTAATTACTGTTACTTTCACCTTCTTCCTGCTCTATATAAAGACAGGAAATCTCTCTGTACACAATATATTGATTAATAAAGATTTTACATTTCATTCTCTCTTAGCTTCTTACACAGAAACGATGATTATGTTTCTACATGGTATGTATTTACACATAAGCTCTTATTCTAATAATAACGACATTGCGGTCTATTTGGAGGATGAGAAAATAATAATCCCTGTATGGTTGCAGAGAGTTGCTGGACCAGACAGCCGTGGCACCCAAGTCCTTATAAACGACGAGGTTTCCATCGAATTGCATCTGGAGAATGCAGCGGCTGCCCTTTCCACTGGTACCGGAAAGCCATATCGGAGCGTTAAATTCATAGAGGACCAGATTACAATCATATTGCATAACAAAAAAGTAGCCGTTATATGTAAGGTACTGCCCTGGATATAGAGTGTAACCTGCATATAACTTGAACACAGCAGCTGCTTGGTGGGTCATCATTAATAAGGCTGTTGTGAAGAGGAGGAAGATTGTAATTGACGAGTTGGAGGAGGAGGAGGAGGAGGAAGTGGCCATGGAACCTGCTTGGGATTTAATTTCGTTATATTAGCTTGCACATCTATTTATATATACATCAATCAGTTCGCTATTGTGGAACTCTTCAAAAGCTGAGGGGCCAGGGCGGCTCAAAAAATTTTTTTTTTAAATTTTAGAGGGATATTTTGGAATATTTTGGATATTTTGAGTATTTTGCCCCCTCTAAAAAAAAATTTTTGCCCTCATTTAATCAATCCTAATCATCTTTGCCCATCCCCCACAAAATTTTTTTTTTTTTGCCCACCCTGAAAAAAGAAGCTGGATCCGCCGGGCAGAAGGAAACAAAGCCTATTTTGATAATATGTCAATTTGTCCATTATAATGTTTTTTTAATGTGTTTGAATGGGTATTTATTTATTTTTTTAATTTTTCATCTAATTTTTTATCACTAAGATTTTGTTTGGAATGACTTTCATACATCTTTTTAAAGCAACTTTCTAGCATATAAATTTTAATTTTTATGCTAAAAAGCTATTTTAACTTTTAAAAAGCTATAAAAAAGCCGTCCCAAATGAAACCTAAATGAGCTGACACATGACGTAGAGATAATAAATATTATTTAAATAAGAAAAATTATGCATTAATCCAGTAATTTCAAATATATAAATATTAATCCAAAAAAACGTACATTTTAATGGTATTTAAACTTTTAAAATAAATTGGCTAACAGAAACCTTATCGGAAAAAGTTAAACCAGACACAATAAATTAAAACTGAATAAAATAAATGCCAGTATATTTGTTTGTTAAAATGCCAGCTTTATTTATTTATAAAATATTTAAAATTTTAGATGTGAAGTATGCTTCTGTTAAATTTATATATGATGCTTACTGGTTCAAACAAATAAAAAAAAAAAAAAAGGAAAAAAACTAACGTTGAGCCAAATAGTTCTATGTTAAATTGTTTCGTTGAATTTTTCTTCTGCTTCATGATTTAATATATTATCTAAAAATGACAATATGTGTTTGAATAGGGTTTTTTTTGGAACTTTTTTGCTTAACTTATGACTTAGTTACAGGCTATAGTAGTATATTAAATACAAAAATGGTCTCTTTCTCACAATTGAAGAAGAAGGAATTATATAATGAATAATTGGCTGATTTCCATTGTAAAGATTTCAGATTTCAAATTTCCACAGTCAAAGATTCAAAACTCAAATACAGGACTAAATCATAGGAGTATGGAGATAGCGGCAACGATTGCTGGTAGTTGTTATTGACGATGATAACTAAAAATACAATAGAGTTCGTTAGTTCTCTCAGCTCTTCAACCACCCTTTATGTAGAGAATGATGTCTTATTTATTGGTTTTTTTAGATGATAATTTTGATAAAATTGGTCGGAATTTAAAACACTTTATCATACTTTTCATATTGATTCAAATGATCGTGATTTTGATTAGCGTTTAAATATTCTAGATTGCATTGAGATTCATGCTGATCATATGAATTTTTTAGAGTTGTATCATTGCTAGTAGTGGTTATTGACGATGATAACTAAAAATACAATAGAGTTCGTTAGTTCTCTCAGCTCTTCAACCACCCTTTATGTAGAGAATTAATGATGTCTTATTTATTAGTTTTTTTTAGATGATAATTTTGATAAAATTGGTCGGAATTTAAAACACTTAATCATACTATTCATATTGATTCATATGATCATGATTTTGATTAGCATTTAAATATTCTAGATTGCATTGAGATTCATGCTGATCATATGAATTTTCTAGAGTTGTATCATTGCCCCCCTCCCCCCTCCGTGCATATTTTTGCACCCACTATAGAAAAAAATGAAAATTTTCAGCGAATTTTTCGGAAGAATAGTAGTAGTTGAAGGGCCGACGAAATTACCGACAAAAAATGCACCAGAATTTGGAGGATTTCCAATGGAAATTCTGCTAAAAATTTCCTGAGGATATATCCGTCGGAATTCTGTCAGAAAGTGCCCTACTTCAGTGACTGTATTTTATTTTCCTCTTCTATGCTTATTCATTGATCTTCAACTTCGCCTGCTTTAACGATGTCCCTGGTCATTGCTCTTCGATTTTTCCTGCTTCGATGATGTCCCTGGTCATTGTTACTTGACTACACCTGCTTCAATGATGTCTCTTGCTCTTCGATTTTCCTGCTTCGTCGACATTTCTCCTAATGTGGTTCGTTGCTCTTTGACTTTGCCTGCTTCGTCGACATTCCTTCTAATCGGATCTTCCTCTTCGCTTGTTCATTGACCTTCGACTTCACCTGCTTTGACGATGTTCCTTCCTATTAGGGCTCTTCGATTTTGCCTGCTTCGTTGATGTGAATCGACATTCATTTCTTTCAAAATATCCAAGTCACAACTCCTCATCATTCTCTGTTGGGTGTTTGCTCATTCTAAAGGAATCCATTTTTCTGCATAAATCATGCTTCTAGTCAATTGTGATGTGTGATTGTGATAATTGAAAAAAATAATAATAATAAGTGAAAGGATGGAGCAAAGGATTTGGTCACAGGAATCTAACTTTTTTGCATAATAGTTTGTCTCATCGAATATTTTTTTGATGGCATTGGTGACAGTCTATGATGATATTGATAATAGTTAGTGACAATGTTAGTGATTATTAGTGATAGCATTGTTGTTGTTATTTTTTTTTCCTTTATTGTGGAGCTAATTGGTTTAGACTTGGGGAAAATGATATCATTGAAATTATGAACATTGGATCTTATCTTGAAAATGATATCATTGAATTTAAGAACATGCATGAGATGATAATGAGTAATTAGAACATTGGATCCTATTTTCAAGTTGGGGTTCCTCAATCTTGGGATGGATTCTTCAAATTTGGAGAGGTGAGTAGGGAATACCATCATTTTGTAGACCTACTAAGCATGTTATTGAAGCTATTATAATTTATGTGATTGTGCCCATTATGGATGATTGTATGAGATAAAATCTCAATGTTTTCTTGTAATAATTTATTACCTAAGTGTGTTATAGATATTCGCAATCAAAGATGTATATATAACAGTTGTTGCCTTGATACAAGACATTAACCGATGAATTCATCAACGAGGTGAATTTTTTCACCAATTCGGCCTGTTAATTAACTTCATTTATATTACAGGGGAGGTTTCATTGCCCATGTTCCAAACATTAAAATTAAGCCTATCTCACACCTTATTTTTTCTCTATATCGTAGATGATTCATGTTGGGATATTGGACCTCATATACTGAGTATAAACCGCATTTTGACTCTCAATATGGTTTCTTACTTTTGATCTATAAGATTAGGTTTAAGCATAGATAGTTTTAGTACATTTAACCCATCAGTCTTATCTTATTCATGTTGTCCTGTGATACTCACCCTCTACAATCTTCCTCCAAATTTATGTATGACTACACTCTACATATTTTTTATACTTGTTATTCTAGGCTCACATAATTCAAAAGCAAAGATAGATGTATTCTTGCAAGATTTAATCAATGACTTAAACTTATTATGAAAAACATGTATTACTACATATGATTTCTCCATTAAATAAAATTTTATAATGAGGGAAACATTATTTTGGATAATTGGTAACATCCCAATATACAGTTTGTCTTTAGGAGAACTACAGGGAAGTTAGCTTATCCATATTACATATAAAATATTAAATTATTTACTTTGAAGCATAGGGATAAGAACATTTGGTTTGTCTGTTATCATATGTTCTTACATGGAAACCATCCATTCAAACAAAATAAGGATGTTTTTATCAAAAATAAAATGGAGATGACACAACCTCCACCAAGGTTAAGTAGTACCCGAATATTTGAAAGTGTTAAATTGATATCAACAATCATTGATTCTCCAACATTAGTCGATTACAAAGTGTCATTGAATGGAGTCACTCACAATTGGACAAAGAAGAGTAATTTTTAGCATATTGGAGAACAAACTTAATTGTACATAACTTAAATGTAATGCATATAGATACGTATATTTTTTATTATGTATTCAAGATAGTGATGGACATCAAGGGCAAATTTAAATATAATGTAAAAGCTAGGATAAACTTGAAGAATATTTTTAAGAGGTAATATGATGATATATATGTATACATATGATGAAACTATATTTACTATGAGACATAAGGGGCCGGAGTTTTTTTAGATTTTATATATGTCATGAAATATTCTAGTGGTTAAAGGCATGTTCTGGTGACTATAAGACGTGTTCTGGCATCTACAAGCATGTGCTGGTGCTATAAGCACAAAAGAGAGTCATAATTGGTCAGAATCATTTAAGATTATGTCCGAGTCAGGGAAATCTGATATGAACTATTCTATGATATGAATTAAAATTTATTTATTTGCTCAATAATATTATTTAAATAATTGAATAATTATTATACTCTAATTATGTTTCTCGGTACAATAATTTATTCGACTGCATTTAACTGCTTTTAAATATTTAGTAAAATATTTAATAAAAATTTAAAATTTTAGATCAGCTTGTGTGGTTTATTGAGTTGTTATAGTTCATTATGATTTTGCTTCTAGTTTTTAGGATATAGGAAGATGAAAGAGACTATTGATTAGTAGTT
Source organism: Dendrobium nobile (assembly GCA_022539455.1). Lineage (NCBI taxonomy): Eukaryota > Viridiplantae > Streptophyta > Magnoliopsida > Asparagales > Orchidaceae > Dendrobium > Dendrobium nobile. The sequence goes on from CM039726.1 coordinate 2,965,689, forward strand.
CAGGATCATATTTGAGTTTATGGATATTTTTTTATTTTAATTTTTGTATATTCGTGGATAGTTTATTATTCAATTTTGTAGCTTCTGCATGTGGCTATGTACTATAGTGTAGATCATACATTTTTTATAAAATAAATAAAAAAATTGTATATGACTTATTTTCAGTATTTAGATATTTTAGTAGTTTTATAATATGCAGTTTATTTAAAATAAATATTAGAAGTAAATTTGAAATATTCTAAAATTAAATCTTGGAATTTACTTATTACATCTCAACATAATAAGATATATCATGGTCAATTTGGGTTATTACAACCCTAGAGTTGAAGGAATATGTAAATGAAAATTTCTAAAGCCAATAGCTCCATACACGTGGAGTTTATAACATAAATGAGAAATTTATGAATAGTTGTAGAATTTAAAGCTACCTGATGGATATGTTCCAATCTTAGTTGATGTATTGACATGAGATCGGGGAGATTGTTTGAATTCAGACGTCATGACTATCGCATCTTAATATAATATTTTTTGTTCATTGCTTTTAATTAAAAATCTCTTAACCAAACTAAGTATATTTTTTAAAGACTTGTGCTCATTAAGGCTGAATGAAGAAATTTTGGTCCATATTGAGCATAACATTCTTTTCATTTTATGTAAACTTGAGAAGATATTTTATCCAAATTTATTTGACTCCGCGAAGCATCTGCATGTGTATTTACGATATGAGATTGAAGTTGGTGGACCGATTTAATATTAGTGGATATATTCTTTTGAGAGATAAATTTATGCATACATAATATCTTTGATATTATAAATAAGTTATTACGTTGTAATCATATACCATGCAAGTATCCAAATAAACTTAAGAAGTCTGTTAAGAATAAAACACGTCCAAACATAATTATAAGTGAAGCATACCTAATGTATGAGATAACTCAATTTGATCCTACTAGTTTGACCCATAATTACAATCAATAAGGACTATTGTACCTTTGATATGGGTCATTCTGATTTATGTAAATCTCCTACTATATAAATTTGAATGGATGTGGCAAGCCAACATACTCTTGGACCATGTGATATTTAACTGATAAGGAGATGAGAGTTACCACATTATACACATTACTTAATTGTGCTGAAGTTGAGCCATATCTCGAGTACTTATGTGTTGACCTTCCATAACTTTTGTACATGTAGAATCTAAATTCAAAATTTTGCAGGAATTTTGTAACTGGTTTGGCTACATATCATTACCAATAGAAGTTGAATAGAGAGTTGAAGTTGAATTTTTAAGTTGGTTCAAAAACATGTTATGCATTTTGACAAGTCACTTCTACTTTATATGTTAGAATCGATTAACTTAGTGATCATGATAATAACATAGCTACACTTACTGCACCAATGTAATATCAGTTTTTGCTCCAGGTTCGTCCGGGACGAAGTTGGATCGTCCGGGACGATCGGTACAGGTTGTGCAGAAAACCTTGTTTGGCTGATTGGTTCGTCTGGACGAAGTGTGGATCGTCTGGACGAAAATTCTCCCGTGAACCTATCGCCAGGGACGATACGTGATTTTCGTCTGGACGGAATTCTTCTCTTCATGGATCGTCTGGTACGAAGATCGATCGTCCAGGACGATCAGTCTGGATATATATAGAAATGAGATATTTTGAAGAGAGAGAAAAAGCTGAGGAGAGAGAAAAACGAAGGAAAAAGTGGAAAAACGGATTTTCGGGCGACGCGGAGCCGTTTTCGATCGAAGTGACTGTTGAGGAAATTGCTGTGCACGAGGTAAGGCACAATCCGACTTTCTAAATTTTCAGAACCGTCGTGTTTGGCGGTATTTTCTGTCCGGATTTTGTTTCCGTTAGCGATTTTCGTCCGTATCTTTTGATTGGTTCAGTTTTTACCGCGTAACTTTCTGTATATTGTTGACGTGCCGAGTGTGCACATTTTGGTTATTTTCTGAAGATTTTCGTCCGGGTATTTTTGATTCGACAGTGTTTTTAGTCGACTGGATTTTTCTGTGAACTTGGAAATTCTCTGTGCGGTAGAATAAATGTTCTGAAATGTTGATATCTATATTCTGTGCGAATTCGGTAAATTTTCTTTGCAGGAATTTTTGTGTAAATTCCGTATACTGCCGTTGTGCTGCCCGATTTTTGAGAAATTTCTGAATGGTCCGTATTTCTTCTGAATTGAAATGCTATGTGTATAAGCTATACAAAGGGAGTTATAAGGGGCCTGAATCCTATGAGATTCAGTTAGTGAAACGGGAAATCTGAAATGAGCTCAATCTGAAATCTGATATCTGTTCTGTTCCGGATCCGATGAATTCTGTTTTGGTGCTATAAGCACATCTGTTTTGGTGCCGTGAGCACAAAGGGAGACATAAGGGGCCTGGATCCTATGAGATTCAGTCAGTGTCTGGGAAGGGAGGCATAAGGGGCCGGAATCCGTAGAGATTCCGTCAGTGTCAGGGCATTTAGCTATATGTATCTGTACTATTTTCTGTATCTGTTCTGTTCTGTACGAAATTGTGATTATGACATGATATGATCCGTACGATTCTGATTTCTGTTTCTGACTCTGTTGATTTGTTCTGTTCTGATACGATCTGTACGACTCTGATGTGATTTGATATCTGTCCGTAAGTTTTGATTTCTGATTCTGTTCCGACTTCTGATCTGATTTCTGTCTGATGAATTTGGTTTTGTTTTCTGAGAATTTAGATTGGAGGTTTGTTGCTTTGCTGAGCTGTTGAGCTCACCCTTGCTTTCTGGTGGTTTTCAGGTTCTGGGAAGGGCAAGGAAGTCCAGGATTAGATTTCAGAGTCTGATCAGATTAGGTACTTTTGTACTTTTGATTTTTGTACAGTCATGGCTTTCCTGTTCTGTCTTTCTTTCTGTTGAAAGCCATGTACTGTTCTGTAGATGATTATTTTGAGGAAATGAATTCAGATAGATGTTTTGTTCCGCTGCATTTGATGTTTTTAGTAGCTCTGTTGTTCTGTGTGCTTCTGTTGAGTTAAGAATTTGGAAGATCAGTTCAGTAACCTAATCCAAAGCCAGATCCTGGTTAGCTATCCTCCTCCGTCGCGATCCGGCGCGGGCGGGATCCGTCTCGTCTCGGGTCGGGTCGTGACAACCAACTAGGTCTACACTCATGCTAGAGATGCAAAAGATCAAGGTCTAGCAAATCTAGCTTGGAGACATATGTGCGCAGTTAAATGTTGGCTAATTTTTATTGTCAATGATTTGATATTTCAAACTAAAGCTTTGTGTGAAGGTTGAAAAAAAAGAAAATTGTGATGTATCTATCAAAGGGAACAATCATACGGGTGATGATTGTGAGTTATTAGGGGGTCTTATATGATATAGTTAGAATACATGGGTGAAGGAAATAACTTGTATCAATTGTGATTGATTTGATCCTATGTAAAATAGAGGAATAAGAATACAACTATTTTATGATATTATAAAAGTAAAGTGAGGTTGGATATAAAGTATGACATATTATCATTGCTAGTCAGACAAGTCAAGTCTTCTTTACTAACATCTAGGTAAACAAGATTGGCTTGTAATCATTAGAATTATCATTGCTAGTCAGACAAGTCAAGTCTTCTTTACTAACATCTAGGTAGACTATAAGGTAAACAAGATTGGCTTGTAATCATTAGAACAAAACCCAGGGGGATCATTGAGAATATCATATTAATACAACAACACATCAAGAAGAGTGTATATTAAACTTTAAAGAGTCTACTAATGATGACGATGATTAAATTGTAATAAATAAAATTGGGTTGCGGTTAGAGGATGTAGACTTAGACATTGAGAAAAAATATTAAATAAGATGTTAATAGTGAGGATGTGGTCTCATGAGATGAAAGTGAATCACCAAGTGATTAATAATTAGAAGGTAAATATTTATTTTTGGGTTACAGACATATTTTGGTGCACTATTTTTTTCTTAGTATAAGTTATTTTCTACAGTTATTTAGGATGTAGACTTCTTTAATGCATATTTTGATGCACAAATTATTTCTTGCAGTTCATATTAAATGCATGTCTTTTTTAAATTTCAGTATTTCATAGTATAAGTTATTTTATGAACTACTTAATTCCTACAGTTTATATTAAACGCATATTTTTCTAATATGCCTTACATCATAGCAATAGTTACGTTATTATATATGTTAATTAATTTTTAGTATTTCATAATACAAGTTGTTCTCAAAACTAGTTAATTCCTTCAATTCATATTAATATATTTTTTTTTTCTTATAACATAGTAATAATTATGTTATTGTGTATGCTATTTAATTTTTAGTATTTTATAGTGCAACTTATTTTCATAACTAATATAATTTTTTTTTTAAATTTTTGTACATATGACTTTTAGTGATGAGAGCGCGCACCCGCCCACCCCCCCCCCGCCTTCACGGTCGATCACGAACATCTCTAGTTGCAAAAAGTTGAGTGGTGGGTCATTCGGTAGGGCTAAAGGCACTAAGGGGACCTCTTCTTCACAGTCTGTAACATACACCCACCCGAGCCCACCTTTGCCTACACCTCCCACAAAGAGAGTCCTCAATTTTACTGCTCAAACCCTTGCTTTTCATCACCAAATCCTATGCACAGTGCTCCTTTTTACCATTAATACCCTCATAATCTTTTTAGGGAGTGCCTTCCATTTGTCCACATCCATCAAAGATCTCATCATTCTACTACCCACCACCCTCTAAACCCTCTGTAGTTGGGCCTTCCACCCAAACTACAATAGTGCTGACCACAGATATGCATATATTAATTGAGCATGAGGGTGACACATACATCATTTTACTCAGATATTTTGAGAAGTAATATTTTCAACCAACTATTTTATGTGTTTTTCATCCATCAAAGCAGCCCACGCACAAGATGTAATGCCCCATAATCAAATTTGAAAAAATTATATATTTTATCTTCTTAAGTAATCAACAAGAATTTCTCTATATATATTGAAAGAAGCTAACAATTGTATAGCTCAAAATATAGCACTATATTCATTCTTCCAAAAGTAATATATAATAATCGAAAGATTGCTACAATTACTACTCTACCACAAACTCTTGTCTACAAAAGAATAGGAGAAAATATATACAAAAAAAAAAGAGGATCTCTATTAATCTTAGTCCAAGTGGTCCTGACCATTTACTGACATGAAATTATAAAAATTCACATACTTAGCATAAAAGCTTAGTAAATAGCCAAAACTTTATCACCACTTTCAATGCAATGTAAAAGAGTTAATATTTATGTTCAATTCTAGTTAATATGATTAATAAAAATATATAAAATTAATAATAAAATCAATATGACTATTATGAGTTCAGTTATATCTATCAATGAGTTTAATGAATTATCAGATAAATATAACCATGAGTATATACATGAAAAGTAAGGTAGGACATATAGCTTTAATATGGTATTTTTCTTCCTTACATCTCTTATCTATCATAATTATTGATCTATCAACCTTATCTTATATTAATTTTTTATTTTCACAGGTAGTTTTCAAAAATAATTTAAGAGTCATCACCCTCTAATTGTTGGCATAATTTGATCAATTAGTTAAAGTTACAACTAGAATTACACCACCAACTTTTTATTTAAAGGAAAGTCTGTTAGCCCACCTCTTACATGGGATTTTATATTTTAAGCATCAATCTGTACTCATTAGAGTGTTAATAGCTAGCATTCTTTGTCTACATGCATATATCATATTTTCTTTGCAATAAAAGTAAATATTATATATGAAATGCAACAATTAAAAATGTAGGAAAATTTACTGAATTTATCTACTATGCATTTACTTCAATAAATATAACTACACATTTAATCGATGAAAATTTAATATGTTTCAGTCAAAATATACATATTAATAAAATCTATTGCATATCAAAAGTTATGTACTGAAAGTTTTACCAACACAAAATTATCCTTATTTTTTATAACAAAAATACAAATTTGATCGAGTAAATATATAAAATAGTAAATTATTAAAATCAGAAATAGGATAATGACTCCTTACAGTGAGATGAACAAATTTTCCAACATAATTGATAAACAAAAATCGCTCTATGAGCTCACTATCTCGATGTTGTTCATTCAGTACCATAATGCTCATAGAGAATTTCATGAATATAAATTCACTATTCAAATCCATTTCTTGACTTACCTAAATACTTAATAGAAACTCTTGGACCATAATTATTAATCAAATTCAAGATTAAATAAATATTAACCATAATTACAAAGTTAGCCCACCAACATCATCATGCATAAGATAAAATTCAGTGATAGATACCTTAAGGTGACATATATAGTCTATAACATCTGTCCTTAGACACGAATTAGTGTTTTTTTTTTCTCATTTTTTAATTAACTTTCATTATTTATAATTAGTGTTTTTTTTAATTTTATCTTTAAGAAATCAGTATTTAAAATACGTGCAATCAAACCCTTAATTTTGTTTAAATCACCAATAATCACATCGAAGGACCGGCCGCGAGGCGGCCAAAAAAAGCCCGGCCTTTTCTCCGCTGAAGTCCGCTGCTCGCCTCCTTGACCGTCGACGCCATGAACGATTCATGGTGGTTTTTCTCGTTATCTCTATGTATAAAAGCCCTTCTCATCCCTGCATACCATAGCACGGATTTTGAGGTTCACCGCCATTGGCTCGCCCTCACGTCCTCACTTCCACTTTCTCACTGGTACATCGACACCTCAAGCCCATGGACCCTAGACTACCCCCCGCTCTTTGCCTATTTCTCCTTCCTTCTATCCCTCCCCGCTTCCCTTATCGATCCCACCATCACCGACCTTGTCGCAGGCCAGAACTACGCCGCTCCTTCCGCCGTCGTTTTCCTTCGCCTCTCTGTCGCCGCAGCCGACCTTTTTCTCCTCTCCGGGGCTCATCGTCTTTCCAGCCGTCTACCTCCTTTCCGCCGTCGTATCTTGCTCGCTCTTGTAATCTGGTCTCCTGCGCTACTGATCGTGGATCATATACACTTTCAGTATAATGGATTTTTTTTGGGGATTTTACTAATTTCGCTAGGTTTTATGGCCGAGGGAAGGGATCTTGCTGGGGGGATCGTGTTTGCTATTTTGATATGTTCCAAACATCTTTTCATGGTGGCTGCACCTTTGTATTTTGTGTATTTGCTCCGGCATTATTGTAATGGTGAGTGGAGTAGGGCGGTGGCTAGGTTTTTGGTGATGGGTTTGGCGGTTGGGGCGGTCTTTGTGGCCGCTTTTGGGCCATTCGTGTACTACGGACAGGTAAAAAGAGATCTTTCTTCTTCTTCTTCTATTGATTTCGTGCTTTCTCCTGTCTACTATTTTTACTCTTTGGAATAAAAAAATGTTACATGAATTGGCTATCATTCGTGTACTAATTCCTGATTAGAATCTAGCTCCAACACGTATGAATTACAAATAATCATGTCAGTCACTAAGAATTAGACAATTGCTTCAGCAAGAGAAGATGATCTGATCTTATATGAGGAATTTTGACGTACGATGTTTGATGTGTTTGTGTAATCCAGTTGAATGACTTACTTTCTGTTTAGAAGGCGTGGCAAGTGCAGCTACTGTCTGTCAAGGATGTACTAACTTCTTTGAACTTACATTTTTTAGTGTGATAAAGGCTTGTTGTTGTTGTAAGCTGAATTTCTTTTCTCAGGATAATTTTAGCTTACATTATGCTTTTCCATTGCAGCATTTTTCAATTTGAAACATGCTATGAAATATTGTTTATTTTATCATGTTTCTTTTTTGTTGTTATTTGATTCCTTTATTAGCTTTCGTTCTTATTATGATTAACTTTTTTTGTTGCATTGAAATTTTGTTGGCTAATGGCATTTTTATAGTAACTCGAAAACCTTTGGTTTTAAAAACATCAAAATATATACTTTTGTCTTATGGTCATATTTTATCAATCCCTTTCATTACACTGATAGTAACATTTTATCATTTAGACTTTTTTTTTGTTTCAATGATAAAGTAAATTCTCACATGATAGTTTCAAACTTATGAAGTGATCAATTTGATCAGATATGATCCCATAATTTTTTAGCTAAATCATATTAATCTCTGCTAGCTCCTTATCTACCATTGAATTCTTAGTTGTAGCTCCAGTGCATTTTTTCTCATCTTCATTGGGTCTTCTTTTATATTGGCTCGCCCACAACTTATGTGTGATTCACAACTATTGGGATTACAGTTCCTTGTGGTTATTGGGATTTACTATTTTATTAACTTATTTGGAAGCTTATGACATCTCCTTATTCTAGACTATAGCATTATGTGATCTTCTCTTATCCCTGACTAAGATATAATGGTACTATATTCGATTGTTATGTTTGGCTTACATGCAACTTATGTGTGATTTACCAACAGCGGCATTATAGCTCCCTGTGGTTTATGGGATTTACTATTCTACTGGCTTATCTGGAGGCTTACAATCTCTTAACTTGGACTATAGCATTATGTAATATTTTGCTATCCAAGACTATGATTTAACGATATTATTTCCTATTCTTATGGTTGTTTGCTGCTGGATTTCTGTGTGACCCAATGTAAATCTATATAAATAAGGTTTTTATAGGAGCATGCTCAATACATGGAGCTCCCGATAAAGTAGAATCATTGCATGCAATTTTACCTTAGCTTTTGTAGAGAGGCTGCTTTCAATATTCAATCCTGGGACCTTCAGAACACAAGAGGCAACTTAACAATTGTTGTTTTTGAGGCATCTAAAAATAACTTTGGCTTGAATAAACCTAGCTTTGTGAATGTGAAGTTTTTTTCTTTCTGTAGATGCTTCAGTATTTGTTTTAAGTATGTGAATTGAAGCATCTTGGAGTGACGATATGTTTTAATAAGTTGAAGGCTATTTTTAGATTTACTTTATTGATTTGAAAGTTAGAATTTCTGATTCCTAAGGGTTGAACTTGTTAAAACAAAATGAATAATGCATGCTCCATATTTTTAAGCAAAGTATTGTAGCTACAACAAAACCTATGTGAGATGAAACTAAAAAATAAACTTAAAAGAACAAATTATCATTCAATGATCATATATACCAAATGTATGATCATTTCAAAAACTATAAATAAGGTGATTATGATCTGTTTGGATATTTTATAAGATTTAAGAGTTTATATTCTGCTATTAGTTGCGTGAAGATCATTATGTTATTACTATTAATTTCATTAAAGTTCTTAGGTTAGAAATTAATGATTAATTAAGCTATAGTTCTCTCTTGACATTAGATAAGACTTTATATTTGATTTTAGAGATTTGAGAAATATTACAATTATCATCTTGTTAGAACTATTGTACCTGTGCCTAATCTTTCTAAGGAATAGTCATTAAAGTCCCATATAAAGACTGAAATACACACTAACACAACTATGAATGGTTATATTTAATATTTTTTGAATAAATTAAATTTTATGAAAATTCTTTAAATGAGGATTAGAAACAAAAAATGATTTATAATTATGATATAATTCTTCATTTAATTTTGTTAAATCTTAGTCCACACTATAGCTATAGTAGAGCATAATCAGCATATTTATGAATTTGAATATAAAATTAAACATGACCAAAACCTGAACTTGATTTGAAAGTTGAGCAAGAGTTAGAACTTAAGTCCTAGAACATATTTTAATCAAAAATTTACTTTGAGCATGATCAATGATGAATATAAACTTGCATTAGAATATGAATCTATTATTGATTGTGAAATTGAACATATTATGCCTGGTCAAATTGATAATTAAATTGAAGAATATTATAGTCTATCCCCTATTGAATTCAGCACCTAACATAATTATTTTTAAAAGTTAAACTAAAATTTATTTTAATTATGGTTCTTAGTTTGTTGGTTTATAAATTCATAAAAAGATCTTTATGAAGAAAGCTAAATTGCATCAATATTTTAAAGAATTCTTTTAATGATGAGTGCCTTAAAGAAAATTTGAAATTTAAAATTTCATTTATTGTAGTTAATCTAAGATTTCGTTTGAGACAACTTTCTTACTACTTTCTAAAGAAGCTTTTTAGTACATAAATTTTTTGAACTAGAAAATTTTCTACTAAAAAGTTGATTTAAAAAGCAGTAAAGAAGTTGTCCCAAACAAAACCCAAATCTTTTGAATTTGCATTTGCTTTCTATAAATATGTTTTTTGTCTATATGTAGACATGTAATATTTGTTTGTTTTTAGATAAAAGCTTTATGGAATTTAATTAATATTAATTTTAAGTTTTCTTTATCATCTCCTCCTTTTGAATTCTTTGCATGCATCACATCATATTATATCACCCATTTGTCGCATAAACAATTTGCATATGAATATTTATAGGAATCTTGCTATTAACTATGATAGTTTCAACTTTGTTGTTTGTTTTTGTTGAAGATATATCGAGTTTAAAGAAGGTAGTAAAATGATGCTTCACATGAATCCCAAAATAGTCAAGAAAGATTGGACCATATAAAGTCTTATAATATATTGGAACTAAACTATATAAATTAGATATTTTGAATTTTAATTTATCAAATTTTACTTCATACCATGAACTATCAACCTGTGTTTAGATTCCTCTTTTCATCAATCTCCTCCATCTAACTCTACGTTCACCATAACATTTGTTTATTTTTCAAGCACAAATATCAATTTGTTCCTTGTAACCATTCTTAGTGGTGAGATAGTATCTATAGATATTAAAGATGTCTTATTAAATGGAAAGGTAGACCTCCATTTGATAATTCGTGAGTCTTGTATATCTAGATTTATTAGAAGAATTTCTCATAAACAATTTTTTGAAGCCTAGCTTTTCCATTTCGGCCAAAAATGATATGGACATTGCTCCTTATCCGTGGTTGCATTCATGACTATAACTCCGGTGGCTTCCCTATGATTCTTCTTGTCCTTATCATGGTCTCCTATTTTATCGAGCTTACCCGCTGCTAATCTTTGATTAACTCTTATTGGGATTTTAGCATTTTGTAATTATAAAGATTTCCTATTCTTCTGGCTTATACAAATACTTACAATATATCCTTATTTAGGACTACAGTATTATGCAATCTCCCCTTATCCAGGATTGCAATCTAGAAGGGCTATTTCCTATTCTTATGGTTTAGATATGCTTGAATTCTTATCTATGTTTCGTGGCGCAAGTCTTCATTATTATTGTTGTTTTAAGATGATGTAAAAATAACATCCAACTTGAATAAAAATAACATCCGACTTCAATATATTTAACTTTGTGGATGTGAAGTTTTTTATCATCCTTTCAAAACTTAGATTTTTTATCAAGTTTTAGAATTGAGATTTGAAGCATTCTGAGAGTAGATTTTTTTTGTTCAAGTGAGAGGCTTGATGTTTGTTACTCCTTTTTTTTCATTTTCTTTTTCTTTCAATCAATTAGTGATTGATTGACAGTCTAATTGATGAATTCTTAAGTTTGATATCTATTTGACTTCATTTATATGTAGTATGTATTAATAATTGCGATTTCCATGATTCTTATTTGTTAATGTTAATTTCATTAGAAGATAAAAACTTTTTCTCTTCGAATTGAATTCTATTTCTTTTTATTCATGGTCTAATTTGTAACTTATTGTTTTCAATAGTTTACTCCACTGCAAGTTTTATATATTTATTCTTGTATTTGTTTATTTCCATTTCATCTACAGTATCTATGAACTGAAGCATTGCAAATTTTCTCATATTAAACTTGCACTAAAAATCTTAAACCTTAAGACAACTTGCACCACCCTATTATGCATTCTCTTTTATCTATTTTTTCTCTTGTATGGTATTGAAATGCTATTTTTCCCTTGAAAAGCAAGATTCTACTCTAATAATATTCTTTTGATATGATTAGTTAGTAATTCAAATTATCAGTAATTTTGACAGTTATCCTATACATTGGAGGTGCATGGATGATGGAGAATCATGTGTTTATTCAATTATTTATATGCTTCTTTGCTTTTGCAGATCCAACAGGTCTTCCATCGTCTATTTCCATTTGGCAGGGGTCTGTGTCATGCATATTGGGCTCCAAATTTTTGGGTATTTTATATAATCCTTGATAAGGTTCTTGCTTTTATTCTTGGCAAACTAGGATTCAGTATTCAAACACCGAAGGCTTCTTTCACTGGTGGACTAGTCGGAGATTCCTCAGCCTTTGCTGTCCTTCCCCAGGTGATCATTTTATATATCATTTTGTTTTTTTTTTTCCTATTCAAGATTACCAACTTACATCTTCATAATAGCTAATATTATCATAGAAGTTATTTTATAATTTTTGACCGTTGCACTTGTTGTAGTGACAGGTCAACCCTATTATAACATTCTTGCTAGTTCTTCTTGCGATGTCTCCTTGCCTCATTAAGGCATTTGTAAGGCCCCAGCCAAAACAGATAATCAGGTGGGTGGCTTATACCTTCACCTGTGGGTTTATGTTTGGTTGGCACGTTCATGAGAAAGCTTCGCTCCATATCACAATCCCTCTTGGTATCATTGCTACGGATAGTCTGGCCGATGCAAGACACTATTTCTTATTGTCAATAGGTATGTTTCTTCAGCTGCGGCTGCTCTGACCATATTGTTGAATGTCTTTTTTTTCATCCTCTCTTAATGGGAATTATGTACTGTATTGACGTGTGGATAATACAATTATTAAGACACTATTTCTCTGACCATATTGTTGATTTTCATCCTCTCCTTCGCCCATTCGATGGCATTGAAAATCTTCCATTTGAAAAGGATTGATGATTGATATAGAGGATTCTCATGTGAATGGGATTGTTGAGATCCACACAAGAGTAGAGAACAATTTCACATCAAATATCAAATAAGTGTTAAGTTCTTAATATACTAATGGCAACCCAAATCTATTAGTTTAGTAATTTGGGTTGATGGATGCCCAACTACTAGTGGCTTGAAGGTCCTTAAAATTTGCTTTTGCTCTCCAACCAAGGTTTAACTAGATGATGCTTGATATCCTTCCATGTTCTTTGATTTGTTAATTCTGTATTTTTTGTTTTAAAAATTATTTAGTTGATTCAATTACTTTTGCTACAATTTACCGAACTCCAGGATACACTATTGTTCTGGCCTGTATGTTTGTGAGCATCACAATTTTCTACAGTATGTATTTCATCAACTCTTTCTTATCTCCTTTAAGACCGAGCTCAATATGCTCTTGTTATCATCAGAAACTGATATGAGCTTAATAGAAAGGTATAATATCACTTACAGAAGACAAAGCTGATGTGCTGCACTCCAGCTGATCATGATTTTTGTGGTTTAACGCATTTGACCAAAATTCTCCTAATCCTCTTCGGACTAATGGAGTTAACCTAATTAGCCAATTTTTTAGGCGTGCTTAACATGTCAATATCAATACATACTGAGATGTGCGGACCCCGGACGGCATCCGGAGACCAACTAGAACGCGTCAGGTCACTTTTTTACTCGGTACCAAGTGACGTGGCACGTTCTGGTTAGTCTCCGGACCGTCCGGTGTTCGCACAGAATAATTTCTCGATCCTCAGAACAGCACCGGACATCTCTTACTCTTTTAGAATAAACTAAATTGCATTTCTTTTTAATAGTTTCATGCAGCAATTGCTTGTCATCATAAAGGCAGAAAACTAATCATTTCTACAACTTTAATAAATTCTTTGTGACATTTTGTTTTGATCTTCCATTTGTTGATTGCAGTATCCTGCTATTCAATGTTCCCATTGCTCTTTGAGCCCCAGGAATATCCAATAAAAGTACTGTTGCTGGCCATATACTCGGTTCTCATGTGGGTTGGCTTTTCTTCTCTTTTCAGCAATAGTAAAGCTTCTAAACCAGCAATGGAAAAGAAAGCTGAAAGATTTGGCAATGGAAGTGGTTTAGTTGGACCAGTTTCTTCCTGCTATCTCCTAGGGTTAGTGGGTGTTGAGATTTGGAGCCAGTTTCTTCACCCTTATATTTTTGGTAGCAGGTTTCCCTTTCTTCCTCTGATGCTGATTTCTTTCTATTGTGCCATTGGCATGATGTACTCATGGGCATGGCAACTTAAGCAGATCATCAGAAACAACTGATTAAGGCTTCGTTTGGGACAACTTTCTTATGGCTTCTTAAAGCATTTTTTTATTATAAAATTAAAAATTTTGTATTAAAAAGCTGCTTTAGAAAGCAATTAAAAAGCTGTCCCAAGCAAAGTCTAAATTTAATCCACAGGTTTTAGGGTTTCAATTTTCATTTTTTTTTTAAATTTAATTGTAATCTATGGGATCAAATTTTTGGCATGTTTCTTGATTAGATGATACTTTTTGTTATTGTAAGTTGGACATAATTTAAGCTTCAATTGATATAAAAAGTTATTGGTCCTTTATGATGGTTTGTCATTGTAATTACTTCAGAAGCCTTTTAATTGGGTATTATTTATTTGTTCATTAAGGTTTTGTTTGGGACAACTTTCTTAATGTTTTATAAAGCAACTTTTTAGTATAAAACCTAAAAATTTTATACTAAAAAGTTACTTTAAGAAGCAGAAAGAAAGTCGTTCAAGAAATTGCTTTAAGAAGCAGTTTTTTATTGTTTTTTTAAAACAATTTTTTAGTACAAAAAAAAATTAGTTCAAAAAATTGTTGTATTAAGAAATTGTTTTAAAAAGCAGTAAAAAAGTTGTCCCAAATGAAACCTAAATCTTAATGTAATTAACTTTGGTTCATCTAATATCTTTTTTCAACAAAGTTATAGTCGACATAAGCATCTTGAATAAGGCACTATGATAGTATGATGTCCAAAAATCTTTGAATCTCCCAATTCCAACATTAATAAGGCACTAATATATCTAAGAAATATTATATAACTATGGAAGATTAACATACACCATCTAATTGGATAGTCTAATTACTAATCAAAATGATCATAATGCACACTTTAAAAATTTATAAACAAGTCTTGTTTCTACTACACATTAAAGGAGAACAAAGAAGGCGGGGATGAAACCCCCATCAGATTTTTAGAGTAGAGAATCCAGAGCTTCTACTATTATATGTATTTGTCATCAATTTTAATGCCCAACATGGCAACATTGTTAATAATGTTGATGTTTGTCATGGACAACAATAATAACCTACACCACTAATATCAATGATAAGGCACTATATTGCCAATGAGGCCCGTGCCTATCTTCACAAACAACGATGCTCTCTGCAATTGCCAACAATAAGAACGATCATCATCACCAATAATGCTAATGCCCACCACTAATGTTTAGGTTAATGTCTTTCATTGACAGTAAGTTTGATGTCTATTATCAACAATAAGATAAATGCATATTATTGATGCCAATGATGATACTCGTCATTTGTGTTATGGATGGTGCCCATCATCGCAAATAATATTGACACCCATTGTTGCCTCCAAGTTGGATAATTATTATAGCCACCAACTTTGATGCCCACTATCACTACTAAGACTAAATCTTCCATTGCTAATAATATTAATGTCAGTTGTCACTAACAATGTCGATGCCTACCATCACCATTAATGAGAATGTTTGCAATCACCAGCAATGACAACGCTCTTTGTCATTAGTAATGCTAACAACCATCATTGTTATCAAAGCTAATCCCACCATCATCAATAAGACCAATAATACTAATGCCTATCATCTCTAACAAATCTAATGCAAGTCATCTTGGTCTTTAGTCTCTTATCACATAAGGAGACTGATTGAGCATATCATTAAGCATCTCTTAATGACAGCTCCAATGTTCAAAGGATCCTTATACTTTTATAATGAAAGCTATTTTTCATAATTTGCATCCATTATATTATATTAATATATTTCATCCAGTTATAAAGAAGTCCGTCATTTATAATATATGCTCACACTATTGAAATCATTTTAATTGGGCAACGCCTTATAATTTTGTCTTCCCATATTTTTCACACAAAAAGTCTCATATGTCTTATTACTACTGTCAATTTATGCATTTGTGAAATTTATATTCAATATTAAGATGATAAAATTTCTCTATATATTAATATGAATGTGTAAGCATGCAATAATTTGATGATTTTTATAGGAAATAATTACACACTAGAGAGCAACCCTGATATTAGCCTCAAAAGAACATTCTCATCAATATCCTAGACATAACAATAGCTAAGCAACCCTAATATTAAGATTGGGAGAGATCCTTGATATAGCTTTAAAAGGATAATTGCGGAAGTTGCGTAAGTAAATTGGGCCGGATTTTAGGTGGGTAATCCCTCTATCATCCATTGATGTGTCAATACAATAAGAAGTAAATCAAGACTTGAGGAAAACCCTTATAGTGGCTTTGAAAAGATGTTCACATTAATGTCTTTAGCATGACTATAGCTGAGCAATCCCTTTGCTATCCAATAGTAATATTGAAAAAAAACTTAAAATACAACTTGTATTAGATGGGGTCTTCACTTAAAATTTTCATTTTATTAATTGATAGTCACAAGCTCTACGAATTTAAAACTTTGATATAAGCTTTCAATTGGGGTGTAATACCTCCTCTTATCAATTTAAAGGCCTTATTACTATGATCAAATTTACTCTTCAAGAATCTCTATTATTATATATATATTAATTTCTCTTATTTTTCATATATATACATAAATTTAATTCTCGTTGATTCTTTGAGATTCCTACGTGAGTGCCTAAGATGTATTTTTTATTTGATATCTCATCACAATAAACTATAATATTTTTTAAAAAATATATGTTAAGATGCCCTAATAAAAAAATAAAATATACTTTAAAGTCATAATTTATTTTAAAATAGATATAGTAGATAAATAATTTTGATTACATTTATTAAAAATAATTTAATGGCTTTAAAAATCATTTTATTAAAAATTAACGATTATATCATTTTTTTAAGAAAAAAAAGCTATACTTTTTTTTATGCAAGGAAAACCCACGAAGAACAATCTAGAATTACCGGCCAGTAAGGGTTTTTCATATAAAGCCCTCTCATTCGAGAGAGAGAGAGAGAGAGAGAGAGAGAATTTAGTTGGACATTTCTTATCACTTCGTCAAGAATTTTCCATGGCGTCTTCACTGCTCGCCCCTACTAAGACTTTTCTCCTTTTCTGTCCGTCGCAGGCTCCTCCTCCCCGAATCCCTTCTTTAAGCTCTCCACTAACTCGCTGGAAGCTCGATGTCAGGCGGCCGAGCTCATTTAGGGTCTCGTCAATGGCACAAAAATGGGAGCCTTCTAAGGTTCCCCTCTCTCTCTCTCTCTCTCTAGCCCGTCTCTTCTTTTTTCCCTCTTCTAGGAAATTCATAATTAGTTGTTTGAGCGCAGGTTGTTCCGCAAGCGGATAGGGTTCTAATTCGTCTAGAGGAGCTACCCGAGGTATTTCCTGTCTTCTTCGATCGCTGATTGACTCCGCTTAAATTTCCATCTGGCTTTTATTTACTTTTATTAGTTTGAGTGGAATATGTATGTGATATTTGACACCGTTTCATTGGATCTATTTACCTTAAATTGGCAAAGTGTTTTAATAGGGAATGAATGCATAGATTATATCGCCTGACTTTAGATTTAAGGCCAAATTTTTAGGAGCAGATTTGGCTAAAGTATTAGGAGTAGGAGCATATTAAAAAAAATTTAAAAGGGAGCATACAAGTGAACAGGAATCGCGTTTTGTAAGAAAATATAAAACAGTAGTTTGTTTTCTACAGAAAAAATGTGATGTAGCATCACGTTTTCTAAAGAAAATGCGAAAGAGCTTTTCGTTTTCTGCATAACCGGACCCCCACACCCGCGAAATTTGGCGAAATTTGTGCGAACTTGGCCTTCCTTTTCTTAAGTGGCAAACCACTTTGATTGAGCGAAAATTTGTCACGGGAATGGAAACCCGTGATAGCCATTCTTCATTCGTGAGGCGTGAAGCACTCAGTCAAAGAGGTGGGGTGAAAGGAAAAAAAATATTTTTTAATGTTTTATTGTGCCTATAAATAGGAGGTGATAGAGAGCAGAAAATTTTGCTGTTCGAATTTGAGTTTAAGGCTGCGGTTGAATTCGTTAAGATTAGTATTTATATTTATTTTAAAGATCTTATAATGTTCAAGTAGTGATATTTTTTGACACTACATAAATTCTTGCAGTATGTTATTATAAATTTTGCTGAAATATTATTGTATTATTTGGCATTGTATTTGTATATTGTTAAATTTTTTTTACGAAAATTATTGAAAAGTTGATGTTTAGAGCAAATAATGTTGAAATATTGACATGAAAATATTTGTCAAAATTATTGACTCAAGTAATATTGTTAGAATTAAATTTTTTTATATATGTGTTTATCGTACAGTTATAAATTTGACTTAATATACAAGCAATTACGTACAGGTTTAAATGTGACTTAATATACAAGTATTTTATATTATACTTAATAATAAATTTGCATTTCTATGTCGATTACTTTTTGCGTAGTAAAGATATTGCTGAGTTATATACTACGGGCCAGCTGGAGAGTGGATGTTCAATAAATCAAGGATATGTTAATATTCTCGAGCTTGTGAGACAAGTTGAGCAATCTGTGTATATAGACACCACTGGTCGACAACCTTGAAGAGGAGGACGAACTTCACAGATGGACCAGCCTGTTAGGAGATCTATATCTCATGTTTCAGGATTAAACTCAAATCCTGTAGACCGGCCGAGACATTTTATGTACGTAGGATCAGCAGAGTCTGCTAAACCTTTCGGAATGATGGGAGCAGGCCCTTCTATAAGACGTGGTGAAGGGAGTTTATCTCAAATAAGAGGAGGGCAGTGGACAATTTCAGAATCGCAATGGGTTGGTACTACATCTTCGTATGACCCTCAAGCTACATATGACTTGAATAATCCCATGTGGACGACTCTATTTGGTTGGCCCGGAACTCCTATCCAGCATGACATGGTTATGGAACAGGTACAACCTGACATCGAAATTGCACAAGAGGAAGGACATCATGATCAAGAAGAAGAACCATAACTCCAGAGGTGAAGTAGGCGGGAACCCTCAAGATACACCCCTGGTACAGATGCTCTCAAACCTAGAAAGAAGAGGTAGTAGAAATTCAGGAATACTCAATAATGTATTATCTTTAAACTTTCATGTATAACTATTTCAGATTATGTAATATATTATTATTATTGGATTCAATAATTTAATATATATTTTGGTTCTTTCAATTTCATATTATGAAGTCCTATTTTTTCTATTGGACCTAAAAATATAAATAAATTATATTTTAAAGTAACATGCAAAACTTTTTAATTTCATAATATGACATATTATAAATGTATCACTTCAGTTACATTACTCAACAAAGTACAAACTCATTATGAATGCCTTCATAAGTGATCGAAGCAATGAAATGATTACAAGGGGAATTAGCGGCTTGCGTGAAAGTTTATCTTTTCCGACTGATGAGATCCTCGAAGCCAAGGTGGCATCAAATGAATTATATAGATGTGTTTTGCATAGTTGGGGGGAAGACGAGGATTGCATACTGTGGCAAGAGTATGATAACGTGAAAAAAATTAAGTCATATCGGTGTGGCTTTGAACTAAGAGATGTGGGTTGGACAATTTTACAACAAAAATATTGCAATCATTTCAATCATATTGTATCATTAGATTTTTTGAAGGGTCAAATTCTTGAACTTGGTCGTCATAAAGATGGTACAGTTGTGCCGGGAATAGGAAGATCGATGCTTGACATAGACTATTGTATTATATATTATAACTGGTATCAAGATAATGATAAATTGCTATTAAAGTGTTATAAAATGTTGTTACAATCTTCTGAACAAGGTAAACCTAAGGAATTTTTAAATGGAAGAGACTAGCAGCAGATACAAGAATAATTTATTATCAATTTCAGATGTTGTCCTACACAAATTCAGCTCCAAGGTCGTGTACAATTCTTACTGAAGAATATGTAACAATAAGAATAATATTT
This sequence comes from Dendrobium nobile, assembly GCA_022539455.1. Taxonomy (NCBI): domain Eukaryota; kingdom Viridiplantae; phylum Streptophyta; class Magnoliopsida; order Asparagales; family Orchidaceae; genus Dendrobium; species Dendrobium nobile. Next base: position 2,985,758 of record CM039726.1, read on the forward strand.
TTTTGGTTAAATATTGTTATGTAGAATTTTGCTCGTGATGAAATTGATAATAAATTATTGAAAAGTTGATGTTTAGAGCAAATAATGTTGAAATATTGACATGAAAATATTTGTCAAAATTATTGACTCAAGTAATATTGTTCGAATTGAATTTTTTTATATATGTGTTTATCGTGCAGTTATAAATTTGACTTAATATACAAGCAATTATGTACAGGTTTAAATGTGACTTAATATACAAGTATTTTATATTATACTTAATAATAAATTTGCATTTCTAGGTCGATTACTTTTTGCGTAGTAAAGATATTGCTGAGTTATATACTACGGGCCAGCTGGAGAGTGGATGTTCAATAAATCAAGAATATGTTGATATTCTCGAGCTTGTGAGACAAGTTGAGCAATCTGTGTATATAGACACCACTGGTCGACAACCTTGAAGAGGAGGACGAACTTCACAGATGGACCAGCCTGTTAGGAGATCTATATCTCATGTTTCAGGATTAAACTCAAATCCTGTAGACCGGCCGAGACATTTTATGTACGTAGGATCAGCAGAGTCTGCTAAACCTTTCGGAATGATGGGAGCAGGCCCTTCTATAAGACGTGGTGAAGGGAGTTCATCTTAAATAAGAGGAGGGCAGTGGACAATTTCAGAATTGCAATGGGTTGGTACTACATCTTCGTATGACCCTCAAGCTCCATATGACTTGAATAATCCCATGTGGACGACTCTATTTGGTTGGCCCGGAACTCCTATCCAGCATGACATGGTTATGGAACAGGTACAACCTGACATCGAAATTGCACAAGAGGAAGGACATCATGATCAAGAAGAAGAACCATAACTCCAGAGGTGAAGTAGGCGGGAACCCTCAAGATACACCCCTGGTACAGATGCTCTCAAACCTAGAAAGAAGAGGTAGTAGAAATTCAGGAATACTCAATGATGTATTATCTTTAAACTTTCATGTATAACTATTTCAGATTATGTAATATATTATTATTATTGGATTCAATAATTTAATATATATTTTGGTTCTTTCAGTTTCATATTATGAAGTCCTATTTTTTCTATTGGACCTAAAAATATAAATAAATTATATTTTAAAGTAACATGCAAAACTTTTTAATTTCATAATATGACATATTATAAATGTATCACCTCAGTTACATTACTCAACAAAGTACAAACTCGTTATGAATGCCTTCATAAGTGATCGAAGCAATGAAATGATTACAAGGGGAATTAGCGGCTTGCGTGAAAGTTTATCTTTTCCGACTGATGAGATCCTCGAAGCCAAGGTGGCATCAAATGAATTATATAGATGTGTTTTGCATAGTTGGGGGGAAGACGAGGATTGCATACTATGGCAAGAGTATGATAACATGAAAAAAATTAAGTCATATCGGTGTGGCTTTGAACTAAGAGATGTGGGTTGGACAATTTTACAACAAAGATATTGCAATCATTTCAATCATATTGTATCATTAGATTTTTTGAAGGGTCAAATTCTTGAACTTGGTCGTCATAAAGATGGTACAGTTGTGCCGGGAATAGGAAGATCGATGCTTGACATAGACTATTGTATTATATATTATAACTGGTATCAAGATAATGATAAATTGCTATTAAAGTGTTATAAAATGTTGTTACAATCTTCTGAACAAGGTAAACCTAAGGAATTTTTAAATGGAAGAGACTAGCAGCAGATACAAGAATAATTTATTATCAATTTCAGATGTTGTCCTACACAAATTCAGCTCCAAGATCGTGTACAATTCTTACTGAAGAATATGTAACAATAAGAGTAATATTTTTTTGGTTAAATATTGTTATGTAGGATTTTGCTCGTGATGAATATGTTATTTCGTGATATTTTATTTTGTGTCTTCTATTTTTTTTTTTATGAACGACAATTTCAACATAGTGTTATTGAATTTCTAATTTATAATTATTATTGAACTTCTATAAATGCATAAAGAGTGTGGGAGATAGAGAGGCATAGAAGTAAGAGTTTTGTTAATTTTAATTTTTTAAAAAATTTATTTTATACTAATTTTTAAAATATTTCTCATAAATTTAACTTATTTTTAATTTTAAATAAATTTATTTTTTAACTTACATTAAATTTATTCTTAAAACAACACATAAAATAATTTATTAAAATATTTAAAATAATTTTAATTTAAAAATATTAAAAAACTTTAACGACTTCAACTAATAAAATAATTTAATTTAACATTTGATATATTTCATAAAATTTTATATTATACAAAATTAATAGATTACTCATATATATTAAATAATTAAATAGTAACATACTTAAGTATTTAACTTAAATATGTTAGTAATGTATTTTAATATCATTTAAAATTTTATAAATAAATAAAGTATATTACATATATATCAATTAAACTATATTAAATTTAAATATTATAATTATGATTAATAATTTTATTTCAATTTATATTTAAATTTAAGTTAATATATTTTATTAAAAAATTATAAATAACATTTGTAAATTTTATTCTTTTTTATTAAATAACATATTGACGTCATATATTTATATTATTTATAATTATTTATTTTTACTTAAAACATATATTTCTAGACAAACCCGTAATCAATCTCGCCGGATTATTCGCGGGCGTAGCCGGCTTCACTAACCAAAAGTAGCCACGTCCGCTTCATTTACGCCAGATTTTCCATGTGTAGGGGTCTGGCAATGAAGAAAACGTGAACCTCCTTCGCATTTTCTGTAAAAATGGAAAGCTCTTTCACATTTTCTTTAGAAAACGTGATGCTACATCTCCTTTTCTGTAGAAAATGTGAAGTAGCTACATCACATTTTCTGTAGAAAACGAACTACTGCTTTACATTTTCTTACAAAATGCGATTCCTGTTCGCTTGTATTCTCCCTTTTAAATTTTTTTATATACTCCTACTCCTAATACTTTTGCCAAATTTGTTCCTAAAAATTTAGCTTTTTTAAGTACTCAATTCTATTAATTCAAAGGTAAAATAAAAGTTATAATTTTGTAAAATTAGCTTATTGTGATTGGAGGAGGATAAGCATACAATCCCTTGTCATACATAGAATTCCCCACCACCAATGACTTTGACCAAATTTTTAGGAGCAGATTTGACAAAAGTATTAAAAGTAGGAGCATATAAAAAAAATTAAAATGGAGCATATAAATGAACAGGAATCGCGTTTTGTAAGAAAACGTAAAGCAGTAGTTCGTTTTCTACAGAAAATGTGATGTAGCATCACGTTTTCTACAAAAAATGTTAAAGAGCTTTCTGTTTTTACAGAAAATGCGAAGGAGGTTCGAGTTTTCTTCATTGTCAGACCCCCACACGCGGAAAATCTGGCGTAAATGAAGCGGACGTGGTTTCTTTTGATTAGTGGAGCCGGCTACGCCCGCGAATAATCCGGCAAGATTGATTACGGGTTTGGTTAGAAATATGTGTTTTAAGTAAAAGTAAATAATTATAAATATATGATATCATTTAATAAGAAAGAATAAAATTTGTAAATATTATTTATAATTTTTTAATAAAATATATTAACATAAATTTAAATATAAATTGAAATAAAATTATTAATCATAATTATAATATTTAAATTTAATATAGTTTAATGATATATATGTAATATATTTTATTTATTCATAAACTTTTAAATAATATTAAAATACATTACTAACATATTTAAGTTAAATATTTAAATATGTTATTATTTAATTATATAATATATATGAATAATCTATTAATTTTGTATAATATAAAATTTTATGAAATATATCAAATGTTAAATTAAATTATTTTATTAGTTGAAGTCGTTAAAATTTTTTAATATTTTTAAATTAAAATTATTTTAAATAAAACTATTTTATGTGTTGTTTTAAGAATAAATTTAATGTAAGTTAAAATTAAATTTATTTAAAATTAAAAATAAGTTAAATTTATAAGAAATGTTTTAAAAATTGGTATTAAATAAATTTTTTAAAAAATTAAAATTAACAAAACTCTTACCTATATGCCTCTCTCTTCCACACTCTTTATGTATTTATAGAAGTTCAGTAATAATTAAAAATTAGAAATTCAGTAACACTATATTGAAAGTGTCGTTCATAAAAGAAAATAGAAATTCAATAATAATTAGAAATTGTCGTTATACAAAATAAAATATTACAAAATGACATATTCATCACAAGCAAAATCCTACATAATATTATTTAACCAAAAAAATATTACTCTTATTGTTACATATTCTTCAGTAAGAATCGTACACGACCTTGGAGCTGAGTTTGTGTGAGACAACATCTAAAATTGATAATAAATTCTTCTTGTATCTGCTGCCAGTTTTTTCCATTTAAAAATTCCTTAGGTTTACCTTGTTCAAAAGATTGCAACAACATTTTATAACACGTTAATAGCAATTTATCATTATCCTAATACCAGTTACAGTATAGAATACAATGGTCTATGTCAAGCATCGATCTTCTTATTTCCGGTTCAACTGTACCATCTTTATGACGACCAAGTTTAAGAATTCGATCTTTCAGAAAATCTAATGATACAATGTGATTGGAATGATTGCAAAATCTTTATTGTAGAATTGTCCAACCCACGTCTCGTAGTTCAAAGCCATCTCGATATGCCTTAATTTTTTTCACGTCATCATGCTCGTGCCACAGTATGCAATCCTCGTCTTCCCCCCAACTATGCAAAACACATCTATATAGTTCATTTGATGCCACCTTGGCTTCGAGGATCTCATCAGTCGGAAAAGATAAACTTTCACGCAAGCGGCTAATTCCCCTTATAATCATTTCATTGCTTCGATCATTTATGAAGGCATCCATAACGAGTTTGTACTTTCTTGAGCAATATAATTGAAGTGATACATTTACAATATGTCATATTATGAAATTAAAAAGTTTTACATGTTATCTTAAAACATAATTTATTTGTATTTTTGTCTAGTAGAAAAAATAGGACTTCATAATATGAAACTAAAAGAACAAAAATATATATTAAATTATTGAATCCAATAATAATAATATATTACAAAAATCTGAAATAGTTACACATGAAAGTTTAAAGATAATACATCATTGAATATTCCTGAATTTCTCCTACCTCTTCTTTCTAAGTTTGAGAGCATCTGTATCAGAGGTGTATCTTGACTCTTGAGGGTTCCCGCCTACTCTTCCTTTGGAGTTGTGGTTCTTCTTTTTGGTCATGATGCCCTTCCTCTTGTGCAGTGTCGATGTCAGGTTGTATCTGTTCCATAATCATGCCATGCTGGGTAGGAGTTCCGGGCCAGCCAAATAGGGTCGTCCATATGGGATTATTCAAATCATATGGAGCTTGAGGGTCATACGAAGATGTAGTACCAACCCATTGCGATTTTGGAATTGTCCACTGCCCTCCTCTTATTTGAGATGAACTCACTTCATCACGTCTTATAGAAGGGCTTGGTCCCGTCATTCCAAAAGGTCTAGCATAATCAGCTGATCCTATTTACATGGAGTGTCTCGACGGGTCTACAGGATTTGAGTTTAATCCTGAAGCATGAGATATAGATCTCCTAGCAGGCTGGTTCATCTGTGAAGTTCGTCTTCCTCGTCGAGGTTATCGGCCAATGGTGTCTATATACACAGAATGCTCAACTTGTTTCGCAAGCTCGAGAACATCAACATATTCTTGATTTATTGAACCTCCACTCTCCATCTGACCCGTAGCATATGACTCAGCAATATCTTTACTACGCAAGAAGTAATCGACCTAGAAATGCAAATTTATTATTAAGTATAATATAAAGTACTTGTATATTAAGTCAAATTTATAACTGCACGATAAGCACATAAATAAAAAAATTCAAATCTAACAATATTACTTGATTCAACAATTTTGTCAAATATTTTCATGTCAATATTTCAACATTATTTGCTCTAAACATCAACTTTTCAACAATCTTCGTAAAAAAAATTCAACAATATACAAATACGATGTCGAATAATACAATAATATTTCAGCAAATTTAATAACTTACTGCAAGAATTTCTGTAGTGCCAAAAATACCACTACTTGAACATTATAAGATCTTAAAAATAAATATAAATACTAACCTTAATGAATTCAACCGCTGCCTTAAACTCAAATTCGAATAGCAAAATTTTCTGCTCTCTATCATCTCCTATTTATAGGCACAATAAAGCATTAAAAAATATTTTTTTCCTTTCACCCCACCCCTTTGGCTGGGTGCTTCACGCCTCACGGATGAAGAATGGCCATCACGGGTTTTCATTCCCGTGACAAATTTTCACTCAATCAAAGCATGGTCGGGTTCGCCACTTAAGAAAAGAAATGCCACGTTCACACAAATTTCGCCAAATTTTGCGGGTGTGGGGGTCCAGTTATGCAGAAAACGGAAAGCTATTTCGCATTTTCTTTAGAAAACGTGATGCTACATCACATTTTCTGTAGAAAACGAATTACTGCTTTCCGTTTTCTTACAAAACGCGATTCCTGTTCACTTGTATGCTCCCTTTTAAATTTTTTTTTTTTATATGCTTCTACTCCTAGTACTTTAGCCAAATCTGCTCCTTCTAAATATTTGGCCTAGATTTAACTTGATTGATGGTTAAAATTGTTTGGACAGTGCCTGTGATTTGAAATGTTGTTGGGTCTTCACTGAAGGGCAACTTCTCTCATCTATAGTAATTTTGTTGGAATGCTGCTACATCAACATCAATGATTGGATTTTGTAAAATAAATTTTTATTAATATTCTTTCAGATGTTGAAAGAGTTAAGGTGAAGGTAGGTTTACTTTAGAAATGTGTATAAGTTCTCTGTATTGATAAGTAATGTGCCTCGTGTGGTTTCTTTTGGCTCTCATTGTTTTAAAAGGATTGAAAGAGGGAAATGAAATTAAAAATGGAAATAAAAATAAAAAATCAATAAAATTGGTGACAATTTGGATTGAAACTAGTTTTCATTGAAAGAATTTCATTTTGTTGTTGTTGTTGTTGCTGCTGCTTGATCAATGGTAATTAGGGTTTTTGTATCTTGTGAGGAAGGGAAATGTAAGATGCAGTGGTAACCTGATAAGTTTTTCTTCCCATTCTTTGCTAGGGTTGAGTGAGGAATTTACAATGCAAAAATTGCATTTGTTCACATTTTTTAGGTAAATTCACTTATCTATGAATCACATTGAAACCCAACACTCAATAAAATTGTGAAACATGCATTTGCATTTCCTCTAGCTCCTACAAGCAAAAATTACCTTTGGTTTGGTGGTCCTTATATAGTTAAGGACAAAGGAGCAGTACATATTTCCAATTTTCTTGTGATCTTTGGTTGCTTGGATGGGGTAAATTGTGACCTTTAGAGAAGAGATTGCAGCTTTAAATATACAAAAATGGAGTATTTACTTTTTCTGTCTTCTGAATTTATTGATCTAATGATTTATTATTGTATCTTGACATCATCTTACTGACAAATTTTTGTATCTCAGAAATCTGCAGGTGGCGTGCTTTTACCAAAATCAGCAGTTAAATTTGAAAGATATCTGATGGGTGAGGTGAGGAAATAGGATAATAATTTAAGTTGTTAACTCCTTAAAACAAGAATAATGTGTAGTGAATAGTTCTCTTTTCTTTGAAAGATTTTATCTGTTGGTGCTGATGTTGGTGAATTAGAAGCTGGAAAGAAGGTATGTTCCACACCTTTGTCAAACGCTTTGAATAACTTTTACATTTTGGCCGAGGGCGGCACTTGTAATGATGTACTTGCTTTGATATGTGTGCTAGAAATATTGTTTTTTTTTTTCATAAGATAAATTCATCGGCAATGCTAAAGTTGCTGTTACTATCATCAAATTTGAAATTTTGGAGTTTGATATGACTCAATTTCTACGAGGCCCAATGCCTGATGTTTCTGATTAAAGTTAAGTGGCTACTTTAGCTTGCAAGTGAATGGTAAGGTGACAAAGAAACTTGGTCTTTTTCGAACTTATCCAAAGTCCTTGATTGTGTTTTTGGATTTATGTATTCTGTTGAGGTTTGATATTCTCCTTTTGGAGGAAGTTTTTTGTTGTGGAATTGACATTATTGATCGGTTATTTTATGTTGGATAACTCCGATTGATTTGTCATTGGAACTTAGTCCCCTCTTTAACTAAAGAAGTGCCATTGTTTCCATTAATACCTCATGAACAACTAAATAACACGTTCTAATTGTTGATGTGTCTACTTTGTAATTTCTGAGTTTCTTTATGTAACAATTTGTTTTCCAATTATCTTCTTGCTTTTAAGCATGGCATGATCACATATAAGTGCTGCATCTTGTATCATTCTTAGTCTTGTTTGACTAACTGTTTTCTTTTTATTTGTTTGCAGGTTTTATTCTCGGACATCAATGCCTATGATGTAAGTAGTTTTATTTTTTGTTCATTCTTTATTTTACTTAAGCTTTCCCCACTTATGTGATGATTTCATTCGTTGCATTTTCTTTCTGTATGTTTTTTTTATGACATTTCACTTCTGCTTTTTAAAAGTCATATAGTAAAATTTGACCTGGTTGTAATATTGATTTTATGAGTGTTTTTGATAGATTACAAATTTGACCTCTAGTGAAAAAGGTATAAAAGATTTTCCTCAGCTAAGCTTGAGTAAAAAATAGATCATATCGTTGGATCTAAAAATGTTTGGGAATGCAAAGATGAGCGAGAAAGAAAGAGAATCTATATAGTAAGAAACTGTAATATTTTATTATATTGAGAAAAATGGGTTTAAGTACAAAGAATCTCCTTGCTTGTTGACCTTCCACTTACCTTCTATTTATAGGGTTATATTATGATTTAACAAAATGATGTGCCTTGATGTATGTTTTTTTATCTTATTGTTAATAAGACTAGAGAAAAATTTAAATTACGAAGGTCAACCTTTGAGCATAAAGGTTTTTGGTTGAGCAGATCTAAAATCGAATACATTGAGTATAATTTTAATATTAATTGATCTTGTGGTGGGATTGTGAAATTGGGTGATCATTAGATATCTTGGATCTATTGCTCAAAGCGATGGTGTAATAGATAGGGTTATTATTAGTATAATTCATGTTGGATGGTTGAAGTGAAGGAATGCATTGGGCCTGTAGTATGGTAAGAAAAGTACACATCAAACTAAAAGAAAAGTTTTATAAGATAATAGTGAGACCTGTAGTGCTTGATGGCATTAAACGAAAATAAGTGTTGTAGAGATAAGGATATGCTCAAGTGGATGAGTGGCTTTACACTTAAAGATAGAATGTGAAACAAGTGTATGCTCTAAGGTTGAAGTAGCTCTAGTACGTGATAAAATTCGGGAGTCTCCTTAGATGACCTTCTGATGACCTAATTCAAAGAGTAGATGTATTAGATTTTGCCTATGTTAAGAAAGGTAGAGGTAGACTTAAAAAGACTTGGTTAGAAAGTATTATAAATAAGTTTTTTTATTAGATTGAAATAAAAATTTGACTCTTAATAAGACACATTGAAGAAAAAAAGTGTTCATGTAGCTGACCCCATATAGTGGAATAAAGGCTTCATGTTGTTGTTGTAGGGTTTACATTCAAAATATATATTCATCAGATATAAATTCTCTATGGTTAGTAAGTAATTGTCTTTTGTGCAATCTGATCATCCAATTCAAGTTCTATGGTAAGTATTGAGTGTATGAAAATCAAATGGGGATTTACATACATATCACTAAATTTGTATGTATTTGCATATCTTGTATTTAGATCTTTATATTTAGTTTATAGAAAAAGTGTTATTAGTATATATTTATCTATAGCAATAATAATATCAAGCCTTTATCCCACTATGTGTGGTATTAATATTAATTTATCTAAAGTAAACTAAATATTTTCCTGCATGAATTTTGATGTGATTTAGATATTTGAGTTTTATGTTAGTAAGTCGAAAGATTTAGATGGTGGAAATGTAAATATATAAAAATTCTGGGATATCTATGCAACTCCCTCAAAGCAAAGGTATTATTTTCATATACTCAACCAGTAGTGGCCATTCAACTTGGATTGGATGATCAGGAAAACCAAGCGCAGTACTGCACTCTGTGTTATAACCGAAGATGATTTTAATCTGCTAATAAAAATTTCAAATAAACGAACTCTGATCAAATCATTGTGAATTGGCAAAATGCTCAGAGAGAAAGTTGATAGTTTTGTTGTTTTTGATGAATAGAGATAGGAGGATGTTAATCTTATAAATAAATACAATTTAGATTTTACAACTATAAATTACACTCTTTTGATCTTTATGTTTTCCCTTTTATAAATGCTGCAGATCGACTTGGGGCCAGAGGGAAGGCACTGCTTCTGCAAAGCTGGTGATTTGCTTGCTGTGGTTGAGTAAATATTCTAATAATATTTTCCACAATCTACCCATTTTGTTCTTAATATCTCTGAAACTTAGATATCTACGTGCTCGATCATTTAGCTTAGTTATGTGTGACCAATTAGTAAATGGGGCTCTTTTGGTTGCTTGCAGTCATCAAATTTGTTTTGAAAACTGAATTTTTATTGAACGTAGTTAGAAAGCAGTATGGGGTATTTATCAGATTATAGATCCAAAGAGTACAGAAAAAATTAGAAATAAGTTGTGATAAGAACGAGAGGTTGAATATTTTAATTATTTTATTTTATTATTTAATTTCTTAAATTTTAATATATTTTATTGATAAAATTTAAGCAATCTAGCTATTGAGATGTTTAGTTCTGGCTTAATTTCGGATAAAAGTAGGATCAAATCATATGAGTAATTATGTTTTTCATAAATCTTTCTGTTTTATCTTAAAATAAAACTATATTTATTCTTTTAAATTTAAAATATTCATTTGGAACTTTCTCTCACTTAACTATGTATTTATTAACAGGGTAGGCTTGGGCTTAGCTGCGAAAACTATATTTATTCTTTTAGATTTATAATAATCGTTTGGGTTCGAATTATAATATTATATGTAAAATTTTAAAAACGTCTGCATAATGATATAAATTAAATAAGTATATATTAAATTTATTTCATTTTCTTAACTAAGTATAATGACAAAATATTATTATATTAGAGGTTGCTAGTTTGAACCTGAAAAAAGTAGCAGAATAAAAATAAATATTATTAGAAATCTAAGAAGATAAATTGAAATAAGAAAATTAATTTTAGTAATAAAATATTTACATATGTTTTAAAATGAAAAAGATATTGACTATAATTATTTATGTTTTATACTTTTTAAATTAAAATATACGGCTCTTAAGTTATTTTATATTATATCTAATAAATTTCGACTGCATGCCAAGCATATATATATATATATCAGTACGTACACAGAAAATCCTATTGAATTAGTCTTTCAAGGGACGTTTTAAGACCTTTTTTTTTTTCTACACATTTTAGAATCAATATTAATCGTAAGAAAACAATTGTCCTGTTTTTTTTCAAAAATAAAAACCTATAATATCACAAACTTTTGAGAAAAGTATTTTCCACAACAAATTCTTAATTACTTCTGCAAACAAACATCCATAACTGATCTCATATATAAGATATTTGGGGCCAAACAACTTTTTTCCTAATTAAACAAAGTTTCACTGATGAAATTGTAAATCATCCATCTTAATTTTAATTTTTTATTACTTAATATGGAATTACCTACATAAATCTTTTTTTTTTTCCCATTGTGTTCAAAATTTTTACTCTAACAAATAAAAAAATATTTATCATAAACCCCACATGAAGTGTCACATAATTACACAGCTAATGTCATATCAACACTAAAAAAAATATTTTTGAGGAAAAATCTACACTATAAAATACATGTACTAATCTACTTTTAACTCAAAATTAGAAGAAGAAGAAAAGAAAAAAAAAAACTACAACAAACAACACCTAATAATCAAAACATCACAAACATAATTACATTGCATATCAACTGAATATTTAACAATCATCAAGTATAAATCAACCAAGACATTTACGGTAGTGAAAAATCCAAGCATTCAAATCAAAGGATCGATCGCCAGCTCACACGCTTTCTACTTACAAAAACCTGCACGCTCTAATAATACCGCACCTCAAGACAAGAACAGAGCGTATAAACAAAGCTACCTCAACAACTCTGCCTTTCCAAACCCCCCAAAATCAATATACAACTCTCATATATATATTTCTGTAGGTAGGCAAATGGAAACTGGAAAACCCTTCAATTTCATGCTACTGTTTTTTTACACTTGGAATGGTGTTTTGCGCCCAAATAGTTAATTGTAAGTAAAGTAAGAAAGAGAAAAGAAAGGATAGATACCTTTCGCCGGCTCTGGCCGTGCAGGAGGTTGATCGCCGCTGCGAAATCCAAATTTTTTTGGACCCAAACTGCATCAGCTTCTAGTTAGGGATCCAATATGTAATGGAGTAGCAAGCTGGCCCCAACCTTCTGTACCTTTCATGAGCCAAGAAAGGCAAATACTGGCAAAATTCATATTTTGCTCATAGGGAGAATTTTAGCCCCATGTGGATCATAAGAATTATAGATGAAATCAGCCATTATAATGATGTTTTTGGCTGGATAGGCTCTGACTCTGCTGCTGTGAAGGCTGTTGCATATTTAAAGGCTGAGCATTGTATTGGGTGAATGGTTGGGAATAAATAGGATTCATATGGCCCTGCATATACGAACTTTCAGGAGTTGAGCTTTCTGATAGTCTGGCTTAAAAAAAGGGCTTTTACATGCATAACATTTAAAATTATTAAAAATACATATTTAACACCTAAACTTCTATATTTACTAATATAGCACATAAAATCTCATTTTCCTTCTATTCTACCATTCCATTGAAGCGATGAGATATTTGTATTCACTGTGAAAGGATGCCATTGATGGGAAAGTTATGATGCACTGACACTCTGCTTAAAGAGGGTATGCAGTGTCGGACACAGACACGCATCCGACACTGTATGGACACGTGTTCGACACCGCATTAGAGTGTCACAATTTAAAAAATTAAAATTAAAATTGGATAAAAAGCTAATGTACATGCTCGGTACCGCTAGGTATCACTATGTACATGCTCGGTATATGCTCGGTACCACTAGGCACATGCTCGGTACCGCTAGACACATGCTCGGTATTGCTAGGTACAAGTTCGGTACCACTAGGTATCGCTCGTTACATGCTCGGTACCGCTCGGTACATGCTCGGTACCGCTCGGTACCGCTCGGTATATTTCCATACAAACAACTTACGAACTTTTACGCTAAAAAATTTGTCGGTCGCTGCCCCTTGACCTCGTGACCTGACCGAGCAGGTCGAACCCCACTAGGGGGCAGCGCCCCCTTAGACCCCCGACAGACCGGTATATTGTTGTATTCATGTTATCTTATTATTAGGATATTTTGATTTCACTTCATATCAATTTACCTTGATGTATTCCTCTATTTGATTGGTTTTACAATCTTATCTAGATAAAAACAATGAATAATCAAGATATACATGAAATTATAATTTTTATGTTGAAGGATAGACATTTTGTACTAAACATATTTATGTTGTAAGCTAAACAAGTTATCATAAAATTGATTTATTATTTCTTGTCATTTTTAATATAATGTCACCTTAATTTCTATATATTATATTAAAAAGTTATTACGCCGTGTCCACGCCGCACTCGTGACCTATATTTTTAAAAAATGTCGTGTCCCTTGTCATGTTGTGTATGTGTCGCCATGTCCGTGTCCGTGCATCATAGCGGGAAAGACAGTCGTTGATTGTGATTTTTAACGGAAGGTTTAAAAGGAATGTTAGAATTGATTGAAAGAGGGGTTTTAGGTGGTAAATTAGCAAAAATAGAAGTTTAGGTGTTAAATATATATTTTCAATAGTTTTAGGTGTTATGTATGTAAAAATTCCAAAAAAAATATAGGGGTTTGATAATCAAGATTCAGACCTGTGCCTGTAGTGGACCAGGTGCACCAAAATGGCTATGAGAAGAATCATTTTGAGAAGGATTATTGAATCCTGACTGTGTAAATAATCCTTGAGATCCATGCTGTAAGTAATCCTGAATAAAAAGACTATCATTTAGTTGAAATGATGAAGCAAAGCTGATAGCATGTTAAGAGTAATAATGCCAATGGAATGTATTGTTGTTGGGTTTAAGAAAATAACATGAGAGATGAATCCGTTCCCAGTGCCAATATTGCTATATCCTGGTTGGGTATTCTGATTTAGGTAATCTGGGAATCCAGCTTGAGGGCCTTGGGAAGCATAGTCAAGGCCGTATCCACTTTGAGAAGCCTGCAGGATAAACATACCGAATGATTCACGTTATGTAGTAGTAAAGACCGAAGTAGAAGAAGCTATCACTGTTAACAACCAGCTAGCAAGTTCCACGGTACATTTGAATAGGGAATAATTTAATTTAAACTTGTCACAAAAAATATGAACATAAACAACCAGCAAAAAGACAGAATTCAATTAAATAAATGCAGACAAATAAGATATTAAACCAAATATTACCAATTCCAGGTACATTTGAAATTAGAACAGATAAAGAGAAAGAAATATTGATTATTGATAGTAAAATCTAATGAGTGAATAAAACTTTTAATTTGCACAAGTTCAAGTGTATTTCTTGCCTTATTTTGCTTTTTCTTCTAATAATCTGAGATAAACTAACTTCATGCATATTATTGTTGTTTCTCAACTAAAGCTTCAAGGGATTCTATCTTTTTTTTTTTTCAATTTTGTTTGAAATGCTGAATTTTAATATTTTCTAATATGCATCTTTTTATAGCAATTGTGAAAATGTTAGGAAACAAGTGCAGTAATTAAAGAGAGCTTGGCTGAAATTGTAAAGTTCAAGCAGAATTTGAGATAAATCCAATGGCAAAACACTAGGGAAACTTGAGAATAAATGAAAAGTGGAAAGTGGAAGAAAACAAACAATATACAAAATGGATCATCACTTTGAAAAGAAGATCCGGCTCTCCCAATCCCTAGCCGACGGCTAGAGCCCAAACAATCCTAAAAGAAATCCCAAATTTAGCAAAAACATAACATAACCCTAACCCTAACCCTAACCCTAACAATATTTCCTAAAAAATAAAAAAAATTAAAAAAAAACTATTTAGAGAATACAAATATAGTAATAATTACTAGACAATCCCTCCCAAAATTAATTCCCTCCTAAATCACCCCCTCCTCTTTTTGTATTCAAATAATAGGCCCCACAAGGGTCATGATACAATTTATGCCAGAGGCCAAGATGAGTGAAATATGAGGGACATCAAAACTCCATCTATATCATTTTCTCCAAGAAGGCCCATTACTCATATAGGCTAAAGATAAGCCAAATTTCATGAGTATTTTAACAAAGGCAACAAAAAAGCCACAAGTGTTTGTTGATCTATTGTTGAGCTTTCTCATAATTCAATATTTGATGAATTGAAAAAAAAAATTAATATTAAAGAAAATTCATGCCATACTTTTATAAGTATATTGTTAAATGAAATTGATGTCAATAATATAATTCAACTTTAAATGAGTTTAAGGATTATTTTGCATGGAGATTTGAAAAAATGTCAGGCTTACATTCACATATAGCAGTCATAAACTTGCAATTCAATAATTACTTTTAAACTACTTTTGATATATAAAGGCCGTACAAAATATAGGGATTCATATGTACCTAAATTTGGCTCACCTCATCTTAGTCATGTGTTTAACAATAGCTCTATTCTATTGTCATTTTGATGCAACGGGTAAGGTTATAACTAGGTAGAGTCCAAATTAGCCTTAGTCTCCTCTCATTAGCCTCAATTCCTCAATCATTAGTGGAGTACCATAAAAAACTGAGTTTCTAACCTTACAAGCAATTAACATAGCCCATGTCAGCAATAAAATCTTAAGTTTTATTAAAGGCTGTATTCAACAATAAACACAGACTATTTAAGGTAAACACCCATCAGTAGCCATATGATCAAGCATCGATTATCAAGGAAATAGCCTCTTGTAAAGCTAAAAGATTCCCTGATAACCAGTAAATGTGGATGCAAAGGAATCAAGCTTGATATTTAATTGTATGGTAAAAACCTTCATAAGAAATTGAAGCCTAGCAAAACAATCATCCCCATCATCTCTCCTCATTCCTCTCTAATATCTCAAAGTATTTATAATTGCCAATTATACTCAACCAATTCCAGGCTATTACAAATGTTTGTCATATCGCTGACGCTTGTCTTAAAAAGTTAAGTAGCATTGTCCCATAACAATAAAAACAAACTCAAAACCAACAATTTTCACTTTGATTAATTACGAACGATAGTGTTATATATAGGTGGAAAAAATTCTCATAGAAAAAACAATCATCAGTGGTAACCGAGGCGAAACAAGGGAAGCAGCCAATAAATTATTACTTTAAGATTTGAAGAAATAAAAGTTCAGACTCACAAGGACCAGAAATATCAATGAGTTCTCTGCTAAGAGATTCAGGAGCCTTCCAATGAAAAGAGATGACAAAAAATGGGAAGGACATAATCCAAGTATGTCTACTCGTCAACTTTATTATTTTTAAATCTGAACCTAGTAAGATATCTATTTGCAAAAGGTAAAGAACAGAAGCAAATGCAGCGCAGAGGCAAACCAACCTGAGTAGAAAAGTCTGCACCATTATAAGCAACGTGTGATCCTTGGCTTTTGAAATCATCACCATAATCCTGATAAAATCATTGTTTAGCGTTAGGAAATATATATGTAGATGAACAAAAGGGATTGGAAATGGTTAGACGAAATTGATATTAATACCTGAGACATGCCACCAATAGAAAATCCATCACGAAAAGTTTGTGTAAGGCCTTGAACTGGTGCCTGAGGAATTAAGGGGAAAGTCAGATCGGGAACAAAAACATTTGTGGCATAAAATTAGGAACAAAAGGGAAATTAACCTGTGTCATTAGTCCTGTTTGAGACAATGGGGCACCAATAGAGGGCTGGCTGTTCAGATTGTCCACGGCAGGAAAATTGAATCCAGAACCAAAGCTACTCAAAGGGTGCTGCGAGTTATGCTGCGGCGAAAGATGTCCTCCAATAGGACCACCAGCATTGCCACGAACAGCTCCAAAGCCTCTATTCCCGGTCTGTGGTACCTGGGGCATGGCACCAATTGGTCCATGTACAGCTCCACGAGTTGGGATAGCATATGGCTGTGAGTGGGGGCCAGTAGGGAAAGGAGGAAGAGGGATTCGAGACAAGGGATATCCCGCTGGGTGAACTCCGGGTTTAAGAGTACCATTTGGTGGCGCAAATGGCACGTAAGAATGACCTGGTTCAATCAACAGTAATCTATTAGCTTTTTTTTTTTTTGCAAGTTGAAGATGCAAAGAGAAACATCTAATAGACTCCAATGATAGAGAGATTTAACATGACAACTCACTGAGTGATGACAACTTATCCAATGGGTTAATCCATATAACGTGAATGAGAAAGATCATATATATAGTTAAAAACAATTTCACAACAAACCTTTCATCCGACCACCTTTCTTGTCAGCATTTGGGCTTGAGGAACTAGCAGGAGATAAATTATCACCAGCCATAAGACTAGGACCAACTCCAAAGAAAAGCCTGCGGTCGTTGTACAACTTCTTGCAACAAAATGAATGACATGATATTACACTCACCACCCACAATAAAACAGTTTCATGAAGCATATGACTCAAACAGATCACAAAATAGAACGTTAGACTGAAAAGAATAAAAACAGAAAATTTTTTACTTATACTGAAAACCAACCTTCTTTGGCTTCTGGAATTGTACCATGCTCTGTTTGAGATTATTAAGAGGTCCTTCTACAAGACACTCACGTTCCTGATAGCAAAAATACAGCTAGATTCAGTAACATCTAGTTTAGAGCCACAACAGTAGAAGGAACTGTTACAAAGAACCATTAAAGGCCATCCTGATCCAAACTATACAATAACTGATTTTGCTAGTCTATAGCTTATTCTTATTTTATTTTATTTGTTTATTTATTTATTTATTTTATTGCTTATTCTTAAGAATACTTCATCAATTAGGAAAACAAAAGCACCTATATGAAACTTCTACTTGGTTCAAGAAATTAGCAAGGGGGGTAATTTCAAATTTATCTGCAAATGTTCCAGCATTTTTTAAGAGCAGCTAACAGTTGCAGAAACTAACTGGCTCCTGAACTGACAGTAGGTACCCTTGAATAGCATATCCAAATTTGTCTTCCATTACTTGGTCAACAGATCTAAATAATGTGCAAATAATGTTAAACAATATCAGCAAAATAATTTAAATAATTTTGATAAATAAAATAATATTCATTTTACAATATATTTTAATTTTGTAAACAAAGTTTGTCATTTTATATAAATAATATATATTTAGGAAATTCCAGACCAATACACCGCATTATAGAGAAATATTTGTAGCAAACTACTTCCGCTTTTATTAAGGCTACCACGCATTGTTCAAGTTCCAAAGTGTATTGCAACTCTGTTAATAAATTCACGCACAATATTCTATGATACAACTGCGTACGAAAATAGACAAACACATTTATCTTTTCTGTATCCTTGAAATGTTCAAGAAAACACATATTTTAAAGAACAGAAGTATGGTGCATGCGTTTGCATATAATACTATTGCATGACTCATTTGGATGTTCAAAAAATGAATTTAATTATAATAAGATCATTTTTAATATAGTCCATATTATTTTATTCCAAATTCTAAAAGAGAATCCATATCAATGTTTGTTTAATACCTGTCCAGTATTTTACTCAGTACTCTAACGCCACTAAATGAATGTTATGTCTATAAAAATATAGCAGATTGTGCAACACAAAAAATGACGGTGATTTTAGGACGGAAAACTTGCTTCAGGCAAATAATCAGATGGTATAAATCAGCGCACAATGTACCAGTATCCGAGTATTGGGCATTAACTAAGATTCAAAAGAAGTATTATTCTTTAATGAGGAAACACTCAGAAGATTTAACATTCATAATAAATTGGAACGCCATTTAAATATCTCTAAATTTATAGATTTCCATAAAATTGTCAGGCTAACTGCACAAAACGCCAAACATTTAATCTGTGCACAGAAAAGAAACCAAGCAAGCACGTAATCTTAAATAAATACCTTGTAATGTGTAAGCAAACAATTCCAAAGTGGTTGCTTACTCAGAACCTTGGGATTTCCCAATATAACAATGCCATAGCGAGCTCGAGTCAGTGCCACATTCAGTCTACGTGGGTCATTAAGAAAACCAATACCCTGACAAAGTATAATCATTGAGGAATACTATATCTCCAATTGAATAAAGACATGAATGCAAGTCGTTAAAAAAATAGATTAAAACATTTTAAAAAAAAAAAACTAGATAATGGTATTAAAAAAAGAACAAAACAATCGTGGTAGAAAGAGTTTACTAGTTCCATGTGAAAGAATATAAATGAAAAAAGTTAGATCAACAAACCATCCAACTTATTGTACTTCATCCATTCAATTTCAATTTATATGTCTCAGCATGGTAAACTCAAGATAGAAGAGTGTTGACCCTCATGTAATGCTCAAAGGAACAAAAGGGAGAAGATAAAAATTCTGTATACACACATCTTACCCGTCGGATCCACATATTCCGCTGAAACACTGTAGACGCGGCGCCGTTCGCGTCTGATCCCGCAAATCTTGCGATTCCTGTACGTAGCCTCGACCTTCGGCCTCCACCCGCGTCTATAAAATGAAGAGGTAGAGGCTTCTCTTGGCCAGTTCGTTCACAGAGCCGAAACTCTGCTTCTCTCCGACTCTTCCTCCCGTCAAACCCGAACTCCACTTCTCCGTCCAACCCCGTCCAGAGAGCAGACCGAGCTCCGATCCTCCCTCTATTTCCACAACCAGAGCCGGCCGAACTCCCTCAGCCCGCCGACCTCCTCCCGTTCCCATTGCATCCTCCGATCCTTTCTCTTGCCCGACCTCTCGGTCTTCCCAAGTCGTGAGAGAGAGAGAGAAAGAGAGAGATAGAGAGAGGGAGTTTCTTCCATACCTCTGCCCCGATCAACCTCACGGCCTCATGCTCATACCCGATCTCTCCTCTTACCCGTGCCCTATCTCCACTTAAATAAACCCTACTCACTCCAACTCAGCCGACTCACTCAACTCACTCTGACTCAGCCTGACTCATCCCAACTCAACCTACCCTACACAACACTAAGGTAGAGATTTCCTAAACCCTTTTGTGCTTCATTTTAGCATAATTATTATTAATGTTGATAATAATAATAATAATATTTATTATTATCATTATTAATTTTAATAATAATTATGTTTGTTACTATTATTATTATTACTTAATTATATTTAGTTATTTCTTAATAACAGTTAATTATAATTAACTATAATTCTTATAATTAAATATTTTAACTGTATTTAATTATTATAAATAATAATTAGTTTAATTAAAATTAAATTATGATTAATTTATAATTATTATGGTTAATTATTAATGATAATAATTAATCATAATTTATTAAAATTAATTATAATTAACTTTTAATTTAAATTAATTATCATCATTTTATAATTAAATATGGTTAATTATTATAATTATATTTAATTATTTTAAAAATTATAATTAATTATTATTATTTTTAATTAATTATAATTAATAAATTCCCCCCCCACCACTCTCTTACCTCGACTAACGTGTCGAGTCGGTGGTCTGTCCATGCACGCCTTTATTGAGCGTGGTGGGAGGGGCAACCGGCGCGACACCTACGACGAGGTAGGCGAGTGACCCCTGATCCACGTGTCAGCCACTACAATCCCGCGGAGGTATGAACTTTTTCTAAACCCAAAACCCTACTTCAATATTTGTGGCAAACTGGAGAACTGTCCTATGCACGCCTCTATTGGCTGTGGTAGGATGGAACCCCGGTGCGGCACGTATGGCGAAGCAGGGTCACTTATAAGTACCCCCGGGCGGGGGGAAATCAAATCTGTTATCTTTCAAAAATGTCTTTTTAAAACCCCATGCACGCCTTTATTGGCCGTGGTGGGAGAAAACAAAAAAATACAACTGCCGCGGTGTCTCACCAACACCAACCGTGCACGTCTTTATTGACGTGGCGGGTAGGCGGTCTCTTGGTTTTTTCCCCTAAACGGGGGAGACGCCGGGAGGCTGCCGAAATTTTGTCTGAAATCAGACAAGGACTTGAATAAAAAATGTATTAAACTAAAGTCAAGCTTGGATCAATTGTGGACTTGATCTAAAACAAGAACTTGATTTGAACATTAAGCCGACAAGGCTTGGACTTGAGAATGATACAAGGGACTTGAACGAATACAAAGGACTTATTGAAGACTTGAGTTGGACTCAAGCCGAGCTGCACTTGAACAATAGAACTTTGATTTGAACTCAAAAGATCCCATTCAAAGCTTAATTCAAACTCAAGCGGTTATAATTTGAACAACTTGGACTCTCATTTGAACTTCAACAAAGACTCAAATTTGATTTGGATTTGAGCTTATTACTTGAACTCGAACTTGTGGATGTAGAACTTGAACAAAGAACTTGGACTATGGGAAACTCAAATGAATGAAGAAGACTTTGGTTTGGATTCAATCTAAACTTGAAAGAAGAATGAATCAAAATTGTGACTTGGGACAATCATAAAGAACTTGACTTGAAAATGATATCAAAACTTTAATGGAATCTCAAGTTGAATGCAAATCTTAACTAAGAAAGTTTCAAGTCATTCAAATCTTATACAAAGCAAGCTAGTACTCATGTATGAGAAATTCTTAACTTGTCATTCATGAACAATGAAGTTAAGGTGATTTGTAAATATCCTATCAAACCTTTGTGAATCATTGGGGCTAATGAGATACCAAAGCTGGGTCTATTTCACCTACAAGTGATGAGGGCAAGATTTAAACTATTCATGCTTACAAGATGAATGGAGTCCACCAGAGCAGAATGTACGCTTATGAGAGACATGTAATAGTAGAAGGTACATTTGTGAGGAACACAACCATGTTTGATGACAATCCAATTCCAATCAAATGAGCCAATTCTCCACAAAGCGAAAAGGGGAAACTAGTATCATTTGAATCTTAAATATGAAAGATATGGAGCAATGCATTGAACTTCTATGGCTTACACTAACTAAAAAATGTTCTAGCCATTTGCAAGATAAAGAAATTCGCAGAGGATGAATGCAATGACAAAATAGCACTCCTACCACCAACGTCAGAACATAGACAACCATTTTCAATCTCGCAAGCAATGAAATTGAAAGGGTATATATATAATTGATTGCAAGAAAAGATCAACGATGCAAGTCCACCATACTGACCACAAGCAAATATGGAAGAGTTCTTGCTCATATAGTAATCTACTTATGGGTGATGACGATTAATGTGCGGTAAATACTAAATCATCCATACAGTTGATAGTCACTCAGTATTAGTCAAATACATTAGCCTTCTACAAGCAAAGAGCAAAGATCTACAGCAATGCAATCATCAAATCCCACCTGAGATTGATGAAAGGTGGGTAGGATGCAAGAATAATGACACTCCTACAATCAATAACAATTCAGTGCTGATCAAATGCAGTAATTTTTCATGAACAAAGATGGTCACATTGTAGCAAGTACAACCATCTGCAAACCGTCGTGGAGGACCCATCATATGTATTAAATTTCGTATACGAGCAGAATGTCAAAAGACCACAATAAGTGTAGGCTCCTACGACTAAGAAGGCAGGAGATTAGTTAGTGCACTATGATCCGCCTACAAAAAATCAACAAATAGTGCACGACAGTCTACCTGTGTAAAGCAGCGAACAACTCAATTCAAAAAGCTGCTATGCCACGCCACCGGATCTGCAACATCCGTATAAGCAGACAGAAGGCGTTTATAAATATTCCAAAAGTACCCCCTGCACGTACACTATAAATTGTATACACATAGGTACACTAAAGGGGGAAATATATTCTCAACCCGCATGGGCCCCGGCGAGCGTGTTATTGGTACACACGTGACGTCTAGGGATGCTGCGCAGGTTGATAAGTGAATTCAAGTTCGAACCCGATCCTCCTATACGGATCAATAGGAGTCGACAAGGTTTGAACCAACAAACAAATATGTGGCCGTGGCGACCATAATATTTGTTTTAATACATTCATATTAGGCCTCCAATGCCTACAACGATGAGAATTCACTAACA
Organism: Dendrobium nobile; assembly: GCA_022539455.1. Taxonomy (NCBI): domain Eukaryota; kingdom Viridiplantae; phylum Streptophyta; class Magnoliopsida; order Asparagales; family Orchidaceae; genus Dendrobium; species Dendrobium nobile. The sequence goes on from CM039726.1 coordinate 3,009,082, forward strand.
AGGGCACGAAGCCTACGAAACCCGATCCTCTGTCGACAGCCCGATAGAGTTGACAAGGTTCAATCCATAAAGTGAAAATGACCCCAAACACCCCGATGATGGCCGTGTTGAATGCAGATCTCAACCGGAGGGGTTTCTCAAATATTTTCAAATATCTTCAAAATATCCAAAATCCATTTCAAATATTTCATAACTCCACCCAAATACCCACAAAAATCCTAAAATTCCAGAAAACTCCACAAAATTCCAAAAAATCCCAAAATCCCAAAATATTTAAAATTTGAAATAAATCTATCAATGCACTTAAAGTAAATTTCATCCGCCCTCCGCAACAGTTTGTCGAGGCGGACAAACTAAAATTTACTTCAGCTCACAAAGAGCCAAATGCCTAGTCGAAAATATTACTAGGATCCATTTCTCAAACAATCTCTTGCCAGTAAGGACGTGGTACGTGTCCTCTAACCGGCAGTTTCGCCGCCAAATGGCACTGTAGGTAAACGGTTATGACCCGGGGCCCTCTGAACCGAGTGGTTTTGCCGCCAAATGGCACCACAGATAGCGGTTATGGCCAGAGCCAATACGCTCCTTAATGGCGTTAAATCCTTGAGATATGAATCAATAGGATATGATCGATAGGGCACAAAGCCCTCTGTAAGCTAAGGTGGATTCAAATTTGTCCCCTTAGACAAATATTCAACCTCGGTCTACAAGGTCCCCTTGGACGAAGCAACCCATGGCTGCCGACAAGGATCCTTCTGTCAGGTTGGGTCGACTACCTCCTCTGACTAAGTAGACCAAGGACCATGATGGCCCGGGACGACAGAACCATGGGATCTTGATCGGGTCCATCATCCATTCCCCCACCATCCGCTTTAAGTGCACAATGGTGAAATTTCTATTTTAAATACCAAACTTTTCAAACCTTTCTAAATACCCAAATCCAAACTCAACTTTCCAATTTCTAAATCCATATCTATGCTGCTACTATATGCCAGATAACACGTATATCCTACGTATCTGATTGATGACTAGCCTTAATCGAAAGTTCTCTCTCGTGATCGGGAGGGGTAATTAACTATAGGGGCTTGCGCCTATAGGAAACCAGAACTCAGATCATAAAGTCCTCACCAAAATGAGGGCGAAATCTCTGGGTAGTGTCTTATCTACAAACCCATCTGCCTTCCAAAATTTACCTCGGAACTTATTTCTGTTAAAACTCCCTCGCCGAATAAGAAAAGCGAGCGGAGGCCGGGGCCGAATTTTCGGAGCCCACAAAGAGCAGCGGGTAGGATAATTCTCATCATAATGTCAACCAAAGATACATTTAGCCTAACATCAGTGGTTATATTCCTACAGAATATCACTTGAGAATATCTGTTGAGCTTCTCAACAATCTGATATGATGTTATCACATGCAGAGATGTAAGAGCCTTAAAGTTGACATCAGTGCTTTACATTTCCAAATAAAGACTTTTAAGTTACATTTTCAGTTATGTATTCCCCATATATGTATATCTAGCACATCTGGAGTGGCAAAGCATAACAATGAATGTGTATATTGAAGAATATTCAACAACCAAAAACGGAAGAGTAAATAGCTCAGGTTTTTTTCCACATAATTACACCAAGAAAATAAGCATACCACAGCAAGAACATAACATTATCAAAGGCACAAAAAGTTGCTAAAAGAAGCTTATCCATCTCCAACCTAGTAACACTAAATTGACCACAGTATCAAATCATAACCAACTTCATATTCATGGGATGCTGATGGACCAGCTAATTTGATTGTGAGGGAATTAATAAGTTTCCTAATCAAGGGGGAGTTATTTAGGAAGGTTCGTAATCAAATGGAATTAATTAGGAGATGTTTCCTAATTGAAGATTTGGGGGCTGATATGGAGGGGATTAATTAGGAAATGTTTCCTAATTGAAAATGAAAGATTTACGGGCTGATTTGAGAGCTGATTTGGGAGAGAAATAATCAAGAAAATTAGGTGATTTTCCTAGGGTTAGCGAAAGGTCTTGTTTGCTGAAATTAGCTTGTTCCTAGGGAGATTTAGGAGAGATAGATCCCCCTCTCGAATAGAGGATCAATTGTATCTTGCTATTTTTCTTCCATTTTATTTTATTCGGACAATAAAATTACTGTTTTTCTTTGATTTTCGATTGAATTGGTGGAGTTTTCTTGCTGTTTTTGCTTTTATTGTTAGGGTTTACTTGAAATCTTCAAGTACTTCCTAACATATGCCTCTTGTTCTATGGACTATAGATGTTAAATGTCAAGATTGGATGATGTGGAAAGAAGCAAAATACCAAAAAAAGCTAGAACCATCTGCTCTACTACAACGTCACGTGAAAGATTTCACACTATGCAAACTTAAGAAAATAATTGAGCACTGGTTTCAAGATATCCAAAATCCTCAGCACAAATTCCACTTATTCTTCCTCTCTTACAACTTCTGATTTAAATAAACTTTAGCAAGAAAAATTTAGTTCAGACCAGATTTAAAGTAAGTTGCATTCGACTATGCAAAGAACATAGATCCACATTAATTGTACCTGGTGTTCATTGCTCCTCACACAAGACAAAATTATGTAATCCTTTTCTCTACCTTGGAATGAGTCAACACTTGCAACCTGTTGCAACATACAACAGAATTACAGTAAGGCAATTTAATCAAAGGATAGAAGTAAATGACATGCTCCATGCCAGATGCTGAACGCAGTTTACATAAAGGAAAACATCAGGCCAAACCTCAATTTCCTTATAAAGTTGTTGCCTAAGAGAGCCATTCCTTGACATATAGTTCACAATATATGCTCTTTGACCTTCATATGGTGTTATAACTCCAATCTGCAGTATTTAAAAGAACATAAACCCATTAAAAAATAAGCAAAAAAAATGATGCTTCCAAATTTCAATCAAGAGATTCTAGAAAAAAAGGCACCTGACAAGGTACAACACCACTTCTCAAAAATGTAGTAACAATTTTCTCCACATTTGCAGCTTCTGTTCTATTCAGATAAGATGTCCCACTTGCACTTATTTCCTCTTGTCCCATCTAGCAAAGTAATTATTCACAAAATTGATGGAAACAACATTGAGACTCAAGTCGCAGTGCCACAAATTGAGGTAAAAATAGATACCTGAACATAAAAAAACATAGGGCGGTTAGGGACAGGCCAAGGGAAGTCAATGCCAGTTGATTGTCTTTCATTTATTGTAACTCCATTTTGAAGGGTACCCTCATAGAAGCTATTAGAGGGGAACTCAGATAGAGATGGATGCATGCGGTACTGGACCTGCATTTACAAAAACTATTTAAGTGAGCAGGCATCCCGGTAAACTTATAAACCTAAAATCAATGTATGTACTTTTATAATATGCACCTCATCTGAGAAAGATTTTTACAACCACAAAGGTCACAAACTTGCAGAAGGGACCATAGAAACTGAAATAACATAAAAAATGAAATGGTTTAATTCTGTAGAGAAATATTTTTTTTTTCCTAGCAACTCCTTTAATTTGGGATGGCTGAGGAATTTAACTTTAGATTCTCAAAATATAATGTCACGCAAAGTTTTCACCACCTAAATAATCATCAATCATTATCCACATCTCAACGCCTCAGGATTTATGAATCTTTCATGATTCTTTCCTACGATAACAATGTTCTCTAAATACTCTTTGTTTACTCACTTTGCCGAGTCACGTCGATTTAAATAATTTACTTCTGCATTCTTTTCTTAACACAGCAACTTTAATTCATACTAACTCTAGTTCAAATTCACTTCAAATTTGCCCCTTTTACCAGCATGCCATGCCTGTACATCTCACTGTTTCGTTAAAATTGCCAATGGCATGATTCTCTTCGATTATTTTTTTTGCAACTTCGAGGTCATAATCATTACCCTATGTTGTATTACAGCTTTTTTTTTAATTAGGAGCATTCTTGCACCCTTTACAAGTAATTTATTTCTTTCCTTTAAAATAATGAATAAAATATTAGTGATTTAGTAGATCTATTTTAATAGTTATATGTTTACTGAAAAATTATACAAATACAAAAAATAACAAGATGATTCATGATGACTCGGGGTATTATTTCAGAATATAAACTAATATGATGTGTAGTCAGCTGTCATACAAAGAAAAATTAATGATTAATAGATAACAGGTTACCAAATAATCCAATATTCATTTTCTTTAAATTAAAGTAATCATACTTATGATTAAGCCCAATTTATAATGAAATGATAGTAAATATCTATGAATTTCTGCAAGAATTTAAAAATAAAAAAATCAACAGGTGAAGGAACTGATTTTCACAAACTCGAATTTTTGACATCGTTTTTTGACTAAAATCAAGAGAGAACTGAACTAGTCAATAACAAATTATGTAGAACAATTAAACATTGAATAAATTTAAAAAATATTAGGCCTCACATTGGTACAACAAGATGACTCCTCCTGGAATCATGTAGTCACACTTTTATTGCACTCAAATGAATCACACATCCAAATACCACACGCGAAATTGAAAACTGGAAGAGAGAAATTTTTCTCAAGCCAAAACTTTTAAATGGTATTCCACATACCATTATTTATAGATTTCTCAAACCATTATATGTTGACGACTAAACTAGGTTTAGGGGCGGCTTGGTTTTAAGTATTTTGAGCGTAAAGTAAAGTAAATGCAGGGGTTTTAACTTTTTCGGTGTTTGGTTTGACATCAAAGTAAAGTAAAATAAAGTTATGAAGCATTAGAAATCTTCGGCCTAGTTCCTTTGCAGGTAAAGTAAACTCACTCAAAATTGTGCGAGAAAGGAATTCAACGGGCACAAGCAAGAGAGAGAAGGAATCTCAACTGTGCATCCCGTGTTTCCTTCTCTTCCAATATAGCGTTAATGAGAAAAAATAGTGTACGTTACTCTAACACAGCATTCCTCACATTCCCACATGGGGCCACTCTCTCGATCTCTCCCATGACCTGCTTTCCTATCTCTCTCACCTCACCGTCCTGCACCACCTAGCAAGTCCCATAACTCCCACCCACCAACAAACATCAACTCCCCACACCTCTTCCTAGCAAAATCCTACACCACTAGCCCTCATCCTTCCGCTCACAAACAACCACCTCCAACAAACTGACAAAGCTCCCCATACTTCCACCCTCAGCTTGTTTGAACCAGCTACACGTCTCCTCCATCACTCCCTGCGCGTGCAACCGCTACCTCACAGCCACTCAGATTGCCGCAGCTCGAGCTGCCACTGGTTGCATCTCTCTCTCTCTCAAATCACTTTCTCATGTCAGTATTTAAAATACATTGATTTTATTTTACTCTACATGCACCCAACAAAACAAAACAAAACAATAATCTTCTCCTAAATTAACTTCATAGACAACAAACAGCCTCAAAGTATTTAGAATACACAACATTTACTTTACATTTCTTTCACTTTGCTTTTTTTTTTCCATCAAACCAAACAACCCCATAGTAAATAAGGTTTGCACAAGAGTAATATCAATTTTAATTTTAGTTTTAATTTAATTTCTTCAAAACAACCAAGCAGTCCCATCATTTAATTTAAAATGTCCACGTAACCGGACATCAACAAACCCATCCAAAAATTCTATATAGTAGAAACCACCGACAAGAAATACACACAAGTATCTCATCAAAATCCAACAAAATAAGTTCCAATATTTAAACAATGACAAGGCCAAACGACTCAAACATCAGTTGAAAATTATCAATAACTACAAAGCTTTTAATCTCATTGAAGTTATCTATATTAGTTTTATGAATAATTCTGAACACCATTGCAAAAAAAAAATCTTAAAAACCATTGCAACAATATACCCAACTTTAAATAACTCAACCTCCGACAAATTATACTTTTGATGCCAAATCCAAAAGTTGTTTACCATAATATCCTCGATTATTTCGGAGAATTAACCTAAGGAGAAGTTATATTGGCTAGAAAGATTATATTGTATCGGATGAAAAAAGATATTTCCTAGCAAATAAAATGAACCATATAATCAAAAGTGACACTGTGATTTCCATGTCCATGATGATGATAAAAAAGGATCCATTTAATTGGCCAAGAGAAGTATTTCCTAGCTTTAAATTAGATAATTTGATTGACATAATTTCACCATTAATTATTTTATATTAGTTCTCCAAAATAAGTAAACAAGACTATAGTGGAATATTGTTAGACTTATGTCAATCATCCAATACATTTGAGCCAAAATTGTCCAAGACGAGTAGATTAATATGGTGTACTTTGGCATTAACTATCATAAGTTGGAGTTCGGAATTATTCATTTAATAAAAGAGAGAATTACAAGAAATTTGGAGCTTTATGGTTCTAGGTAATTTGTGACTTCCAATTCCAAGTGTTATTTAGCCTTATCAATAGTAAAATATTGGAGCTTATCCTCATTGAATTAAATGACATAAGTGGGTGTAGTTCTTGAATCATGATTATTAGTATGCAGACTTATGACAATAGTTGTTGTTTGTTAACTTGAACATTTAAAATTAAATGTTACAATTGCTTTAGTAGTTTTGGGATTAAAAATTTTTAAATTAATACTGATCATGTGACAACCTTATATACTAACTTGAGTTGTGAAGAATCTATAAATAATAGTTTGTGGCACATAATTCACAATTTTGGTATTAATAATTTTTTTATCCATAGCAATGTATTATTCCTTCTCGAGTAAAACAAGTGTGAATTCCTTATTCCAATGAAAGTCATCTCCTTGTATTAGAGTGAAACCTAAAGTATTTTACTCCTATATAATTTGTTATAAGCTAGGTTAGTACCTTGATTTTGGTCAAAAAGACAAGTTAAAAATCTAATTTTGTGAGGATTAATATATATGCTCAATACCTTATTTATTTATAAATTCTTATCAAAATTCTTGAATATTTACAAGCATTTAATTATCAATTAGGCTTGCACTCTGCTATAATATGTTTTCATTTAAGAAAAGTGAATTTTTTTATTATTTGATAATTCGTGATCTATAAATCCTCATTTTTCATTTGACAAAAAAACATATTAAGTATCATTATTAATTAAATTAGTAAACCATAACCCTAAATCATCTTATATGCAAGTCTTGCATGATATGGTCATATTATAATTCGCTAAGAACCAAAATATTTCATACAAATATAATAATAATGGAAACAAAATATTGTGGAGTAAACATTAAATAAGAAAGTAAACAACAATCCCAACCTGCAGTCTGAATGGCTTATGTCCAAGAAGCACAAGACGCTCAAACAAAGATTGTGCTAACCCAGCACGAGCAGCTTTCTTACACATGATAACAGGACCAAGCTGGCAATGATCTCCAACAAGAACAACCTGATTCAAGAAATTTAGTCATCAACTCAACAAAACTAAAGCAACCCGCCCATCAAATGCATGTGCCCACAGAAATGGAAATGCACACCAACGACAAAAAATATTAATCGCGACTTCTCCCTCAAAATACCTGCTTGACTCCAAGAACTAATGGTATTAGACATTCTGGTTCAGTTGCTTGAGTAGATTCATCAATAAGAACCTAAAATAGAGAAAATAATCAGATGAAAATATATTGCAAATGAAACATATAATGTAACATAAATGTTTGCATAGAAGTGAATTTGTTTTTATCAATCTACCTGTCTAAAGCGGAAGTTTGACAAGCGAGGATCACCAGCACCAACACAAGTGCAACAAATAACATCAGCACTTTGAAGTATCTCTCTTTCTGTGGCTCGTTTCAATGCCTTAAACTTCTTTTCGTCACTACTCGATAATTCACCTGAAATATAAGATGAGAGTAACCAAGTCAGTAACCTTCTCTCAATAAAGAAGAAAAAGATTAACTGATTTTATATAACCTCCACTTTTGTTAAGAAAGCATATCAAAGGAAGAATGTTTTCCATACAGCAATGCCAAAAGTTTATAACAGAAGGAAGCTTCTACAATCATTTAAAAAACATTGACAGTGTTACCAAAACCACCCTATCATAACTAACTGCAACCCATTGCTTCGATCCATTGTGAAGTGCAACAACGTCAGTGTGATGCTGCACTTTAAGCACACAGCAATTCCATTAAGCAGAATTGATGAGGACATCGTCAGCATTTTCGATGCCGGAGATCGATGGCCACGAGCATGAGTTATATTTTCATTATTTTATGTAGTAATTTATTTTTATTTTATGTTTTTCCGTTTTTGCCCTTATGGGTATTTGGTCGCTATTGTAGCCCAAGGGGCATTTTAGTCTTTTGCGTTCTTTGTCATTTTGAGGCCTATTTATATGGCCCTCTTCTTATGTAATAGTAATTTTGGAGATGAAATGAAAATTACTTTGTGTTCTCTTTGTGAGTGCAAAACCTCCACGATCTCTTAGTGAGTTCGTAGGAGAAGCTAGATCTCTTTGTGAGTTCTAGGTTCTATTGTTATTCCAATTTATCTTTTTTTAATTTTCTTGATCTCGTCGTCATCACGGTGGTTCGGGTGAAAGCATTTGTGGAAGATTGGAATTCACTCTTTGGATCCCTAGATTTTTCCTACCTCTTCTCCTCCCTTGCTCTTGCCGCCGCCCCCCTCCCTGGATTGCCCCGGCCGCCGGCCTGTAGCCCCAAACCCCCGGCCAGCAGCCACCGGCAGTCCTCCAGCCCGCCGGCCATCCTCCCCCTTTGCCGCCGCCCCTTTCCCTTCCTGCAAATTCCACCTTTGAAATTCAGCCATGATTCAAGAGTGTTTCCTAAAGGGTTTTCCTTAATTCAATCAATGGAATTAATGGGATTTTGAATTTCAGTTTCAGATCTGAAATTAGAGGGATTTTTGAATTTCAGTTTCAGATCTGAAATTCAACCGTGAGATCAAGATTGCTTCTTTAGACGTTTCCTTAATTCATGCCATTGTATTAATTGGACTTGAATTTCGATTTTGAAATTCAAAATCAACCCAATTAATTGTCTGTAATTTAGGAAACTCTTTTGTGTTTAAAGCTGAAATTATTTCAGATTTTTATTCAAATCAATTGAATAATCAAGTGGGCCCCACCTCCTCAAAACCGAAACCCCTCTCTCCTCTAGCTTGGTCGGCCCACTCCATTCCCCTTTCTCTTTTAATTTCGCTTTTAATGCTCCCCAATTAAATCCCTAAATTAAGTTCAATTCAAATTCAAATTGGGATTGATTGAATCTACTCATTCCTAATTGAAATCATTGAATAGGCAAGCATTCAAACCCTGCTCCACCCCTTCCCTCACGTTTTCTTCCCAGGAAGGGATTCTCAATAGCTGTCCAATACTTACAGCAGAACGTTCTTGCTGTCCAACTTCCCTGGAAGGTCCTCCTGGCTGCCCAATATCCTATCAACATGGAAAGCGGCTGTCCCACCCCACGGGGTGCTGTTTGGTTTGTTGTTTGAAGAGTATTAGGTGCCCAAAAGGTCTTCTCAACCATCATTTGCTGCTGTATACACATCCTCAGATGCTGGCCATCAACTTTGGCACGTCTTCCATTGTCGTGCCTTCTTCTAGAAGGCTCCTAGTGTTGTCCATACGCTTCCACCTGCAGAAATTAGCTGCCCAGCAGTTTTGGTGAAGTTCCGACACTGTTGTCGTTGTCCACAAACTTCTAAATTGCTGTCCCAACTCCGGAGAACAAGGAGGTTGCTGTTTGGAAGTTTCCAACTACTGACTATTGCTTGATAATGTTGGCGTGATCGACGAGCAAAGATCAAAGAGACATTGGATCATCATCGGACGACCGTCATCCTCCACCACTCCGGCCACCTATCCAAGAACGAATATCTTAGGCTCCTTCTTCCTCGGAGTGACCTCGGTTCTAATGTGGAGACTCTTCTTCCGCTAAAGCCTAGATTAGTTGAGTGTATGGGCTCCAAAGGTGAAAGTTCTCATTATTAAATTGTGGATTCTTGTTTATTGTCGTAGCATACAATTAGTCTGTGTTTTCTTAAATTGTTTGGTTAATCGAGTTCGCTCTTCTTTGCCTAAGCAAGTTAAAAGCAAGAATCCTAAGGATCAATAATTGTTATAAGTGGTAAATTTATTTTGGGATTATTTTGTTAAATTGTTCTCTTTAATTTCCTTAAAGTAACTCCTGAACGGACTTTGTTTCGCATCAAGAATGTTTCACATGTTCGGCTCGACTTCATGCTACCAATTCACTCAAATAAAGTGGTTCACATCTAAAGTTCCTCGCTAGTTGACTTCCCAAATGCAATTCACAATTTAAACACTTCTGCACTCATGTGACTCAAGTTTCTTCTCAACTCTCGAAAATCTCGAACAACCACGCAGAGTAGCTCTAGATCTCATGTGAACCATGTGAATGTTGCTCTTGACCTCACATCATCTCATTGATTTTTGGGTGTTCTTTATTCACGTATATCTTCGAATCTTCCTCCAACTTTTGAAACATTGAATTCTTTAATTCATGTTTCTCAACTCTTTGACGATTCAATTTTACATTCATGGTACGATGCTTTACAAATTATCATTTTAGAGATTTTTTCTGTTACATGACATACGTGTGAAATTTTTTTCAAAACTATCTAAAATTTTTCAATTGTGATTTATTTATTTGTTTAATTGTTGAATGTTCATGCTGTGTTTTTTTTTTTCAAATTTTGTAATTTTATATGTTCTATTATAATTGATTTAATCTTTTCATTTAATATTAGAAGTTTAGAACTCTTAATCAAAAAAATTATATTTGCGTTTATTGTAGATGCTGAGGGTACAAGAAGAATAAATTCTATGTGGAAGTATACGCAACATTTTGGTGCAAATAATATGACTAGGCATAAGTGTATTTATCATGTAAACTTAGAAATGCTAGTGTATCAAGAGTTGACGACCACTTTATCATATGTTTAACATAGGAAAATAGGAAAATACTTGGTTAACCCACCTTGTGTTTGAACAAAAGTCACAACTCATGTATATATATCCTTAATAACTTGAATATAAGCATTATTAATTCCTTTCTTTTCTACAACTCTCCTGAGTACTTCTCTTGAAACTTTATCATATGTTTTGTCTAAATCAATAACTATCAAATGCAAATCCTCCTTACTCTCTCTATACTTCTCCATCAAACCTCTCAACAAATGTATAATTTCCATAATAGACCTATCCAGCATGAATCCAAATTGATTTTCAGAAACATTAGTATCACGTCATAACGTATGTTCAATTATTATCTACCATAGTTTTAATGTTTGATACATTAACTTAATTCATCTATAACTCGCACACTTTTATACATTATCTTTATTCTTAAAAATATAAACCAACATGCTCATTCTTCACTCATCTAGCATACTTCTAGTATCAAAATAAGATTAAAAAGTTTAATACGACAAGAAAATTTCTAATCTCCTAAGTATTTCTATACCTTTATTTGAATATCATCAAGTCCCACTACTCCACTCATCAGCCATCTTTAAGGATTCAAAATAATATTAAAATTTTAATAAGCCAAAAAATTCATTGATCTCCAAAGCATTTCCACATCTTTATTAGAATATTGGGTCTCGCCGCTTGTTCACTCCTCATTTTTTTTAAAGCTAAAGGTAAGAATAAAACATTTTTAAAATATTGACCCGTTGGTGATAATTTTTCTTATTAATGCTTGACTTACCATAAATCATTTCACAACTTTGATTAATCTAAATATTGCTAAATAGTATAATACTAGAGAATGTCCCATGTGCTATGCGTACTTGCATTAAATTAAACATGAGTTTTATGTGTGTTTCATGCTTCATTAAAAAAAACACCTTTATATGTCGCATTGCACTTTGTCTGTTGACAACTTCTAGCCGAGAAAGGGGCATATGTTGAGCATAAGACTAAGGCCAAACTTATCAAACTAGTAACATTACATAATAAATTTTAAAACAAAACAAAAGAAAAGCAAATTGGAATAGTTTCTTTCCATTTTGTTTGCCTTCGTTTTGCCCTACGTTCATCAAACTTTCATTTAAACAGAAAAAAAAATATTTTTATAATAATATAATGCAACAGCACAAAGCTTAATTTTGCTGGGTGGCGCTTAAAATTATCTCTCTTTCATGAATATACTAAATAAATAGTAGAAACTATTAATTAGTATTGAATATTGTACTATTAAGCAAACTTACTGTAAATTTCAGAAAACAATTATAAAGATCTGAAGGATGTATCCTGAACTTCTTTAATCAGGGTTATTTGCATTCGAAAATAAAAAAACAACTGAACCCAACCAAGCTTTAAATTAGATTTCGATAATGAATGCTATAAATAAATAGCAAAAATTATACTAAAGGTTGATTTGGGGCGGCTGCCGTTTTTTGTAAATGTGGTTATAAGTTGCGGAAAAAGTAACTTCATAAGGAATTCCCACTGTGCATTTTCCACACAAACTAAAATAGCGGAAAAACTCATAAACCCATTTTCTCATAGAGATAAGTATGTAATAAGTGGCTTATAAACTCAAAGAATACCTTGTTCATCTTTCAATAGTTGAAGCTTATGAAGTTCACTCTTTTCAGATGCATCCAGATGACGGACCTGGAATTAATATTTTCATATAATTATATCAGCAATGCATCTGAACACTTGAAAGGTACATATACAAAAGAAACCAAACTAACTAATACCTGATAATGAAGAGTTAGGTGCTCAACGGGAGAGCTAACGGCCTCTCTTGATTTAGCACAGAGCCTAACAACCTTGGTAACACAGAAGAGTAAAATTGTAAGTCTATCAAATGATTTTGTCAACATCAACAGGACAGCTTACAGCTTCCCTTGATTTGGTATCCTGGCTGATGTTTCCTTTAATTTCTGAAAAATTTCATACATCTCCTCTAAACTTTAGATCCATTCTACACAGACTTTTTCTATATTATCACTTCCAATTTTGCTTAAAGAGAAAGCATAACATAAGCTACTTATATCAAAGTATATAATGTAAATATGAAAAAAATGCTTGAGATGAATGAGAAGAAAGGAAATATAATTCACTCTTCCTGATACTTCATCTATCATACACTACTATGTTTTTAATACCTAGAAATTTTTCCATATGATACGAGAAGAAAAAAGAAGAAAAATGCTTATGCAAATAGTAAACAAAAAAATTCACCTTTAGCCCAGTTGCACTTATCTTCTCAGCTAGTTGGTCAACAGCCACATTACTTGGAGCACAGACAAGGACCTGAATGAAATAAAAACAGTTATGATACTGAATGTTGGAAATGCTACTGTCAACCAGGTGCCCAAACATACCTGTCCTTGTCCTTGTTTAGCCATGTGGTACACAATTGCAGCAGATGTAACTGTTTTTCCAGTTCCAGGCGGGCCTTGAATTAAACTAATAGGTTTTTGAAGAACACTCTTAACAGCAAAAACCTATAAACAAAACAAAGGGCTAGGAGTATTAACATGGAAATAACAAATAACACAATCAAGTGGACGGTCTAAAATACTAGCGAACAAGAGGGCAATAGACTACTCTCAAGTACAGCCTCCATGTATAAGTTTCAATCGATAGAAACTGCACTATATATAACTGAAGCAGAACGCCATAGTTTGACTTAACAGCTGCAAGAACACTTGTTGCGATTGTTCTGGTTATTATTGTTTATAATTATAATTCTATTATTATTAATAATAACAATAACAATTATTCTTATTATTATACACATAATAATGAGTCCTATAGAAATATTTTTTTTCTGCACGGTCTTTGTGTCATGTTTGTATCTCTTGTCCATGCATAATAGTTTAAACAAGAAATTACATGCAAAGCATTCATTAAGGAAACTATATCATATTAAAATTTTAAAAAATTCAAACCGGATGGATGGTAATTTGTTTGAATCCTCTTTCACTATTTCATGCTGTCTTTCCTACATAAAAACTATCAAAGACTCAATATCCATCTTTGTTTTCCTAATCTAGTTTTTACCCAAATGGCTGGGTTCATTCCCTCCAATATACAACAAACCCCCAACCCCCACTTTCACTGTATAAAAAATCCCTGAAAAAACATGGATTGTTGGGAAAAATTACACGAATCAATGTTAAAGGGGGACCAAGGGTGATGCTGAAAACCCACATTGAAGGTTTCAATCAATAATTAACCAAGTTGTATAATTCCATAAAAAAGAGGGAGACTTAGAGACCTATCTATAACGTGTCCTGATTCTCTTTTGACCCCAAGAGCAGTTCAAATTTCAAACAAAAATACCTGAGAGGCATTCAACTCTGGGAGGCCTGGAGCACCAAAACGACGGGGTAGAGTATTACGGACAACTTGGAGTTCAACTTCATGTCCAAGAAGGTGATGATAGATATATCTGCATCAAGGAATTCAATCGCAGTGCTCAATAAACAGCCATTGCATAATATCCATTAATATGTATTGTTCTCTCAGCTAGTTCTCATGCACAAACTAGAAATGAAAATAAATGTGAGATTTAGGCTTCGTTTGGGATGGCTTTCTTGTTGTTTCTTAAAGCAGCTTTTTAGTAAAAAATTAAAAAATTTGTACTAAAAATTTGTTTTAAGAAGCAGAAAGAAAGCCGTAACAAACAAAGCCTTAATGTCTGTCCAGCACATTCAGCAAGAATACATAGGCTGCTATGGTTCACATCATCATGGTAATTGTCATATAGAAGATCGACATGATAAAAAACAGCTCTTAAAAGATGAAACTAAAAAATAGGCTGTTTGCATGTTTGATATGTATCACAACGGAACCTTATCAGAAAAAGAAAAAAATTTTGAGTGCAATTACATCAATTCACTTGCATGGACAAGAATCCACTTGCTTACCCGCTAACACTTGTCTCATCCACAGCAAAGGTTTTCATTGCCCCTTGCATTCTATCGAAGCTGGTGCTTTTCCAGACAAAATCAACACTAAATCCATGGTTCAAATCAATAGGAACTCCCTGCTAAGAAAAAAGATATGATAAGCATTTACCTGTGCAAATTACACTTGATGCCAAAGTTCTGGATTCAAAGTTCTTACCTGACTAGCACGGAGTTCAAGCGCAACCTCCTCCTGAGCAGTAAGCTTTATCTATTTTGAAAGAAACATTTACAATTAGAAGATTAAAAGAACTGCTGTAAAACTTGGCAAGCCTATATTGATTAATCGAGTGCTCACACCCCTAGAAGTCTCAAATTTTCATAGTATCACCATGTGAATAACTGAAACCAGCAGTTACGTACCACATGTCCAACGGATTGCCACGCAGGATGAGCTGCATCGCCAGAATACCGCAATCTTAACTCATCACCGGGAACAAGCCTTAGTTCATTGTCTTCCTACAAATTATTCAAAATTAATTTATTGCAATATTAAAGAGGACGGTACAAATAAAATGTAATACTAAGAAAAGTCACATGATGTCCACTAGTTGTATAAACCAACAAGAGAACACCTTGGGAAAGACAAAATAAGCTATTCGCTTCTTGTTCAGGCCAATATCCCATCTGATGGTTGCGTTGTCTTTACTCTGTGACTCCTTCATCATCTGCAGCAAGAACCAAGCAGAGAGCTCAGCTATGTGCAAGTCAAACATAAATCTTAACACTTAAGAAAATGATGATGAATGTTCAGAAAAACAAATTGGACACTATGATGCCACAACAGAAAACTGTCATTTGATTATTACCTTATCATAATCAGCTTCCAACTTAATTAGCGGAGCAAATACATTTTGATACTGTCCAAAGAGCAAACAACGTCAAATTTCCACAATTAAAGAAAAGGTTGACTGAAATAAAATTGCACGGAAAATATCCTTTGTATAAATGTGCGGCAAAATTTAGAACCTGGTATGCATCTTCATACTTTAAAGCCACAGACTGCGGCTCATCATCTACTCCAGGTTTCTCAAGATCTTCTAAGGAAGCATCAGGGTTTGTCTTCCAAAGCTCCTCCACTTTGTTAATTTGTTGAGCTGTAACCTGTCGTGCCCTGAGCTGCTCCTGCTCAGAAGGAACCTGAAAGAGGAAACAGTTAATTTAGATGCTTCAAGCACCCTTTCAAATGAACAGAAGCAGGAATCAAACTACCAACCTTAACCAACCATGGAAGAAAACATCTATCATCAATCAGAGGACACCACTGACTGAGATCCCAATTCATGTCTTTCAGAGCATTGACACTAAGGCAAGGTTCCCTACACAACAGAACAACAACACTCTCCGTTTTGGCAGAAATAAATCCAAGCAAAAAAACATTGCGACAGCCACAATTGTAGCACTCAAGTATTGTTTCTCCCAATGGGCTGTCCTTATGGAGACAAACTTCCTTATGTTTTGCTCTTACCTGGTAAGCAAAATTATAAATATATTAGCCAATCCTCACATAAACTAAAGTATATGAGTAATGACTAAAATTTATACCACTTTGGCTTAAAGTGCTACCAAAATAATTAGTAAAAATGTTAATCTCAAAATTAAAAAAATTGAATGTACTTCTAGCTCAACATGCTTCACAACAAATAGATCTGGCTTAGTTTTCCTTCAGATTAAAATAACTAAATACCCCACAATATGTGGGCATAGCATCACTTGTTCAGGAGGGGTGGGGAAAAGTTGACGTAGCAGCATTTTTATTTGAAAAAGGAATATTTTAATATACTCTCCATTCCCACAAGGAGTCTAAATAAGGAGTGAGAAACTGCTTAAAGCTTAAGTTGCAAACTAGGGTCTGTTCATGCAAAGTATTTAGAAAAAGGGTGAACTGAAGAGTTAAACTAAAGTAGACAGTGAAATAGATGTATTAACTCTGATGCTTTTATAAATCCCAGAACCACGGCCCTTCACTTTTTAGATAAGGAAACCAACAAAAATTCCATGGCAAGTTAGCATCTAAAAAATATTACCAGAATATTACTTTGCTAAAAAAAGAAACTTTGGTAGAATACACTGCTGCATTTTCCAATAAACTGGAACCCCAGACAAACATTTTTTGGGGTATAAAACCAACCATATTGGATAAATTAATTTGGCAATCACATTCATCATCATCATCATCCCGATCTCACTATTTCAGGTAAATTTGTGAATTCTCAGTAGTCATTATTCATTTGTTGCCTTTAAGGTGTTGCATCTTGCATGAGGCGTTAATTGCTTGAAAAAAAATGTTTTACAAAACCATGGTGATGAGCCACTTTGAGTCCCAAATTTGAAAGGGAACTACTTCACAGAAGTGATGGAATCTTGGTGGATATGATTTCTCCATCACGAGGATATCCAAATCATATATTCCCGCAGCCAAAATGGTAATGGGTGAATGAGAAATTAATGCCCAGAGTATGCCCATTGGAATTGGTCTTTTGTTTGAATTTGCTAAGAATGTAAACTCCCAAACTGCTAAGGGAACTTGTCTGGTTCGAGTTTAAGAAAGAACATATTGCGTAAGTTGGGCCCAAGAATCTCTCTGATATGCACATAGGGCATGCAAATCATGGACCCTGAGAGTTAGGAGCTTAATGCGCGCGGACAAGGTGAATGATGCATTATCGGGGTTGCCCTTACACAGGTCTCATTTTGCAATTATATTTTTCATTTTCCAATAAAATTTGAATTTATTTTGGATTAAATCAGGAATTAAGTCAGAGAATATTTCTATATTATTCTCAAAATTTTAAGGGATTTAACTTATCAGTTATAACTCATTAAAATTGATCATGAGTGTGTTTATAAGAGAATTAGCAACCTTCAATAATAAAAAAATAAATGTGAATTTGAGCAACGATAGCCAGCCAATTATGTGAACAATCAATAAATACGTACAATTTTTTTTACTAAGTTAATCTGAATTTGAAAGGTTGTAACCTGTGAGATTAATTCAGATTAAATCATCCATTATTCCAAGTTTATAACATCTCTTCCAACAGCTATATAAGAAAGCTTTCTCCAACGTTTTCAAATACAAAAAAATTAGAACATCTCTTTCTCATATCGTTACTATTTTTCATGCTGATTAGGCTTAAGGTTTTTTCTAAAAGTTTTAAGTGCTCAGGTGATAAGAGTAAATGCATAAACATGAGTTTGTTGGAGCAGTCTGTGGTATGTAAGTCCTGCTTGGTCTTTGTTATATCTTAGAAGACAAATAAGTACACGGACAAGGAGCAAATATGTTCTAAAAAAGCAATTGAACACAAACCTCAACTACCTATCAATTTTTGTTTTCAAATTTTGGCTAAAATTTGATTTTTTTTTTTTTGCTGAAATATTGTAATATTTTTATGGATATTAGTAAACGTGTAAAATTTTATTTCATTAATTGCATGCAATATTTGTGGCAAACTTCAAAAAAAAAATTCCATCTAAAGAGGCAAATAGGTTGCTAGGAGTTCAATATTTTCATTGTTGCTTTTCATTTTTATTTTTGAAAATATTTATTTATTATGAGGACTAAGAATTCAATTTGGGTGTTATGCCTCCTGAGAGCACTAACATGACATTTGAGTCATCGCCTAAGATTCAAGCTTCAAACCTAATCATGCCATTGCAAGTGTTGGTTTCGTTTAGCCACAAAAAGAAAATGGAGAAATATATTAGATTGAATTCCAAGAGATGGCGACAAAAGATTGTTTTATCAGATAACAATGAATCTCGTGAGATTCCTGCCGGAGGATCCTCCTACTCTAAAAGGGGATAAGTTACACGCTCAACCTGTGAACTATGGATGCATGGAAGCACTCTACTTTCCTATGTAGGAATAACAATTTGAATAGCTTGCCTGATGTGTTATATGGTGCGTGCAGTTCAAAAAAATCAACTAAGAAAATACGAGATTCTTGGATCATAAATATATATTACGAGTATGTTGGTGCCACGAAAACTATGATGGTTTGATTCCTGGACTTCAAGATGATGGACTCCAATACAATGGCTAAGTCAAATGTAAGATCACCAAGTAATTCTCCATGATTTACCGAGAAGGAATGATTCTAAGTGAGCCCTCTTAGACAACTATTATTGAGAAGCTACCCATACATGGAAGGAGTTCAAGAACTATTTAAAATACACGAGAAGGGAGATGAATGTTGAAGATCTTGTTACTAGACTTTTTGCTGAAAAAGATGACAGAGGCTCGAAGGTCTTCAATATTGCAATGGCATGAAAGATGACTAGTGAAAAATAATGTAATTGCTACACAAAGCCAGAATCTATTAATAAAAATGAGAAGTCGTTCGCTCATATTGCTTGAATCCTTTAAAATGGAATGGTAGATAAAGACATGAAGCATTATATAGATTAATTAGCTCAGATCGCATACTAGCATTTCATATTAATTCCAACAATAAATGTGAAACCTATGTGGAGGTAAAACTAACAAGGACATCATTCCAAGGACTTAAAAGGAAACATAGACCCTCCATAGCTATATTTGTGATTTCAAATTTGTTCAAAGTTCAAACTAAAAGTGGAAATAAATACTTTATTTTTTTTATAATAGCATAAAATATTTTTGTGTATTTGCTGAAAAGCAAAGATGAGACTATATATAAATTTATTTTCTATAATACTAAAGTTGAGAACAAGCTCAATAAAGATTAAGGTGTTAAGAAGTAACATTAATGGAAGGTATGAATCACCCATTTTGAGTTCTATGCACAACAAAAAATAGTACATAAGTTCACACCTCATTATCCTCCTCAATCCTATTGAACACTAATACACACTCAACGACAAACACAGGGACATCCGACAAAATTAACGATCGAACAATGCAACATTGTGTGAAACGGGTATGACATACCCAAAAGTTGTGTGAAATCACTCGAAACACTATCAGCTTGCAAAATCGATCTCACCTGAGTGCTCAAAACATCAAAATTACCAAAATGGAGCCCCCTTTGTGCTTGCCGGTATGTAAACTTCTTTGAATGGCCTTTGATCGCAAAACATATTGCGTCGTTGAGTTTAAAACGTCAAATTACCAAAAGAAAACCTATTGCGATCAACTCAAGCAAAAGCAATCGTAATCAACAAAGTACTGGAGATGTTGTACGAAATTGCCCAAATGGCCTCTGTTCACAAATTGATTGCGCCATCGCATTTGCAACGCCCAAAATGCTAGGAAAAAAACATTCATATTGGTCGAGAACTCGCATGAGAAGAGAAAATCAGCGAAAAAACCGCTCGCATACGAAGCAAGGCGAAGTTCGATGCACGTGAATGACAAAAAACAACGAGCAAATCAACATGCATTTAAAACGAATATTTATCTATTAAAATTTTAAATTTTATTTTTGAATCAAATATTTTAATTTAAAAAATAGAATTAAAAATCTTTTGAGTAAAAGAGTGTTATGTTCATTTGCTGACAAAAGGACACTTCTATTCTTTTTACTTTTTATTTTAAAAAATATAATAATATGAAATAAAAAAAGAAAACTAACCTAAAACAAAACCAAAATGTAATATCCGTAACATCTCACACTCTCATTTCCTCACATAAATAATAGAAGCTGACACCCTGCCTTACTATCTCAACCCCGCTAACACGCAAGTGATTTAGCCTCCATGCCGCCACCCACAAGCCGTCTAGCCAACCTGCTTAGACCGCACAGTCATCGACCTACAACCCCGCTTGCGCATGCCATACCCGATTCATGCTCGTTTGCCCGAAACCACCCTCTCGATCTCAATTAATGAAGTCACATTCTACATGCTCGGCCCAAACACATAATCACTGGTTGCATGCACCTAAGACCACCCAATCTTTTTCTTCTCCTCTATTCCTCCTTCCCTACATATTCCTATATTCATCATCTTCTTCTTCTTCACTTCTTCCCCTCATCTTCTTCCTCCTTTCTTATCTCCCTAGCTCCTCCTCTCTCTCTCTCTCTCTTTCTCCTTCATCTCTTTCTCTCTTTGAACAAAGAAATAAAAAGAACTCTCCACCACCTTCTCTCTCCAAAACAACCTTCAATTCCTCTCCTTCCCCTCATCACTCAACCTCCACCACACACACACACACACACAATAGAGCTTGGAGGATTTATCATCATAGAGGCCAGGGACCTATGACCTTGATTGAGCCTTTATATTTTAATTTTCATGTGTTGTAAGAGATTTATGTGACTCTTTATTTTATTGCAGTGTTACCCTCACTTAAGGGAGCTTTTGTGTTGTTTGGCCAATGACCTTCTTGCCTTTTGTTCCTTTCATATTTTTTGTGCCTATATATATGGTTCATTGGTCTCTTGTATGGATGATGAATATTTTCATATAAATTTCTAGTTATATTCTTTCTCTTCTCTTAGTAAGATGAGTTTTTGTATGAAGTCCTTTGCATAAAGGCAAAGAAATATCCAATAGCATGTGAGCACTTGGTTAGTATCATCTTCTCTCTCTATCTTATTTTTTTCTCCTTCCCTAGCTGCCCAAATAGCCCCTCAGCTGCAGCAACCTGCTGCCCTCAACCAGCAACCACCTCCCTCCCTTCCTCTTTATCTGCCTCCACCTTCTCCCCAACACCTCTTGTACGCCTCCGATATGGCACCGATATGTGTCAGATATGGCAAAGTTGTATCCAATTAAAAAACTATTTAATTTCAAAAGGACACACATATCTGATAGGCGTGTCCGTTAAAAAGCAAAAAAATCCAGAAAAAAAATGCGTCATATTTACTTCCGCGGCTGCGAGTGAGGTTCTCTCAGTTTCAAGATGGATTTGAGTCTCTTGATGATATGAGAATATTAGAAATTTATAATCTTTCACTTGATGAGTCTGAATTAGAAGCTATGATATTTATTCAATATGATATAGAAGTTCAAATACAAACTACTAAAGAAACTAATCATATCATTCCTTCATAGTGGAAACTTCATTTGCTAGACAATTTATGTTTATAATTTTGTTGTTGTACTAAACATTTAATGATTACGTTTATTTTGATATTATAAGCTACAAGGTCACAAATGATGGTCCTTTCATTGTTTTGTAATTTCAAATATTATGCTTTGATTGATTTCTTAATTTTTATGTATGATTTAAAAATTATAGTGGTGTGTCTGTGCCATACTCGTATCCTCTATTTGTTTAGAATTGACATGTCCCGTATCTGTATCGTGTTGTATACGTGTCGCCATATCCATATCGGTGCAACATAGCGTTTTATGAAGTTTATTTTCCTGTCTTTGATGTTATCTTAGCATAAATCTCTATTTGCATGACTTATTTCGCTTATTCCTGCATCATACATATATATATATCCTAACATCTATCCCTCGCCTCTATAACAACAACAACAACAACATCAAGAAAGAACCTGTCCTTTCTCCACCACATCTAAACTTCTCCACCATCCACCACCTCTATCCCAAAAAAAGAAAAAGAATCCCTCCAACCTCTCTCTCTCTCTCTCCACTTTCTTAAAGAGAGAGAAAAAATCATAAAAATATAACTCCCCCTCCTTTTTCTTTTTCTCTCTAAATTGAGAGAGAAATCACTTCTTTCCATTTCGCCTCACTTTCTTTCTCTAAATATAGAGAGAAATCCCTCTTTCTCTCACTAGAATCTATCCACTTCATCTCTCTCTCCCTTGAACAAAATCAAAAAATAAAATATATATTTAAAAAATCAACAAAAAGAAATACATAAAAAATAATATGTTGTTTGCATGCATGTAGGTTTCATCGCTTCGCCGTCGTCAAGCCTACTTCATGAGCACAGATATAATGTCACTAAAACTAAAAACTCTCAAAGCCCGTAATGATGCAATCAACGGTCAAACTGGAGCCCCATGCACGTTTTTCTTAGTATGATGGGTGATGGAGACATCAGATCAGCGTGGAAGGTTTATCAGAGACGTGGCCGCCGATCTACGGCCACGATCGAGTCCTTGTATTTCTAAGTCATGATTGTATTTTATTTTATTTATGCATTTTCTTATTTGCTTAGGTGTCGTTATTATTTCCCTTTGTACCCCTTTCATGGGAGTGGTCGCATGTAAGCCCAAAGGGCAAGTTAGTCTTTTATTTTCTTGAGTCTTTGTACCCGGCTATTTATAGCCTCATTTCCTTTGTTTTGAGCTAATGAATGATTACTTATGAAAATTCCTTCTTGTATGAGCATTGAGAGCTTGAGAGTTCTAATGGAGAGAGCTTCCTAGGAGAGGAAGAAGTTTGGCGCATTACCCATCAACCTAGAAAAGTCGGGTTCGTGGTTTCGTTGTTTATCTCGTTCTTTTCTTTTCCCATTAATCCCCTCATACCCCTCCCTCATCACCTAGCCACCGGATTCTCTAGAACCCAAATTTCCCCTCCTCGTCCTCCCCCCAACACCCCACGGCCAAGCAATACCAACACCCATTGCCGCCGGCCAAGACCATGGCCGCCGATCATTACTCCCCTAGCTTCTTCTATTTGGTTTCCTAATTGGGTTGGGCTTAATTGTGATTATGTTGAAATTCAAATTCATTTGAATTTGAATTCAAATTATTTCCTAAATTGGCTCTTCTATTTTAGGGAAGTTTCTTAATTACATCAATTTGAATTTCAAATTTAAATTGAATTTAATTGAAAACTTACCTAATTTTCCTAGCCTATTAAATCTACCCAAATTTCCCTCCTTGATTTTCTCCCTAGCTTCTATTGCCGCCGGCCCCATCTATGGAGTTCATTAGGATTAGTTTCCTAATCCTACCATCCTCCAAAAGAAATATTTCTTAATTCTTTTATCATTGATTTGACCGGATTCCCTCTATCACTAATTCCCTCAATTAATTCTATAAGCTTATGAATTGATTGAGGAAATCAAAACCTAATCCTCTGTTTCCCGCCGCCTCCCTCCTCCCTTTTCCTTTTTGTTTTCTCCTCTAGCCGCTTACCCCTCTCGCTGCCTCTCTCCTCTCGTGAGATGCCCTCTTACACTTTGGACTTAATCAATGTCCAACTAGTCTCTTCTCACATTATAAGACCTGGAATTTTCTATCTGAGAACTTTTTCTTTCCAGATTTTAGAAGGATTGGGACTATTATTTCAGCCAACTACGAAGAGAACAACTTAGTGCGTTGACCTTGGATATTCGTCAAAGAGAAGTTGCTATCGTGGGGGATCTCCACATCTCCTTGAGCAAAGATTGCAAGATAAGAGAGACGTATCCAATTGATTCGAAGGAAGCCATGGACGAAGACGTTGAAGGCATCAAGTAACGGATCTCCACGTCTCCTCGAGCAAAGGTCTTTCTCTTCTCCATTTGTATTCAATGTCTTCTAACTCTAAATTCTCAATTGGTTGATTGTAGTCACGAAAGCTCCTTCAAATTGCTCTTGTCAAGCTTAGTCATTTATAGGAATTGAGTGTAATCTTCTATGCATCCTACGTCTCATTGTTAGATTAGGGATTTAATTTGAAACCTACTGTTTGCGTTGTGTGATTTTCGTATTTATTTTGAAAGTTTCAAAATTCAGAGCATGTAATTTCTCCTAAGCAAATCATTTCCTTATTTGTTTTGAATCATCGTTGAGAATTGCTAAGTAATTGTTTCCTGGATTTATTCTAATCTAAGAGTTGTGCAATGCCTAAATGACTACATAATCATCGCATCTAATTAGTCCTGCATCAATGGGAGAAAGTTCATTGAAGATGTTCGCAATAATCTGTGGGTGGACCCCGTTAAGTATGCACTTAACTTGGCAAGAATAGCGTCATAAACAATTTTCTTAGCGTGGCAGGAGAGTTTGTTGGCGGTGTTCGCGACGCAGCAAATAAATCTCGTTAGTGGCGTGTTGGACGCTATGAGTGGAGCTTCGTACACATTAAAGTTGCAGAAAAAAGCTTGTCAGCGACATGATCGGGTATTTTTACCTAAAGCTTTTTTTTTTTTTTTGTAAGTACCCCATACATACCTCTCTTGGAGTGGTGGGATTTTTAGAATTACAGCTGGAGTATCATAAGGCACCAATCCTACACGTTTTTCTTAACATAATGGTTAGGCCTAAACTCCTAATAAATTCTTCCTTACAGAGAAGGGATTAGAATTAGTTAGCTCACTACAAGCACTACCAGAACCTTATAAAAACTCTAAGAACTCACACAAAAAACTCAACTGGACTTTTGGAATGCATGAAACAAACTCTCTTATCCCTTGTCCTTATGGAGGGAGAAGATGTCCCATGTGCGACTCGCAACATTAATGAAGATAATATTAAAATAATAAAAAGTACACATGCGAAACATATGCATGTACTCATCCCCATATTCATTCCAATTTCTACTTCGCCACCGAATCCGCAACCCTCTTTCATGCAAGCGAACAAAAGGCAGTCTTTAAAAAGGTTAAGACGGCAAAATATGATTATAAAAAATCAAAATTTGTATAATTTCCATATGTATGAATTTTGCAAGATGATTTTCAAATCCAATGTGTAATGTCTTGAAATGCATGAAACAAACTCTGCCTAAAGTCCAAAAAATTGTCTCGAGATATGTACAAATGAATCCAGCAAAATCGAATGTTGCAAACACGCGTAATACAGATGCATTGAAAATCGTGTAGTACATTGAAAATGCACAAGAAAATAATTCCTCTTAAAGATAAAATGCCAGTACATGCCTCAATGACTAAATTAATGTGATTTCTGAGAATGCATTGCAAGCTACGCAATTATTTATAAGTTCTCAAATAATTCACTCTAAAAATAATGCAAATGTTAAAAAGTCCAACTAAAAATTTAAAATTCTAAATACTTTCTCGCAAAAAGAAAGCATTTGCATCTGCTCTGATGAGCGAGAAAAATATATAAACGTGATGTCTGAGAATGTTGTGTAGATTGACTAATAAAAGCATTTTTTTAAATCCTAGCTCTAAAAAGCATGCAAACGTGGCAAAGTTTAAAAACTAATTTCTAAATTTTAGAACCCTTTAAAAAAATATAAAATGATTGCATGTACTCCAACAAGCATAAAGAATATATAAGCATAAATGTGCCAAAATTCAAATATATAAAGTGAAAATTAACCATTAAAAATTTAAGGAAAAATCCATCCACCCCACAACAATTTGTCTAAGAGGGCAACTTTGAGAATAATTTCAGCTCAAGAAGAGTGAATGTCTTGTCCTCTCCCTCCTCCATCCTAACGCCCTCCAGCCTATGCAGCTCCACCAGAAAGCCTCCCCCACCTCTTGTATACTTCTCACCAAGGTTTTGAGAGATATCATGGCTTTGGACAGCCCTGCATCTCCATCATGAGTGCTCCCCAATTTACCTTTGTGTCTCCCTAGGTTTGCAACCACTTCATCCCCATGATGACATCAGTACTTCCTAACTCCAGTGGGAGAAAATCCTCACTCACCTAAATTCCTCGTATGGTCAACGCCACTCTACAGATTCTCTGGCATTTCTCCACCTTCCCCATACCCACATCACCCTATAATAGCATGTGTCCATCAATTTCACTCTAATTGGTCGACGACTTGTATGGAAATAAAATTGTGGGTAGCCCCAATGTCAATCAAAACCACCACCACCCTATCTGTTATTTCCCCTTTTACTTTCATGGTATGATTCGGTGTGAATCCTACCACTGAGTTCAAGGATACCTCCACCACATCGAGGTGCAGCTTGTCCTCCATCTCTTCCTCTACCTCTCCCTTGCCTCCCTCCTCAGTTTCCTCGTCATCACAGACGGCGAGAACCGAAAGAGTTCGATCCTTGCACCTATGCCCTGGAGTATATTTCTCATCACACCTGAAGCATAATCCCTTCCCCTTTTTCTCTTGCATCTTCCTCTTTGTCAGTCTCTTGAAATTTCCACCACTCCCTCCTCCTACTGGCTTTTTTCCTAGTAGTCTCGTGAAATCCACCTGCTGCAGGATCCTTGGGTGCTAGGAGAGTGGTAGTCATCCTGTAAGAGCCACCTGAATTGTTGCTCATGACTCCCCTCTCTAGATACCTCTGATCTTCCACCAACTATGCCAACTCCATAACATCTCTCAAGTCACAATGCCTTATGGCCCTCACCGCATCTTTGATCACGAATTTAAGCCCCTTAATAAAGTTTCTCTCCAACACTGTCTCTGATAGTCGCTCCACCCGAATGACCAAGTGCTCAAATCTCTCACGGTAGTCTGCCACTGATCTGTACTATACTAGTGCAAAAAAAACAGCTCATAGAAGTCCCCTTCCTTGCTGATTCGAAAACGTTCCAATAAACATTCCTTGAATTCCCTCCAACTCCGTATGGGTCTCCTCTAATCCCTCCACTAATGCCAGGACAACACCTTCCCCTCCAAACATAGACCCGCTGCTGTGAATTTCTCCTCCTCCGTCAGCCCATTGACTGTGAAATACCTCTCCACCTTGTAGATCCACCCATGTGCGTCCTCCCCTTCAAAAATAGACATCTTCAGCTTTCTCACCTTCTGATCTCCCCTGTTTTCCCTTATTCCTCCATAATTTTCCCTTTCCCAAGTGCTTGGCTTGGCTCCCCTCAAGTCTCCCGATCTTCCCTCCAACACTCATACACAAACCTCTCTTCACTTTCTCCCATCTTTTCTTCAAATTCAGCACCCCTTCTTCCATATTCACCTTCTTTTCTCTTCCAACCAGCACCCCTTGATTCTAGCCCCCGATATCCACATATCTCTCCATACCTTCCCCATTTCTCCTCAATGATCTCCACATCGTTTTCCCTCCTACAAAAATCAGAATTCGTAGTTCTTCCCATCGGCCCCTTTACCTCCGATGCCGCCATTTGAATTTGATTTTCCAATAGATTATTCACCATCACATAAAGATCATAAAATTTGTCTTCTACGGATGAAAACTTGTCTTCTACGAATGAAATTCGATATTCCACTATGGCTTATATTTGGCTCATCTCCCCTTCAAGGCATTCCTCCAACACAATTTTAACTTTTTTTTGGACTACATCAATAAACTCAGAAGTTCGATTGTTTTCTTTACGTTTTGAAATTCTAGTCAACAATTCAATAGTGTTGGGCCAACCTAAAATCTAGTTCATCCTAGCAATGCAAATGCAAGGAAAATCATTATGATTAGCTAAAGGCAGGAAGAATAATAAATTCAGAGAGAGTTTCTTCGGAATAATAAATGAAATTTCCGAGAGATATGCAGCAACATAAAAGAGAGGCTACCAAATAACCATTTACACTGGCTTATAACAGATCAACTTCTTAAAAATATATTGTAAACGAAGCTGGAACCCTCATATCCACATACGAAAGGTTTAAATATTCACAACCAGGTGAAAGTTTTCTAGGTCACTACAAGATGGAAGCTTGAATAATCACAAGAAGTCGAAAAGTTTGTGTAATCACAAATATAAATATGTCTGAGTGTTATCAGATAAGCAAGT
Organism: Dendrobium nobile; assembly: GCA_022539455.1. Classification (NCBI taxonomy): domain Eukaryota; kingdom Viridiplantae; phylum Streptophyta; class Magnoliopsida; order Asparagales; family Orchidaceae; genus Dendrobium; species Dendrobium nobile. Next base: position 3,037,492 of record CM039726.1, read on the forward strand.
TCGTTTCCGGCACCAAACAATCAATCCAAGTATGCCTTTGACCAATCCAATCGAATTTCAACGGCCGCTAAATGATTAACGATGTTCAAGTTGATTGAATGCACCTAACTCTACCACTCACCAAATGATTAACGATGTGAGATCCAGACGTGTTTCCCCTCGAGTTGCAGAACCATTTCCGGCACGATGGAACATTGCACCTAACAACGCAAGCTGGATTTTGTACCCCGCAGTACCTGCACGCGTGCTCGGTGAAATCCCCTTTCCCAAACTCGTAGTTCTCATCCTCACCAGTCTCCTCAAAGTTGAGGCCGCTCATTCCCGCCGCTAGTGAATCCACGGCCGTCGAACTCGCTGCTGCCTTCGCCTTGCTGAACGACGACGATCCCGCAGAGGACGAAGAATGATTATTCCCACTTGGATCGGTGGACTGGAGTACAGCGTTTGAAGGATCGGTCAGGGGTTCCGCAGTCGGTGCCCGCCATGTCGGCGACCTACTCGGCTGGGACAGCTCTTGGAACTCGGGGTAGTCGTAGTCGTCTCCTTGCGTGTTGAACTCCAGGAAGGTGTAGGCATCCCCGCCAGTGTCCGGCTGCGATGCCGTCTCGTAAAGATTGCTGACCGACTGAGCGGCCATGGGTACGATTTAGGGTTTCCAACGTGCTATCTTGTCGCTGGTGTGAATGAGGGTTAGGGTTTCGAAGGGGTAAAGAAGAACAGGGGTTGCCTTAGAGGAACAAAGGAGGGGATGATGCGAGATCGCGGAGACGAGAAAACGGGTAGGCCTCTAATGGTCTTTAACCACGGTTAAGTACGAGGTTTAACGGGTTTGAATTCGATTTGATGGCTAAAGATGAATCCGAGCCGTTGGATTCTTCCTCTAATGGTGCGGAGTCCGCAGGATTGTATTTTTATTATGAGTGGTCACATTGTGTATCAAGGTTGTGAAAATAAGATCACATAATGAATCAGAAGAATAAAATTTTCACAATTTCGACCAGTCGAGTTAGGGTTAAATCGAACCGGATGATGTAATAAATATAATATTATTAAAATTAATAAAATTAGTTATCTTATGATTCTTATGGCACTATTTTGACATTCATTAAGCATAAGTGTGAACACAAAATAAACTAATAATGCAACAACTAAGTCTACAAAATATAAATAAATAACACGTAATATAAATGTAGCAACAATTAAGTCTATAAAACATAATAAAATATTTCATAAATTACTTAAGTAGGATTTATAGTTAATCTAATAAATGAAGAGTAACTCTAATAGCAACATCAACAGCAAACCATGCACCTCGCAGCTCCAGATTCTCCGGCGCCTCCCAGTTCTCACACATGATGACAAAACAACATTGCATTGGGGGAGAAATGCAAATCATTGTCGAGCATCTATTTTGTGTTGGGCGTTGAGGAGTGCATATCATCTTCATTTCTCTTTCTATTGCATGTGAAACTGTTATAAAAAAATAAACAAAAAATAGAGATCTTATAGTTTATATCTCTAATTAGTGAAGTTATAAAAATAAAATAAATATAATATACTCATTATAATTGTGTGCATAATATTTATGAAGTAATAAAAAATGTATAGCAAGATTGTAACACTTTATACTAACTTATAAAAAAAGAAAACATATTCATAATACAAATATGAAGTTAGTAATGACTCTCTTTCTTTGTTCAATAGTTTTAATAATTTCACAAAAGAAAAATCTAATAATTCCTATATTTGCATCATGAAAGTTATACTCATAAATTGAGTTTCTAAATCTCACTTCACCAAAAATCTGCAGACCCAAATGCATCTAAATCATCAAAGTCAATTATGTCACATCCATCTCATTAATTATCTAGTTCACTTTCACCAAAAAATAAGAAATAAAAAATGAGATTTTATTTTTTTTAATTTAAAAGATATATTCATATTTCACAAACAACTTATAATGTGTAGGCTGAGTTGATGTTATATCTTCTTCTTTGACAACTGGCATTGCATCCTCTTTGTATATCTCAGGTTCGAACTGCTTGATGTCAAGATCTGGCGATGATTCTTCATCAAGCACCGAGAAATCTATTATTTAAACACAAGTGTAACATAGATGATGACGATGTTTGGCTTAGAATTCTTATAGTTATTTTATGCAAGTTGACAGCACATGATCCAAATATTTTCTACCACTCATCTGCATAATGTGATATTGTAGAGCTTAGTAAATATGCATATATGTGAAAAAAAGTCTAAGAAATGTTATTAAAAATATAATTAAGGTTGCATCTCCTTTGTCATCATTAGAGCAATTGATTTTCTAAAATTCTCTAAGCCATTGCGGAATAATCTAACCTTGTTAATTGCAAGTGTGGGCTTAGGACAAATATCCTTATTTCCAAGTAGTTCAACAATGTCACCGCCCAAGACTAAGTGGAAGATAATCTTTTCTAAGTAATATTTATTCATTTATCAACCAAATCAATACACATATTCAGAGATGATTAATTGCATTAAAGAAAGCTAATAAAATGTGAAAAATATAATTCACATTACTACTATTAACAATTATAATCTATAATCAAAGTTTAAACTAAAACATACAATAGCCACACGAGCTACAAAAAATACAAAAAAATTAAAAGTTAAAATAAAAACTATACTAGCATCAGTACTAAGCCTCGAGCTATAGGCAGGCTCCTAACATGAAATCATTTAAAATCACAAAATGAGCTTAAACACCTTCCAAGTAACCAAAATCTATAAATATTTTCAATGCAAGGTAAAAGAATTAATATGTATACTCAATTATAGTTACTATCAATCATCACTTAATATGATCAATAAAAATATCAAAAATTAATATGATTAAATAAAGTCACCCAATAAGCCATGCTAATATATATTATGATGTATCAATGTTAATACCAACATAATTTTAGTTATTTCCATTAATATCACACCCCAACCCGATCATGATAGATCTCATCGTGTTGAGTTATGACAAACAATTCTCAATATCTAATTTAGAATGTTTATAGGCTCTTCCAATGTTCTCTTAAAATAAAATTACATACAATAAAGCTATTAAAACATTCAAATATTGAAAATAATATCATCCATAATGCTTCTTCAATGAGCAATACAAAATAACTATGCATTTCTTAATCATATTTCTTACATTTGAATCAATAAGATTGTTTATTACATCTGAATAAATATGACTGATATATAACCATACACAATAGACTTTATTTAAGAATGTAGTATTATATTAGCACATTTTTAGTTTAATTAAAATGTCTACTAATGCAAGCCAACATTTTAATATCATAGCCAATATAATAAATACATAGCGGTAGACAACGAACTTTCATTTAAAAATGCAGTAATATATTATTGGTGGTGTTTTTTTTCCAATATTCATCTGCAATAGAAATAAACATCAATAAAACAAATCATCTTCATCTTCCCTAAGTGTACATAAAAAAACCATCAATATACAAACATAACTTCAAAATTACATATTCCCTTGGTATAAAAATAACTATCATTCCTCATTTCTACATTGACTTTTCCTTCAAACTAGTTATCATTTTCATCAGATCTTCCTCGTTTCTTCTTTCTCAGCAGTTATAAAAAATTTATTGAGCTAAAATCCTATAAAATATGATATTTTTGCATCATTTCATTTAAAAAAAGAGCGTCAATTTGTAGCCCTCAATTTTGAATTAAAATTTTTTGGGCTGGGTTGGTCAGGCTAGTAAGAAAAAATTAAATAAGAGATAAAAATGAATATCCACGGGTACAATACAAGTGTCATGATTTTATTGGAGTCTGGACACAAAGCTACATCCGGACTCCGCACAGAATAATTTTTCGAAATGAAATTGCCCAATAGCTTTTAACGTTTTTTTTAATGAATTGGAGTTATCATACTCTATGAAATTACTTATGATTATATATTCAAGAAAAAAATTTCTATCACATTTTACATAAGGAGGTGAGAAAACATGAGAAATTTTAAAAAATACTAGTTTAATTATATTTTATGTTAATAATATCATATGTCATGGCATTCATTGCAGTAATGTGAAAGTTTAATACTTTAGTATTATATAGAGTCCAACATATGCATAGATAAGTGAAGATGTGTTTAATATTTTGGCATTATACGAAAATCTAACATACATAAGTAAGTGAAGTGATGAATGAGATAACCATTTTTTTAATGTGAAAACCCTGAGAAAAGGGAACTCTTAGGATTTGACCTAGTTGAAATGATTCTATTTGTATTCATCATTGATTGAAATAATATCTTTCCAAATAATTGGGGGAAGATATTGATATTATATAATAAAAATATAATACAAAGAGCATATTTTGTAGTAGAAGTTGAAAGAGCATTGTGGCATGAAAGTTGCTTGTAAGAGATCACTTGATATTTAATTTGTTTGGTCATACTCTTTTAAGGGGAGAGTAGAGAGTAAGACATTCAACGCAAGTCAGTGTTACGCCCAGAGTTAGAAATAGCGTCGATTGTGTGCATCAAATTTATGGTATGATGATTTGTGTTGATATTATTAGTGATATCAACAAGAGGTGTAAGTGAGTCAAGCCGACTTGTGAGCCAGTTCGGACTTGGCTCGATAAATGGCTTGTGAACCCGGCTCGATGAGCTAACGAGCCAAACTTGACTCAACTCGTATGCTCCTGAGCAAACTCGTTTTAAAAAAATATATATTAATATAAAATATACTTAAAATATAGTAACTAACAAAGTCAACAAGCATTAATGTAACCATACGATAATGATAAAGAACTATCGTGGGGCAACAATGGTTCGAAGATCGTAGTTAAATAATATTGATTGGATGATTGTAATTAGTCGACGGTGGTCATAAGATCATAATCATCAATAATCATTGAAGGATCATAGTTGAGAAATGTGCATGTTAAATCTTCTTAACTCCATGTAATAGTTAAATATTGTTGTTTGAAATTATTCACATGTTAACAATGTTTCTCCTTTTTTTTTCCACATATGGTCGATGAGATGACTAAGTTGGAGTTAGGTGAGTCTCCATAGATCTCCTTTAATTTGTTTTGTCAAAGGGAGCCATTCTTTTTCTTCAGAAAGACAAAATAAAGTATGAACCCCAAGAGGTCAACCCATTAAGAAGTTTCCACGTTTTTACTGTTAATTCTGAGCTGTGCAGCTTATCATTGACTGAAGTTTTTTGTCTGAACACATCTGACCGCAAAATATGATATTACCGAGTGAATGTGTCGAGTCATATATATTTTTTTATCATATTAAAAAATATTTTTACGCACATTCAATTAGAATTATGACTGACGTCCTCTTCATATTTGATCGTGGTTTGTTCAATAATTAGCTCAAATTTAGCTGTTTTTTTATATAAATTTATATATTTAAAGAGTTAAATACAAGTAAGATATTATGTAATTGTACTTATTTTTATAATAGCTTAATTATGATTTTATATAAATATATTTGTGTCATATCATTGCATTAATTGCCAAGTGGATATAAAGCTTAGTGACAAAAACACAAAACTAAAGGTTTCTTTTTGTTGCGTCCAGAAGTATTCGCGGCGGTAGAGAAATATAAAGTTTAAAGTCTTAGCGTTGTACAAAATCCGACACGCAATCAGATAAGAGAAAAGGTCTAGCATTTATGAGACACCAAGATTTTTACGTGGAAAATCTCTGAAAAGGGGGAAAAATTACAGGGCCTAGCCTAGTTTGAATGAATCCACTAGTATTGTAGTCGATTACAAATGATGCCCTTCCTTGGAGGAAGGTCTGGGCTTGATGTACATTATATGTTGGAAATACAAAGAGTCACTGTTGACGTGTTCGTTTGATCGGGAGGACCATAGTTTGGTGACGACCATAATCTGGTGACAGAGGTCAGAAGAATCGTAGTCGACGGGCAACAGAGGTCATAAAGACCGTTGTCTGGCAACGGAGGTCAGAAAGATTGTAGTCTGCGGACGACGTAAGTCAGGAGGACCATAGTCGGCTGGCGACGGAGGTCGGAATGACTGTAGTCGGTAGGCGACGTAAGTCAGAATGACCATAATTGATGGGCGACAGAGGTCGGAAAGACTGTAGTCGGCAGACGACGTAAGTCAGGAGGACCGTAGTCGACGAGCGATGGATGCCGGAAAGACTGTAGTCGGCGGGCGACGTAAGTCAGGAGGACCGTAGTCGACTTGCAACGGAGGTCAGAAGAACTGTTGTCTGACGACGAAGGTCAGAAGGACGGCGTCAGGTAGAAGTCCAACAATGAAAAGAAATTCATCTTCGAATAGACGTCCAACAAAAGTCCGATAACCGGTAGAAGTCCGACGCCGGGTAGAAACTTGGCGATAAGTGAAGGTCCGACGTCGGGTAGAAGTCCGACTTTTGGTGGCCGAGGAGAACTTCGGTATCACTTGGGTGGAGTTTCGGCGTCCGGGGGGAACTCTGTCATTAGTTGGGCAGAATTTCAGCATCCCGTGAAAGTTGGGTAGAATTCTGGCATCCCGTGGAAGTCAGGCAGAATTCCGGCGTCATTTGGAGTTTGGGCGGAACTCCGGCAGTGGTCGAGGAGGAGTCTCTTCCCTCATATTCTTGCCTTCTTCTCCTCCTCCTTCTTCTTGCTTCTAGCTTGGGTACCCTCTCATGAGAAATGAAGTGTCTATTTATAGATTTTCTGGAGTGGCATAGCTTGTAAATAGGTGTGAGATCAGGGGCAAATAAGGAGTGGTCGAATGGACAATTGATATTGAATCCCCTGATCGTGCACCGTTCGTTAGACATTTGAAGGTCTTAATGATGTTGGAACTCGGCGATCTTGGGCTCGTTGGATTTGTCTCGTTGAGCCGTTTGATTCGACTATAAGCTCGTTAAAATCAGAGACCGTTTTGTAACTCAAATTGCGGTATGAACATTCCAACAGCACTTTGGGTGCTTGATTTGGGCTCGGATTGAGTTGAATTTGGTGTCGTTGGGTTCATATTTCTGAGACGCTCATTTTGATTATAAATTTGCTGAAATCGGAGTTCAGGTAATCCCGGATTTAATTTTTGAAATTTTCGAGGTGATTTGCCTCGAGATTCGTGCCAATCAAGATAATATTTTGATGATATATCACTTATAATTTTGTGCTTGGAACTTAGGTCGATTTGAGATAATTTTTTATTAATTTTTTATAAAAGAGAAAAGAACTTTTTGAAATCTTTTGTAAAAAATAAATTTCTAGTAAATTTTTTTTATTAAAAGCACTTAAAAATAGTTGACAAATAAAAACCATGGTTATGTTTTGAAAAACAATTCAGCCAGAAAGCTATTCCAAATGAAACCTTAGTTAAGAACTTATTTACATGAGAAAAATTTAAAATTTATGTTTTCATTTTTTGCACGATGAGAGCTTGAATTTAGTCCATGCGGATTCTAAAATATTTTTTCAATCAGTATGCCACACACATCAGAATAAGATTCTTTTTTATTTGTTGCATTTATAGTTGTCTAGTTAATACTTAATTATGACAAATTGAGAGAGAGAGATGCAAATTTGATTGAGGTTTCGTTTGGTACAATTTTCTTATTGTTTTAAAGCATGTTTTTTGTTCAAAATTTTCTTAAAATCAACGAAAAAATAATGCCCCAAAGTTGTCATAAATGGCCTGAGAGTGGAGAGTTTATAATTTGAGCCAGCTGAAAATCATCCTCTCTCTTTTTTTTTACAGAGATCATAAGGTGTGAACTCCATCGAGATTCAAGAGATAAGCCAAAGTGGAAGTTTCCATGCTATAAGTTTCAACTCTCTTTTCAGCATATAATAATGAGTTAGGCAATGATGCAAAATTTTCTACCACACGTTGAAATTAACATAACAATTCGGTGGATTCTGAATAAATAACTTATATATATATATATATATATATCTATATATTGATTTGATTAACAAGGAAAGCAAATTAATATTTTGATGTATTTATTTAATTCATTTTCAATTTATTGAGAATTCATACTTTTTGGCTAAATTTTAAGCACACCATGCATGTAAAACATTTTGCCCTCTTCTCGCAGTTGCTAGCCTCTATCGCCACCCAACCACTGTAAAACCCTATCAATGTCCGCCACTGATCAGTGTATAATGATCCGGTGCATTTATTTCTTACATATAATCAAAACAACTCTAAAGTATATAAAATACAATGAATTTATGTTGCATTTCATTTTCAATATTGTTGTCATATTAATATGAATACTTCAAACTAATAGCTCCCTATTAAAAAATGGATAAGATGTGTGATATATGTTGCAAGGAAACCCATGTAATTTATGTTATGATAGTTAATTTTAATTTGATTAGTTATTATGAGTCTTAAAATGCTCAATGGAACCTTAAGGAATATGAGAAGTGAGTTAGAAAGTGAATTTTAAGTTTAAAAAAAAATCTCTCGGAACACCGGGGAGTCTGTGTTGCGATATGGGTGATTCCGTTGCGACGCTGAACCTCAGCTAAAGAAATTTTTAAAGAATCTAAAAAGATTTTATCAGAGCACAATGGCGCTAGTGAGTTGAGCGCCATAGTGCTACTTCAAATTAATAATTTTTTTAAATAATAAAATAACCAAATCCATTTTTTCAAAATCCCATTCTACTCGAGCATCACCGAAGAAGAAAAAAAAAAGGGGAGGATAAGAGGAGAGAGAGGGAACGAGAGGAGATTCAGGCCAACAACCTAAAATTTTATTTTATAAATATACAGAAAAATTGATATTAAATGTGGAAGGGAAAATTTTTAAACTAGGTATTATTAAAGATTTAATAATTTAATTAGGTATTGAAAAAAATAAATTTAAAAGTAGGCAAAGTCGCCCATCAAACGGGCGACTTATGCTGACTCAGACTTGCTGAGTAATGTTCCAGTCGCCGAAATGACATGTGACTTATTTAAGAAAAAAAATTACTATTGTAAGTTGCCCGTTAAACGGGCGACTTGCTACAGTAAATTCTGAAAAATAATTTAAAAATAAAATAAGTGAAAAATATATTAAATAAATATACTAGAAAAATAATTAAAAATAAAAAATATAGACAAAAAATATATAAAGTTATGATATTTACTTTCCAAGCTTATGTTTAAAGAAAAACTTGGAATCATTAATTTTTGTTGTCACTTTACTTTTTGTAACGTCTATCCATTAAAAATACAAATTACAATTTTAATACTGTCAAAATAAATAAAATTATCAAAAGTTTGATGAATATATATTTTAAAATATTTACTTCTATTAAAATATAGAAATTATAGTTTACATTAACATTATATTTTTTTTGTTTTTCCACTACTTTTTTATTTTTAATTATTTTTTAAGTATATTTATTTAATATATTTTTCACTTTATTTATTTTTAAATTATTTTTCAGAATTTACTGTAGCAAGTCGCCCGTTTAACGGGCAACTTACAATAGTAAGTTTTTTTTAAAATAAGTCATATGTTAGTTCGCCGATTGAGACATGACTCAGCAAGTCTGAGTCAGCATAAGTCGCCCGTTTGATGGGCGACTTTGCATATTCTTAAATTTATTTTTTTCGATACTTAATTACATTATTAATATTTTAATAATACCTAGTTTAAAAATTTGTCCAATGTGGAATAACCTCTTAATTAGTATTTTGATTCATAAAAATGTAAAAAATTTGTCCATTTATATTTATTTGGTAGATGAGCAGTATTCTCTATTAAATATTAATATAAAAAATCCCATTCATTTATTGTGACCCGAAAATAATAAAATTTAATTAAACTTCACAGCAATCCAAGTCCAAAATTACTGCACCAGACCACTATATACCGAAGATAAAAAGGGCAAAAAAATAAATAAATAAATAAATCTTCACTCGAATTCTATATAACCATCGATCAAACTCTCCCTTCTCATCAACGATCACCGTGCTAAGTTTCAACCTCCCTCTCTCTCTATCTGATATTTTCTTCTTCGTTCATTACTTCTGTTTTTCTCTCTCTAGAAGCCATGAACAAACCTTACAGTCTTCTCGCCATCCTCCCCCTCCTCCTCCTCGCCAGCCGCCCCTCAATCGGCGGAGAAACCCTCCACTCTCTCTGCAACTTCCTCGGCGGCGACTACGTCGACTACGACTATTGCGTCTCCACTCTCTCCACAAACCCCGCCGCCTCCACGGCCGACGGCCACACCCTCGCCGTCATCTCCGTCAATCTCACCACCACCAACGCCACCGCCGTCAAATCCCGCGCCGACTCTCTCTCTCTTTCCTCCACCGACCCCTTCATCCGTACCTCCCTCCTCAACTGCTCTTCCCTCTACGCCGGCGCCACACCCGATCTCCACAGCTCCGCCGCAGCCGTCGCCGCCAAGAACTACTCCGGCGCCGCGGCGGTTCTCTCCGACGTGCTCAGAGTTCCGGCGGGATGCGATCAAGGGTTTCAAAAAAAGGAAGGGGTGGCGTCGCCGATCAGGAAGGAAAATAATGCTTTTTCGGATTTAGCTACGCTGGCTAAAGCAGTTAATAATTACATGGCTCAGTGATTTTGTTTTAAGAGTAATTAAAATCTATTATAAATTCTGTTTGTGTGTCTTATTTAATATGTCACATAAATATTAATTTTGATGGATTTTAATATTTCTCTTTGTGGCTGAAATAATATAATGGAGTATTAAATAAAGCCATGGGTTAGGGATTAATGTGTTGCGTTGTGATTTGTATTACTTAGGCATTCTATGTATTGTATTTGAATGATAAAATATATGATGAGCATTTTTTTATTTTTTTTTGTAAGTTCAAGATCTTAGGATGGCTACAATATTAATTTTTTTTATTAAAAAAATTTTAAAAAATGATAGGAAAGCTGCTTCATTTGGAACAGCTTTATTATTGAATTTTAAAGAAGTAATTTAGTATTAAAAAAATTTTAAATCAGAAAATTTTTATAAAAAAGTTGTTTCAGAAAGCAATAAGAAAGTTATCCCAAGTGAAGTCATACGCTTTGTTTGGGACGGCTTTCTTTCTGCTTCTTAAATTAATTTTCTAGTATAAAAATTAAATTTTTGCACTAAAAAATTATTTTAAGAAACAGTAAGAAAGTCGCCTCAAATGAAACCTTAGTATATGTAAATTAATTTATTTGAAAGCTATTATAAAAAAAAGCTTAATAGCGCAAAAATTTAAAGATTTTTTAAAAATAGTGAAAAATTAATATTAATACAAAAGTAAATCAATGCAAAAATTGTCCCAAAAAGTCCCTTAATTTGGCTCTATGGTTCAATGGTTTATTTTTTAAGAGAACTATTAATTATTTATCTTTATAAACTTGATATATTTTTATTAATATAATATATTAATGTATAATTAAATAAATTTTGTAATATGCTATTTCAAAGCAAATACACAGCTTAATTTTTCTAATTTTGAATTTAAGTGCTCCTTCTGATTTAAAAAATGCATTTAAAAATAAATTTTTAAAAGCAAAAAATTTCAAAATAGCATTATTTTTAAGTAAGTAAACTAACATCTAATTTAAACTTAATCAATCAATAAATTAGGAGTTAATAATCAAATATTATTCCAATTATTGCTATTAAAAAAAAACCGGACATTTTTTATAGTTAGCTCCCCTCACATTCTAAAAATGACAAAGAACAAAAAAAAATTAATTTATCGGTCATCATAAAGTATCGTTCACCAACCACTGGCCTTTCGTCTTAATTCCCAACTGTCAACAAAGAGGTAACGAGACAGTGGAAAAATGCAAATTAGGGCATCTTATTCTCAGAATTTCATTTTGACTATTACGCGTTTCTAGAAAAGCGGAGCTTCTAGATTTCAAAGCCACCTCATTTATGAGGTATTTAATTAAAAACTAATAGATAATTTAATTTAAAAAAAAAGTAAATTTTAATTCAAATTTATATTAAATAAAATAATATGTAATTATAATTATTTATTGATATATTACTTAATAATATAAAGATTTAAATAATTTCCTAATTTTTTTATAAAAGATATAATTCTTTAACTTTTAAAATATAGATCAAAATGATCTCATGACTAATTTGATTTCTACTAAAATATTCAAGGGATTAAGACTTCGTTTAAAATAGCTTTCTTATTACATTCTAAAATAATTTTTTTAGTATAAATCATTAATAAAGATTGATATGTAATCAAAAAATTATCTTGATCGGGCACGAATCTCGATACAAATCAAGTTGGAAACTTCCAAAATTAAAATTGGGCCCATCCTAACTCCGATTTCAGCAAACTTATAGTCAAACTGAGCATCTCGAAAATATGAACCCAACGATACCAAATTTGACTCAATCCGAGCCCAAATGAGTCCAAATCAAGAAACTAAAGTGTTGTTGAAAGGTTTGAACCATGATTTGGGTTATCAAACGGTTTTCAAACATGATGTGCTTATAGTCGAATCGAGCGGCTCGACGAGACAAATCCAACGAGCCCAAAATCGCTTAATTCCGACATCATTAAGACATTCAAATGTCTGACGAACAGTACATGATCAAGGGATTCAATATCGGCCGTCCATTCAACCACTCCTTATTTACCCTTGATTTCTCACCTATTTTATGGGCCATGCAACTCCATAAATCTATAAATAGACCCCTCGTTTCTCTTGAAAGGGGATCCAAGCAAGAAGAGAAGAAAAGAAGAGAAGGAAGAGAAGGAAGAAACTGTTCCTCTACCATCGCCAGAGTCTCGTTGGACCACCACTTGATGCCCTCACCTCCGCCTGACCACCGCCTGACGTCGTTACTCCACCGGACCACCGCTTGAGGCCCTGTGCTCCAACAAGCCACTACTTGACGCCCTCACATCTGCCGGGCCACCGCTTGACATCATTGTTCTGCTGGACCACCACTTGAGGCCCTTATCTCCGTCGGACCACCGCCTGACGTCGTTGCTTTGCCGGACCACCACTTGAGGCCCTCACCTCCGCCGGACCACCACCTGACATCGTCGCTCCGCCGGACCACCACTTGAGGCCCTGTGCTCTACAAGGCCACCACTTGAGGCCTTCACCTCCGCTAGACAACCGCCTGACGTCGTTGTTTCGTCGGATCACCACTTAAGGCCCTCACCTCCGCCGGACCACTGCCTGATGTCGTTGCTCTGCTGGACCACCACTTGAGGCTCAATGCTCCACCAAGCCACTACTTGAGGCCCTCATCTCCACCGGACCACCGCCTGACGTCGTTGCTCTGTCAGGCCACCACTTGAAGCCCTCACCTCCGCCGGACCATCGCCTGACGTTGTTGCTCCGAAGGATCACAACTTGAGGCCCTCACCTTCGCCGGACCACCACCTGACATTGTTGCTTCGCCGGACCACCACTTGAGACCCTCACCTCCACTAGACCATCGTCTGACGTCGTTGCTATGTCGGACCACCACTTAAGGCCCTGTGCTCCACCAGGCCACCACTTGAGGCCATGTGCTCCACTAGACCACTACCTAAGGCCCGGACTTCTGCCGGACCACCGCCTGATGTCATTGCTCCGTCGGACCTCCACCTGAGGCCCAGACTTCTGACGCCCAAACTTTTGCCGGACAACCAACCGAGGCCCGAACTTCTACCAGATCATCACCTGAGACCCAAACTTCTGTCTGGACACCACATGATGCCCAGAGTTCTACCAAAGTACCATCCTACTACAATGGTCTTTCTAACCCTAGTCTATTGCCAACTACAATCTTTATGACCTCTATCCCATCGACTATGATCCTGCCGACCAAACGAACATGTCTATGTAACTCCCACCATGTAATGTGCTCTATATGATGTACGTTTATGACATCAAGCCAATGCCTTCTCCTAAGGAAGTGCCTCATTTGTAATCGACTACAAATACTAGTAGATTCATTCAAACTAGGCTAGTCCCCGTGGTTTTTCCCCTTATTCAGGGGTTTCCACGTAAAAACTCTGGTGCCTCTTATGAATGTTACACCCTCTCTCTTATCTTCTTGTGTGCTGGATCTTCGTAGAACGCTAAGACATTAAATTATATATTTCTCTACTGCGAATACTCGAGGATGCAACAAATATATTACAAATAAAGCTTAAATTGATACTTTTATATAGTTAAAACTATTTTGATCCTTTAAAAGAATTAAGAGATAAATTATACAGTTTCTTTCTTTATTTCTGGCACATATATGTCAATTAAGATAAATTCACACATAATCATATAAGCAAAGAATCGAACTCAAAGTATTATAATTTATAGCTAAAGCACCCAACCAAGATAAATTATTTTGTGCGGTCACCATATGACCTTTCAGAGGCAAATCAAGAAGCGACAAGTCATTTTTTTGGTGTGTGTACTGATATTGTATACCAGGTGACGTAACGAATCATGATTCACCTCTGAACCGTCTAGTGACCAGTCAGAATAATTTCTCTCCAACCATTTGACTAATATGAACCGCATAATTCAACTAATTCTCAAATATGTTTGAAAAGAGTAATTTGTAGACCACGCGTGATTAGCACACGCCATTAAAGTTTTAAGTAACTTAAAATGCAATGGCGAATAAAAAAATATTATGATTTTTTCGCTTATTTTTTAATAGTATTATTAATCACTCAAATAAATTAATATAAAATACAATTTAACTAATATTGGCAGCGGCGTAGGCGGCTGCATTTAACCTCAATTCAATGGTGGGTGCATTTCTACCTACAAATTAAAGGCTCCTCATGCGAGACGCTGTAGAGATTTTTTTTGGAAATAATATTGTTTTCTTCCACATATCTTTAAATTTTTTTGTTTAATATTTATAAAAATGAATAGTCTGAATTTATCGCGCCTGCTTGTGATTATTTTTTATTTTGTTTATTTTATATTTTAATATAAAATAAAATATATCTGATGTTTAAAAATATTTATTTATTTATTTATATGATGGTGGCTTAGAATATTGGAGATTAAAGAGAAGCATATAATTAAAGTCAAGTACTGAAGAGATGGAGATGCTCACTAGGATGAGTGGCCTTGCACTTAGCTTCGTTTAGACTTTGTTTGAGATTGATTTTTTTACTGTTTCTTAAAGCATTTTTATAGTACAAAAATTATAATTTTTGTACTAGAAAGATGATTTAGAAGCAATAAAAAATCCGTCTCAAATGAAGCCTTAGAGACATTGGCTTCGTTTGAGACGGCTTTTTTACTGCTTCTTAAAGCGCTTTCTAAAATTTTTGTTCTAGAAAGATGCTTTAAGAAGCAGTAAGAAAGCCGTCCCAAACAAAATCATAATGTGGAAAGGTTGAGAGAGCAATCTTAAATAGTTTTATCACATGAAACAATGGCCTTCCGATGACTTTATTAGGAGAAATGGAGAACAATTGCATTAGATAGATGTGAGCTATGTTAAGTAAGTTAGACGTAAAATGAAATTGTTAGAAAATATTAGAAATATTATGTCTATTAAATTTAAATGAGAATTGGATTCTTAATAATACACAATAGAGAAAAAAGATTCATATAAATGTTTGACCCTACATAGTATGATAAAGACTTTATATTATTATTATTAGTGGCAGTTATTGCTGGAGAGGCATATGCAGCGCTCAGCAAGCAGTTAATGATGACTGTAGCCGATGCATCTCCATCAACATTATGGTCCATGGTGGTCGCCCATCTTGGGAATTTTTATTGCCTCAGGTTACCTGACGTAGAGATACATCAGGTAGCCTATAATATATCGCCACGTGCTCTTACTTTTTACCGCGCGGCCCGACGACCCAACCCGGAATGAATCCGGGATTACTATGTTCGCATATTGCTCGGTATTGCTAGGTACTACTCGGTATTTGCTCGGTATTTTCATCAACGACGCCAACTCCAAACTCCTCTCCCGCCCCTACGCCCGAGTGGACCGCCGCCGCCTCAAATCCCGCACGCTCCTCGCCTGCAACAACTCAAATCCAGCATGCTCCTATCTTTAAATTTCTTGAAGCCAAACAGAACCTAAATATAGATAGAGCAAAAAAAAAAAAAAAAAAAAAAGTCGGAGAATCTCACCTCCTTCAACATCCTGAACGCTTCTTCCCCTTGCAACAACTCCGACGATGACGCAGTCGGCGAGCAAGGTGACCAAATACCCCGTGCTAGCCAGAATAAATACAAAAGGGTATTCCTTATCTGTCAAATCCTCAAATGTTGATGAAAATACCGAGAAAATACCTCAGTCGTCCTCGACGCCACCGGCTTCTCACGTTGCCAGGCGAGACTCGCATCTGAAGCTCCGTCTCGAACTCAAGCGACGAAACGCCACAAAGACCGAACAAATACCGAGCAATATCGAGCAAATACAGAGCAAATACCGAGTAGTACCTAGCAATACCAAGCATATTCGTTCCGGGTCGGGTCGTCGGGCCGCGCGGTAAAGAGTAAGAGCACGTGACGATATATTATAGGCTACCTTATGTATCTCTACATAAGGTAACCTGAGGCAATAAAAATTCCAATCTTGGCGGCAACTAATGACAATTGGTGATTATATTAATTTAAAAATATTCAAAACATTTTAAAATAATTATAAATATTTTTTAGAAATTTTTTGAAAGTGATTAATAAATATGTCAAAGAAATATTTTTTTATTTTATTTATTTTTTAATAAAAAATAAAATAACTTTGATATTTTAAAATATTTATTTATATGAAGGTCGCAGTTATGGCGGAAGAGGGTCTACAATATGAAAATGATGTTATCAATGTTGAGGCCCATGGCAATTTCCATTGGTGGTGACCGTAGACAACAACTGGATATATTTTTTTTTAAAATACTCAGAAATTGTAAAAATATTTTTAGTATTGTTTTAAAATAAAAAAATGAAAGTAAATAAAAATATATTAAATTAATAAATAAGAAATAATAATGATCTCAAATAAGTCAGATTATTATTAATTTTAGCTTCATTTGGAACAACATTCTTATTATTTTTAAAATAATTTTTTAAGTAAAAAATAATATATAAATAAATTATGAAATAAGAAGTCAAAAAAATAACCGAGAATTTTGTTTATGAAAGCAACCTTTTGATGCTCTTTGAAAGGATCTTTAATTCCTTAGAATGATAGTAATAATTTGACCCAAAGATCTTAAGCAACCTAAATTTCGGAATAAAAAAAATAACAGTCTCCTCTCTATTGTTGATGTAACGAATCCAATTAACTCACATGAGACCCATTATTAAATTTAATATAATGAAATCTACCTAACACACCATTAAATTTATTATTAGTTTTTAATTTTAAAAGCTCATTCACTAAATAAATATTAAATTAGTGAATTTTATTTTTAATTACTATTTCAAAATGTCAATTTAGCTATGAACTCATCCTTACTGTTGCCCTGGAGTATTCGCGGTGGTAGAGAAATATAAAACTTAGCGTTATACAAAGATCCAGTACACAAGCAGATAAGAGAGGGTGTAACATTCATAAGAGACACCATAGTTTTTATGTGAAAACCCCTGAAAAAAGGGAGAAAAACCACAGGCCTTGGCCCAGTTTGAATGAATCCACTAGTATTTACAGTTGATTACAAATGAGGCCCTTACTAGGGAGAAGGCCTTGGCTTGATGTCACAAATGTACATCATATAGAGCGCATTATATAGTGGGAGTTACAATAATTAACATAGATATATTTGTTTGGTTAGCAGGACGATAGTGATGTGATAGAGGTCAGAATGATCATAGTCGACAGTAGATAGGGGTTCAAAAGATCATTGTAGTAGGGAAATACTCTGGTAGAACTCTGGGCATCAAGTGATGGCCTGACAGAAGTTCTGACAGAAGTTCGGGCCTCAGGTGGTGGTCCAGTAGAAGTTCGAGCCTCAGCTTGTGGTCCGGCAGAAGTCCGGATCTTAGGTGGTGGTCCGGTAGAAATCCGTGCGTCACATGGTGGCTTGGTGGAGCAAAGGGTCTCAAATGGTGGTCCAGTGGAGCAATGACGTTAGGCAATGTTTTGGCGGAAGTTCAAGCCTTAGGTAGTGGTTCGGTAGAAGTCCGGGCCTCAAGTGGTGGTCCGGCAGAAGAATGATGTCAGGTGGTGGTCCGGCGGAATTCAGGTGGTGGTCGAGGAGGAGCTTCTTCCTTCTCTTCCCTTATTCTCTTCTTCTCTTCTTGCTTGGATGACCCGTAAAATAGGAGGAGGATCAAGGGCAAAGGTGGAGTGGTTCGGATGGACGACCGATATTGAATCGCTTGATTGTGGACCGTTTGTCAGACATTTGAAGGTCATAATTATATCAGAATTTGGCGATCTTAGGCTCGTTGGATTCATCTCGTTGAGCCGCCCGATTCGACTATAAGCATGTCATGTTTGTAAACCGTTTGGTAATCCAAATTATGATTTGAACATTCCAACAATGCTTCGGGTCTTCGATTCGAACTCATTTGGGCTCATATCGAGTTGAATTTGGTATCGTTGGGTTCATATTTCCAATACACTCATTTCGACTATAAGTTTGTTGAAATCGGAGTTGAGACGGTCTCTGAATTAATTTTTGAAATTTTCAACTTGATTCTGCCTAGAGATTCATGCCCGGTCAAGATAAGTTTTCGATGATATATCACTTATAATATTAGTATTTTACAAAGCTCAAATCAACCAAAGGATGAGATGTGAGATATAGAAAGTCTTAGAGAGAAAAAATGTGTGTTAAGTTTGTAATTTTAAAAGCAAAACATGTTGAGTGGCTAAGAGATTTGCATGATGATTTTGTCCATTAAAAAACATGTAAGTTGCATACAAATTTTATTATTATAAGTAAATAAATATTGTGTTAAGTACACTTCAATTAATGTTAGTAAATAACTCTATTTTATTTTTTATGTTACTTCAATTCAAGCATGTGGTAGTTTATCTGACTAAGCCAGCTATTTACGATCATCTAAGAATAGCTCGACTCGTACTATCATATCTAAATGGTACAATTGTAAATTTTTTTTTAATATTTTAATAAATATTTATAATGCTTAAATTTTCCCTTTAAAAATATATCAAAATTGAAATTAAAAAATAGTATTGATATGTCATAAAAATTCATCTTGATGAAGTATGAATCTCAATGCATATTTAAATTAAACACTCCCAAAAATTAAATTTAGGCTTATTTAAATTCCGATTTCAACAAATTGATAGTTGAATTCAAAACCTCGATGAGATAAATCCAATGATAAAAAAAGTGATATAATCATAGGGGTGTCAATTCCGGGTCACAGGTAGGGTTCGGGTCGAATCTGAAATTGTCTTGACACTATTGGATCAACCCGAACCTGATCTGTTTTTGCAAACTGGTTGGTTTTTTTTGGACATGAACCCAACCCGCTTCGGGTCCAGGTCAACCCGACATGACTGAATGACCCAGACCGACTTGGGTAAAAAAAGGATCAATCTCCGTTTTTTAACGTAAAAAATAAAAACGGGTCAATCTCGGGGTTCCGGGTAAAAACGGGTTTTTGATTAAAAAATGGGTCAAATTTGGGTTTCTAGGTCAACCCGAATCCGACCCGATTTTTAAAACGGGTCGATTTGTTAAACCTGCACCCAACCCGTTTCAGATCCGAGTTGACCCTAACCCGAAAATTTCGGTTTGGATTCATGTTGGATTTTCGGGTCGTGTCAAATATTGACACCCTTATATAATCCTTTTTCCCTTTCCTTTGTTTGCAACCAAGTGATTTTTCTCTTTCATGATTTTCCCACATAAAAATTCTGATATATTTTATAATTCTTAAACTCATCTCTTATTTATGTGTTCAGGATCTTTGTATAATTGCTAAGACAATACTTTCTACTCTTCTATCCACAACAAATACACAGCTTATTTGTCAGAAATATTAAAAGTTAGCATTGGTGTTTTATAATAGAATCTTATCTACATAAATAGAAAAATGAATAATACATGAGGATAAAATTTTAATCATAATAAATATGTTAATTGTAGCATTAAATACATTAGAAATTAATTAACTTTTATTTCGTGTATATTTTAAAGAAAATTTAATTATTTTGAATTTTTTATAATAATAGTTTTTGTCAAATATTCCGAGCCAATCTTTTATTCTTTTTAATTAAAATTTTATTTTGACACGTAAAATAAAAATTGGGAGATTTACAAACATGCCATAATAAATAATAAATAAAAATAAAAATGTAAAAAAAAAATACAAAAACAAAAATATTTAATTTCTATCATCCATAGACAATTTTAATATCAAATATGTCTCTCTTATATTTCATTATGATCACCTATAAATTTTAATATTTCATTCATTGCATCAATATCTGATCTATGAGTGGTAGACATAAATATTAATATTTTGAATGTTATATATATAATAATAATAATAATAATAATAATAATAATAATAATAATAATAATAATAATAATAATAATAAAATATCGGCCAAACTTCCTCAAGCAAGCCCACCACTAATCCCTACAACGCCGCGTTCTACACTCAAAGGCTAAAAGGGCCTTTTTTATCATCGTCAAAGTTGGCGGCTCGCAAAGGGGGCCGAGCGATCGAAAATCCGAGCCGATCGCCATTGCCAGCAAGCTTTTGATTCCCAGCGGCTGGGAGAAGTGGAGAGCCCCACTCTTATGCCCTAAAATATTAAAGATGGAGGATCCCCATTACACGGCGCTCTCACTCACAGGTTTCTCCTCTATCCCCCCTTCCTTTTGATTGAATATTATTCAAGAGATTGTTACTGATCATCTCGGATTCTTTTGTTTCTGGAGATTTTATTTTTTTATGCAATGGGTGAAATTACCGTAATAATTCTAGGAAAAATATATCCAATCGTGGCCATCTAAGCTTTTTAAGATAGCAATGAATAATTTTTTATCATCCACGAATCATGGTTCTGTTATTTTCTCCTTACAATTACAATCAATTTTCTCTAAGTAGTTTGATTTTCCACATTTTGCGCACAAAATGAGCATTTTCTTCTGCTTAGTAAGCTAACAAAGCCCCAATTGAATTTTGCTGAGATTTTGTTTAACAATCGAATTTTTTCTGCCAAGTAAACAACCTTAAATTGTTTTAATTGTTTTTTGGAGTAAATAATGGTTCTATAATCACTGTGTTTTCATATGGGAATAAAAGGGCTGTAAACAAATTATTGCTCGGTCCTAATTTTTGTTTATGGTGTATTGATTAGATAATCTTGGTCATAGTTTAAATCTGTTAGAAATCAAACGCTGGTGGTGTAAATTTAAAATCTCATTCGTTTTCTTGTAGATACAAGATATGTTTCAGAAAATCATGATTTAATTCTGATAAATTTCATTGTTTTCCAGATGTGTTTTGTAATTTCAACCAACTAATGGCTCAAAATTGATTAATGGGACTAAACAACCAAGGAAAATTTCACTTTAGAGCTTACTTGAACAAGCATGTCCTCAGATTTATACTCATATTGTACTGATTTTTATCCATGTTTTTTTTTGTCCATACCAACCATGTCTAAGATTCTAGGATTACCAGTAATTTTTAATGAATTAGTTTTTTTAATAACAATATTTCAAACAAAGGAGGACAAGAGCAAGGAAACCAGCACCTCCCTAAGGATTTGATGCCACCTACCTCCTCGAAGTTTAAACAATGGCGATGGTGGCTACTTGTTTTCCTCAACATCTTATTCCTCCTAGTTGGGCAGACTGCCGCCACTCTACTTGGCCGGTTCTACTATGACCAAGGAGGAAACAGCAAATGGCTCTCCACCCTCGTCCAGACCGCCGCCTTTCCTCTCCTACTCCTTCCTCTTATCATCCTCCCCAACACATCCTCTTCTTTCTCTACCACCGATCCCCGCCCATCAACCGCTAAACTCACCCTCATCTACATTGCTCTAGGCCTGATTACTGCTGCCGACAACCTTATGTACTCATATGGCCTCCTCTATCTCCCTGTCTCCACCTACTCCCTCATTTGCGCCTCCCAACTCGCCTTCAACGCCATTTTCGCCTTTTTTCTTAATTCACAGGGGTTCACCCCTCTAATCCTCAACTCCGTTGTCCTCCTCAGCTTCTCTTCTGCTCTTCTTGGCGTTGATGAGGAGTCTTCCAGTGACTCCACCGACATTCCCGGCGGAAAATACATGCTGGGTTTCATACTGACACTAGGAGCATCTGCTACCTACTCACTAATCCTCTCCTTGATGCAACTCACCTTTGAAAAAGTTATAAAGAAGGAAACTTTCACGGTTGTCCTGGAAATGCAGCTATATACATCATTTGTTGCTTCCTGTGCTTCAGTCATTGGGCTTTTTGCCAGTGGAGAATGGAATAAATTGGATGGGGAGTATGACGAATTTGGCAAAGGAAAGGCTTCTTATGTGATGACTGTGGTGGGAGTAGCA
Organism: Dendrobium nobile; assembly: GCA_022539455.1. Classification (NCBI taxonomy): domain Eukaryota; kingdom Viridiplantae; phylum Streptophyta; class Magnoliopsida; order Asparagales; family Orchidaceae; genus Dendrobium; species Dendrobium nobile. The sequence goes on from CM039726.1 coordinate 3,059,959, forward strand.
TTGGCATGGCAGGTAGCTTCTGTTGGCGTGGTGGGCTTGATCTTTGTGGTTTCTTCGCTGTTCTCGAATGCCATTAGCACACTGGCCCTACCTGTTGTTCCGGTTTTCGCGGTCATCTTCTTCGGCGATAAGTTGAATGGGGTAAAGGTTATGGCCATGTTGATTGCTATTTGGGGATTTTTATCTTATCTGTATCAGAATTATGTGGATGACTCAAAAGCTAGGAGGTCTCTGAAGGATGCAAGAGATATCTCTGATACTTCTGTTCCATGATGCTGGAACTGCTTCAGGTAATTCTTAGTTGTTTTGTTGGGCTGTGCTTAATTGATGGCATATAGCCTGTGTTGTTTTTATTTCTTATATTGTTTGAAGCAATATTGTTCTCATCTCCTAGGGATATAATTGTACCAGGAGAAATGTTTTATTATAATAAACACATAATATGAAAGGGTGAATTTAGAATTTTTTTTGAGTAAGAGCACCATAAAAAAAGAAAAATGTACTATCTTGAATGCTATTATAGGTTGTACTAACTATAAGTTGATGAAATGATAATTGAATAGACACAAATGTCTTCTATGATCTCTTTGAGGTTTTGATATCTGCTCATTCGCAACATCTTGATATCTAATGCTGCTTACATGTGCTTATTTTTTAAACATTTTGATCTTGAGTCCTAACATAAAAAGAGCTGGATCAAGTCTTTAACTTGATTGAGCAACTCAATGGGGCTGATCCAAGCCATGGACATCCAAGGGACCTCGTTACTTTAGATCCGCTCATGCATGACAATGTGGTTCTTCATTTGTGCAATTTCAAATTAATTATTTATGATAAATAAATGCTACATTATTGTATGATCAACTAAGACTTCATTTGGGATAACTTTATAACTGTTTTTTAAAATTAACTTTTTAGTACAAAAATTTTTTGAACTAGGAGTTTTTGTGCTAGAAGTTTTTGTGCTAAAAAACTGTTTTAAAAAACAGTAAGAAAGCCGTTCCAAATGAAGCCTAGCAGTTACATGCTTGATATTTATGGTTCAAGAAAACTGATCTTAATCTAGATGCACTTATTTAGGGTTTTTTAACGAGAAATTATTCTGTGCGGAGGCCGGACGCAGAACGTCGTTCGGAGACCAACTAGAATGCACCACGACAGCGGTACCGAGTCGCGGCACCGAGCAATATTGAGCCGCGGTACTGAGCGAAGGGACGCCGTGACGCATTCTTGTTGGTCTTTAGACTGTGTTCGGCGTCAGCACATAATAATTAATCTTTTTTGACAGTTGCTTCATCTATGCAGGAAATGGATGGAAACAAAAGGAAAACTTTACGTAGCCAGCCTCTTTTAAAAAAGTGCCATAAAATAGCCTTGTTTGGTGTTCAATTTTTTAAAAGTTTTTAAGATTATCTACTTGTTTTATGTTTTTTTCTTCCTCATTTCTTAGCTATACCAATATACCATAAACAAAAACTAGTTTGATTCTAGCACATTCCTTGCTTTCATAAAAGAGCTATTATGTTGTTTCAAAACAAAATATTCTTTATAAACCAATACAAAGCTTGTTCATTTGTCAGCATCAAGCCTTATTAGGTTTGGCCTGACATTATTGCACATGATCTCCATATCACAGATTTTAGCCAAATATTAAAGAAGAAATGCAAAGAAAAATTTAATTTTTTATAATGCCGACTCCATGTAGTGGGATAAAGACTTGATATTGTTGCTGTATCCCTCGTAATATGCTTATCTTGAAAATAACCTCCAGATTGTTGCTAGGATTAAAACACCCTCAAATTTCGAAGTAGAGAATATCATCATGAAATTCAAAACCAAATTTGATTCAAGGTTTGAATGAGGCTTTGGTTCCCACTTGGCCATGCCAATTGAAGAAGAACTCTGGGAATGTAGAGGGATTCTCCTCATCAAAATTCCTGTTGCTATTGCAGAATCAATTGAAGATTTCTGCTTAGATGCCAAAGAACTCGCCACCAATCATTCCACTGATGTCGAAGGTACCTCCCTTACTCCCTTGAACTTCTGATTCTGTTCTCAGCCAGATCTAGCTCCTCCTCCTAATCCAACACTGAAGGGTTGTACTTGTAGTTGTCGCCATATGTGTTAAGATCAAACCTTTCTGGTCTCATAAACCTGAAAATTATTTTGTGCGGCCATCGGACGTCGTCCGAAGGCAAATCAGGACGCACCACATCACTCTTTTGTTGTGTATCAGATGATCTGATACATCCTGATTTGCCTACAAACAGTCCGGTGACCTCACAAAATAATTTCTCCATAAACTCATAGGTGTGGACATAGAAAAATTATTGCGTCCTCCCACATGACGTAGAGATACGTCCTCCCACCGCTAAAAAATTCGGTTTTTGCTCGGTATTGCTAGCTATTATTTGGTAATAACGAAGAATATCATCATGTGAAGACCAATACCTAGTTATACCGAGCAATACCGAGTTTTTTCTAGGAAAAACTAGGTATTTTTTTGTATTGCTCGGTATAACTCGGTATTGGTCTTCACATGATGATATTCCTCGTTATTGTTTGGTATTGCTCGGTATTTGCTCGGTATTTCTCATTTTTTAGCGCGATTTTAGCGGTGGGAGGACATATCTCTACGTCAGGTGGGAGGACGCAATAATTTTTCGTGGACATAGGAGATGCACAGGTCCAAAGATCCGCTCATGATTTTGCTCATCTGAAGTTGACATTGACAATGATGTTCTTGAAGATGTTTATATGTATTTTGGTCGTATTTTTATCCTAAATGCATTTTGGGGGATATTTGATCCCAAGATGGTTCATTAGGAGGATTACGAATGCGGTTCGGAGGACAACTAGAATGCGTCAAGTTAACTTTTCGTTGTGTACCGCGGCTTGGTATTGCTCAATACCGTGACTCAGTACTGCTGACATGGCTGCACCTGATTCGCCTCCGGACGGAGAGCTGCGTCCGGCCTCTGCTTAAGATAATTTCTCCATTAGGAGGGATAAAAAACATAATCAAATTTCTGAGAATAAAGTGTTTTGATGATCGGCCTAGCAGGTGATGCAGTTTCTTAATGCAATAATACGAAATCTGAATTAATTCTAGAAAATTTGAGGATCATAAGCCACCGATTAATTCGTTTCACTTTCTTTTCTTGAATATAAACGATCAAAATTTTCATTGGACTAAAGTGGTAATGTAAAATTTGAAATAAACAAAAGATATATCAAATAAGTAAATATTTAATGCTACAAATTGAGTTTTAAGTTTTAACTGCACCAGATTTGAAAAAAAAAAGGTTGAAATTGAAATATATTATATATATATATATATATATTTCACATTTCTCACTTAGGAACTTTTGATATGGAGTAAAAAGGATGTAGAATATTTCAAATGTAGGAGTTTTAAAAATATTAAAGCTTAGTTTGAAGTTTTAAAAAAAAAAGTATAGCAAAATTTGAATTATTTGAAGCTCACCATCTTGTTAAAATTTGATGTATTTAAAAAATATTAGATTTGACCGAGTTCCAAGAAAATGTACGTTTTATGTAGTTGTCGCCCGACCCCACCCGCCATCGCCACCCACTTGCAGTCGACCACCTCTGCCACCCATCTGTAGCTAGCCACAAACCAACACCTCCATCGGCAGCAGCCGTCATTGCCGTTGAGAGCTATCTGTTTCATGCCATTTCCAATTATTGTTATCTTCCTACCATTATCGGCGCTGTCTGTACGCCACCAACCACAACCATGGCCACCTCTCAATAAATATGGCCAGCCACCTTTTGTCATTGCCACCAACCACATGCCACAATCATCGTTAGGTTTGATATTGCATTTGTTTTATGTCAAGCTAAACAAATAATTACCTGCATTTTTTTTTTAAACTCATTTAAACAACTTTAAAATATTTCAAATGCATTATATTTCTTTTACACATCATTATTTTTACTCTGCATTCATTTTTTCAGAAAGCTGAACAACCTTTTTAAGTTTTAACCATAGTTGACGGAATAAGCTATTCAATTTGCACACATCATATTAAAATTATAAAAAAAAGTATCAACACAAATTCATTAATTATATGCCTAAAAAATTTATTTATACACTCTTCATATATTAGAATGATAGGTATATTTGCTATATAATTAGTTCGATTAAAATTTATTTTAAATTTCAAAATATTAAAAGTACTTCCTGTCCAGGTTCAATGTGACAATTAGTTTGCTTGAGAAAAAAAAAATAAAAAATTAGTTTCTGTTTAGAGAGATAAGCTCTGGGTTTTTAGGGTTTTGGCGCGTTTTGGTGTTTTTCCCTCTATCCGCCTGGTCGAGATGGCTGCTTCTTCTCTCGATCCCCCCCCCCCCCCTACATGTTCTACTTCCTTGCTTGGGGCTGCTCCTCCTCCTCCTCGAGCTTTGTCTTATGCAAATAATCTCACGGCCCCTCCTTCGTCTCGGGAGGACTGGCCGATGTCATTTGTCAACCCTACCAAAAAGCTTTCGTTTGCGCCTTCCGAACTTACCGAAGGCAAAGGCCTGTGGGATCTTTCTCAGGTGGGATATTCGCTTGGTCAAAGGCCTTATTATGAAAGACTACTGGCGGCCATGAACAAAGCTTGGAAATTAAAAGGCTCATTCTAGCTTCTCTCCCTGGCTGATGACTTCTTCTTGCTGAAGTTCACTTCTATCGAAGACTATGATATGATCTGGTCGGGAGGCCCCTGGTTCCTACTCGGTAAACCGTTCTTCCTTCAGAAGTGGTCTCCGAAGTTTCAGCCTAGGAGGGATGAAACTGCGGCGATCCCTCTGTGGGTCAAAATCCTCAACCTTCCACTTGCTCTCTGGACCCCCTCAAGTATCTCTAAGATAGCAAGCTACATTGGTATCCCGTTATATGTTGATTCTCTCACTGCTAAGAGAACGAGACTTACCTTTACGCGTATCTGTGTGCAAGTTGATAAGTCCTCTGTTTTGCCGGATGAAATACCTTTAGAGATAGATGGTGAAGATCTTACGCTCAAAGTGGTCTATGATTAGAAGCCTTCAAAGTGCGAAGGGTGTGGCTCCCTTATTTACTCCTTCGCCCTCTGTCCCTCTAACCCTAATCCGAAACCTGCTCTTCCACCTAAGCCTATTTTTTGTGGCAGGAGTAAAAGTCGGGCTCCTGCTGCAAGGTCTGCTTCTAGGCCAGCTAGAAACTTAAATGCTATTCCTTCCACCTCCGCAATTCCTGCCCCTAATCTTGTTCCTCTCACAGGTGCTTCTTCTTTTATGCCAGTTCAGATACTTCCTCCTTCTAAACCAACTCTTGCTAAACCACTATCTCTTTCCCCTGACAAGGCGACCCCCCTTCTCAACCTCAATTTACCTCAGGAAGAAGCCTCTTCTTCAGAGCAACCTTCCCCTCACTTGTTATTGCAACCTTCACAAGTTATTCTAGCCAACAGTTTTGCAGCTCTGCCAGTGGATTCTACTGACAATCTCGTGGATGATAATATTGAAGTGGAAAGCTCTTTCACATCCAAGACTCAAGATGTTGACCTTTCTGCCTCTCACTCTAAAGCTTCCCCCTCTTCCTCCAAACCCCCTTCTACTAAAAATGACTCTCCTGCTAATAAAACAAAGCCAAAAATGGTCAAGAAGGCCAAAAAACCTAAGTAATCCATGTCCTTGCATGCTATAGCTGCTTGGAACGTTAGGGGTTTTAACAACCCTGTTAAGGCCAAGTATTGTAAAGACCTCATTGCCACCTATAGTATTAAGCTTCTTTGTATTTTAGAAGCTAAAATTCATCAATCTGTTTTGGACCCTTGGTTCTTCCACACCCATGCCTTATTCGATAATGAGAGGAGCTGTCATAACTTTGCTTGTTCTACTCCCGGCAGAATTTGGATTAAGTGGGACTCTTCCTAGGTTTCTTTTAAACCCTATTTCACCTCTTCTCAAGTGATTCACGATATTCTGGAATCTAGTTCCCTTCCCCCTATTTTCCTCTCTGTGGTTTATGCTGCTAATGATTTGGTTGAAAGGAAGGCTCTGTGGGACGATTTGCCAAGTTTTTCGACGAATGGTGATCTTCCATGGCTTTTTATGGGGGATTTCAATTGTTGTAGGTTTGAAGGAGAAAAAGCTGGGGGTAATTCCCTGTCTGCGGACAGATTAGGGGAGCTCAACAACTTTATTTTTGACTCGGGACTTCAAGATCTGGCTTCGGTGGGGCTGCTTTATACTTGGTTTAACCAACGGTGTGATAATCCTATACACATTAAACTTGATAGAATTCTGGTTAATTCTAGTTTTTTGGATCTGTTTCTTGCGGCTTATTACAAAGTTGACAACCCTTCTGGGTCAGACAACTCCCCTTTAATTCTTTTTGCTGCTCACTTAAAGAGAAACTTCTCTAGATTTATGTTCAAGACTTTTTGGACTAAATTTGATGCTTTTTGGGAAGAGGGTTTTAAAGCTTTCAATAGACATATTTGTGTCAGCACTATAGCTTTCTTTTATGATTGTTTGAAGCAGCTTAAGTTAGCCATTCGTGGGAAGGATTGGAACTCCTCTAATTTCATTTCTAACGGTATTTTAGAAATGAAAAGCATTCAGCAGCAATGCTTATCTGACATTCAACTAGATCCTTTAAATCTAGCTTTAAATGCTTCTCTCAAAGAAGCTAATGACAGTTTAGCTTCTTTTCAGTTTGCTTGGTTTTCTTGGATTTCTCAGCGGGCCAAGGCTTATTTGCTAACACAGGGAGAGGATGATCTTGGATTTCTGTATGCCAAGATTAGATCTAGAAAAAACCAGAATTCTATCAAGGAACTTTCTACTGCTTCTGGGATTGTTACTTCTCATGAGGGCTTGGCTCAAACTCTCATTAGTCATTTTAGGGAGCTTTACAACTCTCCCAACCCTCCTATGGAAAATTCCTACAATATCCCGGTTGGCAATACGGTCCCTCCCCACTTAATTCCTTCTCTTATCAATCCGGTTACAAATTAAGAGATAAAAAAGGTGGTTTTTGAGGGTAAATCCACATCTGCGCCTGGTCCGGATGGATTTTCTTTTGGTTTCTATCAAAAGACTTGGCACATTATTGGGTACCACCTGTGTAGAGCTGTTAAACACTTTTTCAAAACTGGTTCCATGACCAAAGGGGCTAAAGTCACTACTATTATGATGATTCCTAAGGGATCTCATGCTAATAACATCTCTGATTTTAGACCCATATCATTAGGCAATGTTTTTATAAGATTGTGGCTAAAATTCTTGCTAATAGATTGAAACCTATCCTTCCTTTGATTGTCAATGAGAGCCAATCGGGTTTCATTTCCAATATATGCTCTATTGATAACATTATTCTAACTTCTGAAATCTTGAGGGAGTTCAAAGATAGGCATAGGCATTTCTGTGCAAAACTGGATATCAAAAAAGCTTTTGACTCTGTTTCCCGTACTTTTCTTTTAAACAGATTGAGACAGAAAGGTTTTCCAGATGGCTTTATTAATTGGATTAGGGGTTGTATCTCGGATGTGTATTTCTCTATTTGCCTTAATGGGGCTTTGGAGGGCTTCTTCCCCTCTTCTTCTGGAGTGAGGCAGGGGTGCCCCCTCTCTCAACTTCTCTTCTGCATTATTATGGATGCTCTATCTGCTTGCCTTGATGCTCAAAATGCATTTCTGGGATTGAAAATTAACAATAGCAATTTAAATCATCTGATGTATGCAGATGATCTTTTGGTGTTTGGCCAGGCTACCAGTGAGAATGCTTGTTCTCTTAAGGAGATTCTTCATTATTTTGGTGCGGCTTCTGGTCTTCATGTTAATCCCAACAAGAGTGCCTTACTCTTCCCTAAAAGATTTGTTTCTGGGAATGACATTAATGCCATATCTGCCTGTCTTGGTATTACTTGGGTGGAAGACTTTATTACCTATTTAGGCATTCCTATTTCCTCCTCCAGACTCAATTTTTCTCACTTCCAACCCCTTATGAGTAGAATTTCTACTCTACTTGCGGGTTGGAAAGTTAAATTTCTTTTTTTTGCAGGTACATTACAATTTTTAAAGTTCACTATTGCAAAGACTATCGCCTACTGGATTCGTGGTGCTGTTATACCTAAGGCCTGTCAAAAAGCTATTAATAGAATTTGTTTGAAATTCCTCTTTTTTGGCAACATTTTGGATAAAAAACTTCATCTCATTTCTTGGAGCAAAGTGGTTCTTCCTAAATTTAAAGGTGGTTTGGGGCTTCCCTCCTTTGACTACCTGTACCATAGAATGACCACTTCCTTTCTGTTTAGAATGTATAATAATTACACTCTGATTGGGTCTTGGTATAGAGAGAAATTTGAGTCGCCTTGGAAACCTCCTATTAGTGCTTCTAAATTTTGAAAGTTTTTTTGTAGTGTGGCTGCTTCCATCCTTCCTTCTATTTCTCTCTCTGTTCATAAAAACAACAATTTATCTTTTATGTGGGATCCTTGGTGTAAGAACAAAGTTTTGGCTGAATATTGTTCCTCTCCCAGTCTATCTCATCTTAAAGTTAATACTTTTATTTGTGATGACCACTGGGCTCTTCCGACTGATTTACCTGAGGTCATCTACTCTTTTATTGCTGACATTCCTATTTGGGGGGAGCAACCAGTTCTGACTTGGGATGGCTCCCCCATTCCTCCCCCGAAGAAGGTTATTGCTCAATTCCATAATAAGTTGGATAATGTCAGCTGGTTTAAGTATATTTGGCATAAAGGGAATGCCTTGAGGTTTTCTTGCTATGCTTGGATGGCTTTAAAAGGGAAGTTAAAAACTGCGGATAATCTTATTTTAAGAGGTATTGTTGTTCCTCATTTATGCTCTTTCTGTTGTAGTAATGTTGAGAATCATTCTCACATTTTCTTTGAATGTGATTATATGTTCACTTTGCTCACGGATTTGCTCCCGGTTACTTCTAAGTTTTATCTTAGATCTAATCTGTTGCAAATTTATGATTTTCTGGATAATTTACGGGACTTTGATAAGAAGGATAAGCAATTCGGTTTTCTCTTACTTGCCACGCTTATTTATTATACCTAGAGGGAAAGGAATAACAGGCGTTTTGTGAATTTGTGGAAGTCTCCTTTTGACTTGAAGTTTGATATTATTAAGGCTATCCGTTCAAAAAGAATTCACTGGAATGGATATGATAAGCTCACAGAGAAATTTATGGGAATTCTGGGCTGATTCTCTTGTATTTGACATTGCCCTGATGGTTTTTTGTCTGGATGGTGGATTTTTGGAGGGTCATTATGTTGCTGCAGAATGGGTTAGGCCCTGTTTTTTCGTATTTTTTTATGCTGCTTCTTCTTGCAGCTGGATGCTGGTGCCTTTTGCTGGGAGTTTTTGGTCTTAGTCACGACCAGTTCAATGCTGCTTCAACACTCTTATGCATACTCATTGACTGTGGTTTTGCCTGCTACTCTGGATTTTGGGAATTTTGGGACGATGGTGAGCAAGGAATACATCAATCCAGCATCCTTGAATGGTCTTCGGGCAACCAGGTTATTTGTGGGAGGTTATTTTGGCACTGTGAGGTCGGTTCCCCTGGAATTTGGCAACCAGTGCATTTTGTTGGATTTTGGCTTTCCATAAGCCTGATCTTGATGCAGCTATGATGTAGTTCTTTATTACATGACTCCATTTTGTATTTCCCTTATCCTCTCATTGTTTTTGTAATGTAATGTATTTCTTTTCTTAAGGTTTTGGGGTGGTATAGGTTTTTTCTATACTTACTTGTAACTAGTCTTTGTAATTTTCATTGATTAATATATGGGCTTTTGCCCCCAATTCTCCCAAAAAAAATTGAAAAAAATTATTAACATATTGAAAATAAAATTCTCCCACAATAAATTTATGTTCAGACATTTAGGCATAATTTGGGACGATTTTTTTAGTGTTTCTTAAAATAATAAGAAAACTGTCACAAAACGAATCCTTAAATTTTTTTCCAAACAGTACTACTTCTCTGTTGTAATCACTTTAAGCTAAAGACCATTAATAACTCCATTGCCTAATTACTATAAATTCAAATTTGAAATTCAAAGGAATGATCTATCATTTCTGACTAAACAAATTCGAGATTAAGCAATTTTAAGCTTTTAACAACAACAGCCAACAACCTACCAAATCATCTAATTAGATGAAAATGCTATCTATCTACCCCATAACAATTTATTATGGGATTTAAATAAACTTAATGAAGACTAAAGTTTTATTAAATTATACGCACTAACATAGTAACATAATACAAATAGGAAATTAATATTTTATATGCGCTAACATAATACTTTATACACTCATAAATCATAATACTTGCATGATAATACTCTTAATATAATTAGTCATCTTATTGCACATTAGATTTGACAACTACATCAAGTCTTTATTCTACTACGTGGGGTCGGCTATATGAATTCTTTTTCTCGATTGTGTCATGTTAATATTCAAATTCTCATTTAAATCTAATAAATAAAGTCCATTTCTAATATTTTCTAACTAAGTCTTTTTAGGTTTACCTATATCTTTCTTAACATAAGTCAAATCTAATACATTCACTTTCCTAATCAGGTCATTCATAAGGTTGTTGTTTTATGTGGCCAAACCAACTAAGGTGACTCTCTCAAATCTTATCTTCCACCAGAGCTACTGCAAGCTTTTCACGTATATGCTCATTTCATATCTAGTCTCTTAAAGCCACTCATCAACTTGAACATTATCATCTCTGCAACATTTAACTTAATATTATGATTTTTTTTAATGGCCAATATTTTACACCATAAAACATTGCACATCATATTTGACAGAACTAATTTTTTTTTTTTAATTTTCTTATAATAATAATCTATTTTGAAAGATTAAAACTTACTATCTTTTCAGATCCATCATGTGAAACCCTTTAAGGAAAAGAATCTAAACTCTTAAAAATCGAGACATTTTTTAGTATAATGGTTAAAATTCATCAAGAAACTATGCAGTTAAGCATGCCCATCCGGAAGAAATCTTAAGATTGATGACCTCCTTGGAAGTTGCGCCAATACATAAAATCGTGAGACCCTTTAGTTAAATCGAACATTATCTTGATAGTTACTAGTTTGGACTTTTGCAAATGGTATCATAGCAATACACCAACCGAAAGATGGGAGCTAAGTGCTATTCAAGATAAAATGCTACGCCATGGGAGCAACCTCTTGAACCCTGTATAAGATAAAGAAATACTTGGCGAGAGTCACCATTTGAACTTGTATGGGTCACCTCTAGAATCCTATATGCCTAATGGATGATTATGGAATAAAGATGTTGATGAGAACATCAATTACTTTAAAGGGGGAGATTAAGTAAACGAAGCTAAACTCTTAAAAATCTCAGAGTTTTTTGGTGTGATGGTTGAAGTTTTATTAAAAAAAACTCGCAGTTAGCATGCTCATCCTGAAGAAATCTTGGGTGGCAGTTTAGAAGTAACTAAATATGTTTCCCTTTTCTTACGGAATGTATTCATCATTGCAAGATCGCAGTCAACTATAAAATTAAGAATTCGTTTGGGACAACTTTCTTATTATTTTATAAAGCAGCTTTCTAGTATAAAAAATTTTAGAATTAAAAACTTTTGTACTAAAAAGTTGCTTTAGCTAGAAAGTCGTCCCAAATGAAACCCAAGTATAACAACTTCTATAATATTTCTTCATGTTATAATTGTGCACTCATCTCTTCTCAAAATCATTTTTTAAATTTATTTTCTTATTCAAGTAGTGTAGCATAAGCACTATCCACATTATTAATATCCTTCATGATAATTATCTTCATTGAATTAATCTATTACTAATCCTACTCTTCTACAAAATTTGTCCTTTAAATATTTATCTTCATTGAAAATTCTATAAGATGGTGGTGAGACCTGCAATGTTTTATGGTACTGAATGTTGGTCATTAAAAGAGAAGCATAATACTAAGTTAATTAAAAAAAAATACTAAGTTAATTGTTGTAGAGATGAGGATGCTTAGGTGGATGAGTGGCTTTACCCTTAGAGATATGATATGATATGAAATGAGCATATACGTGAAAAGTTTGGAGTAGCTCTAGTGGAAGATAAGATTAGAGAGAGTCGCCTTAGATGATTTGGTCACATTAAACGGAGGCCTTCCGATGACTCGGTTAGGAAAGTTGAGGTATTATATTTGACTTCTGTTAAGAAAGGTAGAGTTAAACCTAAAAAGACTTGGATAGAAAATATTGGAAATGATATTTCTTTATTAGATTTAAATAAGAATTTAACTTTTAACATGACACAATGGAGAAAAATGATTCATCTAGCCGATCCCACGTAGTGGAGCAAAAGCTTGATGATGATGATGTTGTTGTTAGATCTCATACACACTTCAATTATTAATATTTTCAATATACATGGTAAGATTTTTGAAAATTCATATGATCAGTATGAATCTCGAGATAATATTTAAATAGAAAAATTTTAAAATTAAATTTAGTATCATTCAAAAATTGATTTCAGTAAACTTATAGTCCAACTAAATGTCTCGACGAGTCAAACATATCGATGCTACAAATGATTTGATTTGATTCCAAATGAGCATAGACCAATCACTTAAATTATTTTTGAAAACTTTTGAACATAAGTATAATAGACCGGCCAATTAATCTTTTTTCCTACTTTTCATTGTATAATGTATAGTTAAATTATGGCACACCACTTGCAATATTATTTTTATTTATTTTTCATCACAATCATATTAAGTTGTGTCATATCACTTAATGGTAATATCCTAATCAGTCTTTGCCCACTTTTAAATCATGACTTTCTAGAAATGCCCAATAATTATATAAAAAGACATATAATCACAATAAGAGAGACTCATAGTGACATCCACTAATATAACAACAATATCAAGCTTTTATCTCACTAGGTGGGTTGGCTAGATGAATCTTTTTACTCCATTATGTCTAATTAAGAGTCAAATTCTCATTTAAATATAATAAAATATATGTCATTTCTGATATTTCTCTAACCAATTCTTTTTAGGCCTATCTCCACCTCTCTTAACATAGGCTAAATCTACTACATCTACTCTCCTAAGTGGGTCATAAGAAGGCCGACATTTTATGTGACCAAAGCATCTAAGATAATTCTCTCTAATCTTTTTTGCTTGTGGAGCTACTCCAACCTTTTCGCGAATATGCTCGTTTCACATTCCATCTCTAAGAGTAACATCCATTAATATTATTAAAAAAAGTCCATTAATCCTCTCTCTTTCATAAAAAAAAATATTTATAATTTAACTTTTAGAATAATTGCATGATCTATTTCAACCATAATATACTATTATAGTAGTTGGGGTTGAGTCCAATTTGCTTATTAAAATTAATTTGATCCTGTCATTTATTTGGTTGTTGTAATTAATAAATTCTATTATTTATTGCTTGTTAAGGACTTGACATCCCTATGGCCTATGGAACCTTTATGTCTCTATCTATTTTATGCTTATCTAAAATTAAGGTGCCTATTGTTTATTTTCTATGAAAATGAATATTTCTTGATTTGATTAAAATTATTCAAAAAATTTAACATTTCTCAAGACATAAATTTCACAAGTATTTATTAAATTTTGGGCTGCGATATTATGATTATAATTTAATCAGAATAAATATAATATTTATTAAATTTATTTTAAAATTAATAAAATATATAATTAATCTACCAAAATTTATGTTATAATTAACTCAAAATAAATTTAATGAGAATAAATAATAAATAAGCATTTTTTTATTTGTCAAAAATTGATTATCTACAATAAGAATATATTTTTTAAAAAAATGCGAAGATTAATTATTTAAAAATTACTTAAGCAAATATACAGAAATATATTTTAAATTAAAAAAATAAAATAAAGGTGCAAAGAAATATGCCACACTTCTGATGCATGGGGGATCATCCACTAGACTAAATAAACAAATAAATAAAATTAAAGCTCTCCAATGAGAGAATATATATATATATATATATAATATAATTTTTTTCAATAATATTTTAAAATTATAAAATATTACTAGTATATTTAAAAAGATATTGTTTTTTAAAAATATGAATTTTATTAAAATTTATTTTTTATGTAATTTTTTTAAAGTATTTTATGAATAAAATAAAATTATATTAATATAAACATCTTCTAATTTTGATACAAAATCATTAAAATTAAATATTTTATCTTCAAAATAACTATAAACACCTTCATTTTTTTAATAAATTGAAAACTTAAAAATTTAAATATCCTATTTCATAATATTATAAATGATTTTTATTGGATTTAAATAAAAATTTGACTCTTAATATGATAAAATGAAAAAAAAAGCATTTGACTCCACATGGCAGGATAAAGACTTGTTACTGTTATTGTTGCTACTACTGTTATTATTGTTGCATATTTCAGAATTTAAATAAATCATAAAAAATTATCAAACCATTTAAATAAATCATAAAAAATTATCAAACCATTTCCATACAAATTCAAAAGTATACAAGCATTGCTTGAGAAGAAAAGATGCTTAGAGGAAGAAGCACCACCACTTTTCTTTGAAGAAAATTCAATGATTGAAAAGTTTGAGAAAGCTCCAAATTTTTGTTTTATTCAATTAAATATAAGAGATTTGATAGAAAGTTGAAAGAAGTCCACATTTGTATGAATTAGCCAAAAACAAAGACTACTGCACTTAATTTAATTAATTATATTTTTTTTTTATAAAAAAATAAATATTTTACTATTATCTATATTTTAAATTTCTAGTAATTCAATGCATATATAATTTTAAGATAGAAATTTAATAAATTCTTAATTTATTGTCCATAAATTAAGTATATTTTTATAATTTTAAAATAAATTAATATTTTCCTATAATTTTTTTAATGATATTTGCATCTCAAAATGAGTATTTTTTGTGTTATGTTGCATGCATTAGAAACAAGTCAAAAAGCAACAAAGTTTTTCTTAGCCAGGAAAGTATAGAGGACATCCAAATCCTAAATAGAAGTCAAATAATCGATATGAATTTATATTAATATAAAACAAACATGCAAAGTCTATAAGATTATGTATTAGGGTTTATTTGGGACTATTGCTGTTTTTTATAAGGTGACGATAAAACTGTTGCGGAAACATCAACTTTTTTTAAAATCTATTGTAGAAAGCAGCTTCTTAGCATACAATTTTTTAAAAGATATTTTATTATTTATTGCTCATCATAAATGTTGACTTGTAACTACCTAAAAGCACCCCACGATCGCAAGTAGGAGTGTCAATATTTGACCCGACCTAAAAATCCGATCCAAAAATTTCGGGTTCGGGTTAGGGATTTCGACCCGTTTGTAAAATCGGGTCGGGTTCGGGTTGACCCGGAAACTCGAAATCGACCCGGAAACTCGAAATCAACCCGGTTTGACCCGTTTTTAATTAATTCAGGAGTGTTTTAATGGATTTTTATGAAATAAGTAAATGATATTTCAAAAAATTATAAACATTATTGCTCAAATTAAATTAATCTTAATTTATTTTAAATTAATTGAAGTAAATCTTACCTTAATTTGATTTAGATTTAAATAAATTGAATTAAATAAAAAAAATTAATAAAATATATCCGAATCGGGTCGGGTTCGGGTTGGGAAAACCGACCCGTTTGCAAAAACGGATCGGGTTGAATAGTGTCGGGTCAATTTCAGGTAGGACCCGAATTCGACCCGTGACCCGGTTTTGTCAGCCTAATTGCAAATAAACGCTCGCATACGCTCTCTCACGCATACATAAACGAAAGAAAAGGATTTCAGAACTTACAAACTGAGCTCAAGTTGCTTCCGACCTAAATAGGTAGAATAAAAATGCAGATTTCTCAAAATTCCCAGTAAACAAAAGGCAGAACTTTTATCCAAATAGGTATTAAAGGGTAATTTGGCATAAAATTATAATGAATTTTTTAGATAATATGCTTTTAAATTTCATCTGAAAATTGATTTATACCATCAAATTTATTCGATTTCAATCTACACTTGTTGCGTCCTGGAATATTCACGGCGGTAGAGAAATATTTAGTTTAACGTCTTAGCATTGTACGAAGATCCAGCACACAATTAGATAAATGAGAGGGTGTAGCATTCATAAGAGACACCAGAGTTTTTGTTGACCTCGATTTTGCCTAGACTCGGGCCTGAAGGGTTGACTTGGTCAAATTGACCAAGTCAGACCCCAAGACCCTCTCCAATAGGCTCGTGGGGTTGAGTCGAGTCTGTTGAGCCCGAGCTTGGACCCTGGGTCAACCCGGTTGACCAAGTCAACCCAGGTTGACCACTTAGCCCATTTAAAGCCCAAATCAAGTTTGGATGCACTTGGACCTTGGCTTGGCTCAATCCCTCATCCCCATGGCCCCCCCATTGACTGGTTTGACCAAGTCAAACGTGGACTTGGTCAACCATGACTCTAAATAAGTCATAATCACCTATTTAAGAGAGATTAAGGCCCATTTAATGAGAAATTTAATGTCCCTTCGTTTTGAATTGAAATCCACGGCCAAATCTGAGGGGTTTCCCTCCAAATCACCTCAGGATTAGATCCTAGCCGTTGGCCATAGGATTAGGAGCTTTAAATACCTAAAATTAGGTCTTGGGAAGGGACTTTTGCTCTTGCTTTCTCTAGAGACGGCCACAGCCTCTGAGATTTTGTGAGAGTGCTCCCACATCCTTCCCACACCTTCCCTCATCGAATCCCGACAGACAAAGCTCGCCGGCGGTGAGATCCCGGCGAACCCGTGACCAATTTGCTTCCAGGGATTCTTCCGGCCAATCGAGACCGTTTCAGAGCTTGAGTTCAACAGGAGACTTGTTCTAGAGGAGTCCACAAATCCAACGAGCCAAAGATCTCCCGAATCCATCCATTGGATCGAGGTAAAACCTAAACCCTAGGTTAGATCACTTGGAGTTAAATAAGTTCATACATAATGCATCATAGTCCGTAAGAACTATTCCCCATGAATGCTCTTCGTCCCTAGTACCCGTGTTTAAAATTTTACGAAATTATATTGAGCGAATCGAGAGAACGAAATAAAAAATGGTTCTAGGGCTCGGAATCTGTTCTGCATGAGCGGGAGCCAGTTTGAGCCGTTGATCTATTGATCAACGGTCCGGATGCCGCCGTTCCGAGCGGGGTTTCGACTAGGGATCCGATTTCGCGGCATGTTCGCTTGTGCGACTCGATCGTGGCCGTTCATTCAGAACCGCGCCGGATCAGACGGGTGCAAGCCCTCGTCTTACGTGGATGAGTGAAAACGCGTGGACCCCACGCGCTTTTCAATCATCCCGTGATGATTGTGCCGTCTCCGGAGTCCGCGCCAGCCAACGGGAGGCCGCCGCGTGGCGCACCGAGCCGCCGCACGCGGTTTTGACCGCCGTCGCCGCGTGTCAGCGCAGGATTGGCCGCCGCCGTTTTTTTTTTATATGAAAATTTTTTCTTTAAAATTATATTTTAACTCATAAATCTTCAAAAAAATCATAAAAAATCAGTTTTTCGTCCGATTTTTGCGTACAATACCTCGTTGGATTCGTATCGTCGTCCTCTACCTGATAAAAAACTTTTTTTTTTATAAAAATGATCTATGGATTTTAATTTATTTTAAAAACAGCAATATAACCTTTTTTTATTATTATTTAAATAATTATTTTTTTATGTAATTAGTATTATATTACTATTTTAATAATTATTTATCATCATAACCATTATAAGCTTACTGTTTTGTATTATTATTATTATTATTATTATTATTATTATTATTATTATTACAAAAAGAAGTATTTTTTTTTACTAACTAAATATTATTTTAACTACTTAGATTATTTTAATTACTAAAATATATATATTATTATTACATATACATATATATTTAAATTATTTTAGGCTTCAGAACTATTAAAGCATTATTTTATGATATTTTATTTTATTATTATATTATTTATTTTTGATTATCTTAAAATCTACTTATTGTTTTAAAACTTCGAAAATCCATAACTTTGTCGTTTTAAGTCTGCTGTCGACGCACAGCACCTTGTTTTGGATGTACTCTGAATTCTGCATATTTTAAAACTATTTTTAGATGAAAATTTTGTCTGTACTTTCTGTTATTTCAAAAACAGCAAAACTACACTATTTTAAAAATATTATTTTATTGTATTTGAACTTGTAAAATTCGTATCTTCGTCATTTTAAATCGGATTTTTGCGCACAGCACCTTGATTTTAGCGTATTTGGATTCTGCACATGCTGGAACTAGGATTATCTGAAATTTTTAGGTCTGTGTGCAATTATTTTCAAAACAGCCAGCTGCGCTATTTTAAAATTATTTAATTATTGTCTTTAAACTTCGAAATTGCGTAACTTTCTCGTTTTAAGTCGGATTTTGATGCACAGCATCTTGTTTTGGGTGTATCTGAAATTCTGTACAGTGTGGAATCACTTCTGGGTGAAAATTCTGTATAGATTTTCTGATATCTCCAAAACAGTGAAATGACATTTTTTTTAAATACTATTTTATGATATTTAAACTTCGGAAAATCATATCTTCGTCGTTTCAACTCGGATTTTTGCGTATAGCCCCTCGTTCTTTTCAGAAAAGCGAGCTTTATGTTTTGAAACCATTTCCAGCCCCTGATTTTGACTGTTTTGACATATTACTTTTTTGGATTCGATTATTCTGGTATTTTCGATATTAAATATTGATTATAACATTATTTTCTGGATACAAACTATTTTCAAATCGCTTGAGACTTCGTTAGGGTGGTCAGCGGGTTTCCATATACTCATGTATTATGAATTGATTTATTTTCAATTATTTTATTTTCCAAAAATATATTTATATCTATAAGTATTTTCAAATTATTTTAAAACTACTTATACCTAAATCCTAACTTTGGGAGACCCGCTATCGTATGAAATTTTAGACATGGATCTTATGTGTGAAGAGCAATCATGGGGGAGTGGGTTAGTGAATGGTTGAGTCTCAATCATTCACTAATCCTCTCTTTAAGTGTTTGTCCTTTTATTTTCGTAGATTGCATGTGTAGGTCGCACCACGAGCACTTAGTTTAGGTTCTCCTAGATCTAAGGACATGGCGTGTTTATTTTATTCTTGTACTCCCATGCATTTATTACCTGAAGGGTTAGATTAAACATCACTTTAAACTCCTACAACGTAGTGACACTCTAAGGTCAAAAATTAAGGATCTGTCTAGCGAACTTAGAAGTTTTCTAGGGACTAGGATAGACCCCAGAACGACATGAAAACTGTAACACTTAAACTTAGTGACATCTGAAACCTCCCAGAATTTTCTAGGAATTTTTAGGAGCTTTTAGAGCCCTTAATTAACTAACCCTAATTAACTGGTTAAATAAGGTCCCGAGACCTTCCAGAAAATACAATAAATATATTTTTGGGTCAGAAAATTACCCATAATACCTCAAACTGACCAGAATCTGATCCTTGACCTTAGATAAATAGGGCTCCTTAGTTTGACTCTAGGTTAACCCTAAATTTGACCATAGGTGGAAATTACCTTTTTGCCCCTAATAAATCATTAAAAATTATTAAAAATCCCAAATCTTCCCCAAATCCTAGGAAATCACTTTCTCAGGTCATCCCCGACTTTTGGGAGTGATTCGACTCAGTTTGGGGCTGATTTGGGCCAAAACAGTAAAATTGGCCCTTCTCTAATTAATTTAGAAATTTCCATAAATATCCCGATTTTAGAAAACTCATAACTAATTGTAGAAGACTCCAAATCAGGCAAACTCAGTGGCATTAGACTCCTATTAGGGTCTAGTATTTATTAAAATTATTAGATTTTCAGAAACCAACTTAAATTAGAAAGTCAACTGTTTGGTCAACCCTAGTCTATAGGATAGGGCCCGAAACTTAGAAAATTCATAACTTTGCCTAGAGAACTCCAATTTCAGCCTACTACCTGTCTAACTACTCGTATTAAGGTCTAGTATTTTCCTAAGGTGTTAGGGATCCCAAACTTAGCCTTTTTCCCATAGTGACTTTTTGGACCCTCAGCTTAATTCCTAGGAGGACCTAGAACTTTCTAAAATTGGCTAATATCACTTAAACTTTAAATGTCAGTATCCTAAGCTCTTAAAATTGAACAACAAACTAAAATAATTAAAATGGACCTAATTCACTAATATTTGAATTTCAACTAAAATATCCTTTTCAGACTCTCAACAAATATGAACTCTAGATAATTTCAACTAACTACCCATCTTAGGGTCTATCCAAACCACACTAGCCTTACACACACATAGAATGGTTTGCTAGGGCACCACTTCTAGATCTAGGTTAGGCCGCTGGGTTTTATTTTTCTGCTGTGTGCCGGAGCTTTCCGTGGTTTTCACTGTATGCTGTTTGAAAAAATGATTGGTGTGTTTGCTTACTTTTTCTGCACTCTGGATGTGAGCGTTAGACTTACCCATAAGTTAGGAGCGCTATATATATACTGTTCTTCCGTGCAGGTGGCCATGCTCATGCTGATAAAAGGGGGGAGCAATGTCATGATTTCTAATAATGTCTTTTATGCAGGTGCTTGCTCAGCTCTCCCTAAATAAAAATGAGGGCTAAATTAATAATTATAACTGCACAGATGGAGCTGCTTAGCCCTCATAATTAAGAGCATGGCTTGGCACAGGGTCAATGGTGTTAGCATTTTCATTTTCATATAAACTGCTTGGGATGATTTTTATTAGGATAACCTTGCAGGAATTCTTAGATGTACTATTTTCAATTCATGTAAAATTTGTAATAATTGTTAAGAGTTGTGAAAACAACTATGAGTTGGGATATTCTTATCCAGCTCGGATTCTAAAAGAAGAAGGCATCCCTAAGGGGAGAGTCTTCTTCCATTTGGAAGATCGAGCTGGATGGCTTTAGATATCCAAAGAGAAAAGGCAATACCCCATACTGGGGGAATTGTCTCTTCGTTTGGATATTCAAGCCACGACGGATCCAAGGAGTCCAAGGAGGAGAGATCCAAGGAGTCCAAGGAGGGGAGATCCAAGAAGCCCAAGGAGAAGATATCCAGAAGACTAAAGATTGAAGACCCAATATCTCACTCAAAGTTGTTGGCGTCTGTCATAGGCTTAGAAATCCGGGTTGTCGGCAGTGGTGCCCGGCCACTTTACTTTCCTGCATACCCTGGGTTTAATTAAAGGGCAGTTGGCCTATGGACATTTACTTGATTTGTTGGATTTATATTGATGTGTTTACTCGATTGCGCAGTAGAAATTGCATGCTTTTCTTAGGTTTCTTTCTTGCATGTCGCTTTTGTTTTTCGCCTGGATTTCGTTAGGCTCTCTAAGGACTAAAATTTTTTCTACTCATAACTAATTTCCAAAATTTTAAGTTTTAAACAACATAGAAACTTAACGAACTTAGGGAACTGCCGGAACCGTCCGGGGTTGCATGCATATTACTGCATTTCTCTTTCCTTGCTATAAGACATCTCCCTGCCTGCGGGTAGAGTCCGGATAATCTGGCCTATGAGGATGAAGTGCCGGACCTAGGGAGACCCAGTCTTTTCTAAAAAAATATTTTATATTAAGCCTGTTTTTAAAATCTAAAGCATTCATGAGCTGACAATTCAACTAGCATGCATTGCATTAGTAACTAACTAATTAAAATTTAATTGCATTAGCTAGGAGCATCTGACCTACATAAGTCCAGGACCAATTAGGAAATTCTCTAGATGTCGGTCCTATTTCCAACAACTGTACCACCCACCCATCTTTCATCATTGACTTGACAGTATAGTTTTGAATCGATTAGGTGGTTAGTTGGCTCCCCCATCCAGGCCGGGATAAGTCCAGATCTTTGTATTGCATTAGCTAGGACACTGGTCTTAGTGTGTGTCGAACACTAAGTCCAATTTAGATTTAGGGTTCGAGGCTACTACACTCGGTCTCGTAGTATGCCTAAAATAGTAGGTAGGTTCCTTCTTTTCAGGGACTCTAAATCCTACTTATCTGCGTCACAGGATGACGTCACCTCTATCTCTTCTCTCACGCATGTGATCGAGTGCTTGATTTATTTTCTCCATTTTCTATTTAGTACCCTAGAGCCTCCGAATGTTGGTATGAACCACGCATGTCTGATTCATCCATTTGGGACCTTTCTCCCTTTTTGAGTAGGACTTCTTAGTCTATACCCTCGTGTCAATCCCACTTTAAGAGAGGATAATCTATGATTCTTAATCGAGAGTTTTCTCAGGCTCCGGCCTGAGATGTAATTAACCACGGGGGCTTGCGCCCGTGGGAAACTTGGTTCTCACAATCTACTAAACCCCATTCGAACTTTTTCGGGTGGGGGAAACCCGTGACTAGGTCGTGTATATTACTATCCATCGAGGTGTGTTGGTGACAGCCTCTATCCTCAATGGTTAGTCGTATGCACGATCCAATCTGCCCTTCCAATTGACCCGTTCGCGCGGTGCTCTTTCGGAGGTCCACAGTTTTTACGTGGAAAACCCCTAAAAAGGGGAAAAAAACCACGGGGCCTAGCCCAGTTTGAATGAATCCACTAGTATTTGCAGTCGATTACAAATGAGGCCGTTCCTTTGGAGAAGGCCTTGTATTGATGTAGCAACTATACATCATATAGATTGCATTACATGGTAGGAGTTACATATACATGTTTGTTTGGTCAGAAGGATCATAGTCGACAGGAGACCGGGGTCAGAAAGACCGTTGTCTGGTGATGGAGGTCGGAGTGACCGTAGTAGGCGACGGAGGTCGAAAGGACCGTAGTCGGCAGGAGACCGGGGTCTGAAAGACCGTTGTCTGGTGATGGAGGTCGGTGTGACCATAGTAGGCGATGGAGGACGGGAAGACCATAATCGGCAGGAGATCGGGGTCTGAAAGACCGTTGTCTGTTGATGGAGGTCGGACGAACCTTAGTAGGCGACAGAGGTCGGGGGGACCATAGTCGACAGGAGACCGGGGTCAGAAAGACCGTTGTCTATTGATGGAGATCAAACGGACCGTAGTAGGCGACGAAGGTCGGGAAGACCGTAGTCGGCAGGAGACCGGGGTCAGAAAGATTGTTGTCTGTTGATGGATGTCGGACGGACCGTAGTAGGCGACGTAGGCCTGAAGGACCATAGGCGGTAGGAGACAAGGAGTCAGGTGTTAGACCCAGTGTCACTTGGAAGATCGGGTATTCAGCGGGATGTAGGGACTGAACGTCGGGCCTTAAGCGGGACGTCGAGTCTTCAGCAGGACGTAGGGACTGAACGTCGGGCCTTAAACAGGACGTCGGGTCTTCAACATGACGTAGGGATTGAACGTCGGGCCTTAAGCGGGACGTCGAGTCTTCAGCAGGATGTAGGGACTGAATGTCGGGCCTTAAGCAGGACGTCAGGTCTTTAACAGGACGTAGGGACTGAACGTCGGGCCTTAAACAGGACGTTGGGTCTTCAACAGGACGTAGGGATTGAACGTCGGACCTTAAGGCAGTGGTGCAATGAAAATCCGGCGAGGCTTCGGTGGTGGTCCGGCGAGGTTCATGCGGTGGTCCGGCGAGGTTCCTGCGGTGGTCCGACGGTGTTCCTACGGTGGTCCGGCAGTGGTCCAGCGGGACTTCTGCGGTGGTTCGGCGGTGGTCCGGCGGCCGTCGAGGAGGAGCTTCCTTCTTCTCTTCTTGCTTCGACCTCTTGCTTGGATCCCCTCTCATGAGAAATGAGGGCTCTATTTATAGATTTTCTGGAGTGGCATGGCCCGTAAATAGGTGTGAGATCAGGGGCGAATAGGGAGTGGTTGAATGGACGGCCGATATTGAATCCTATGATTGTGCACCGTTCGTTGGTCATTTGAATGCCTTAGTGATGTCGGAATTTAGTGATCTTGGGCTCGTTGGATTCGTCTCGTCGAGCCGTTCGATTCGAGTATAAGCTCGTCAAAATCGGAGTTCGTTTGGTAACTCAAATTGGGGTTTGAACCTTCCAACAGCGCTTTGGGTCCATGATTTGGACCCATTTGGGCTCGGATTGGGTCGAACTTGGTTTCGTTGGGTTCGTATTTCCGAGACGCTCCGTTTGACTGTAAGCTCGCTGAAATCAAAGTTCGGATGCTCTCGAAATTAAATTTTGAAGTTTCCAACTAGCTTTTTGCCTTGAGATTCGTGCCCGATCAAGATAATTTTTTGCATGACGTATCAACACTAAATAATAAAGGTTCAAAATTTTTAAGTTTAGCTATTTTCAACAAATTTTGATGCTTTTAATATATAATTATAGAAACAAAAATAAATTAAAAAAACTTTTAATTCTTAAAATATTTTTTAAATTAAAAACGTTAAAAATAACTGAAATCAAATTCCAAAATTAAAATTTTAATTCTAATTTTAAGATTTCTTTTCTTCAAAGTATTTCATCAAGTATAATAATATTAATAACAAAATCATATAACAAGATAGGCCAATATTATTTTGAATTTTTAAAAGTATTTTCTTATTAATAAACAATTAATTTAATATTGATTATATGATAAATCTATAATAATTAAATTTTTTTTATAACTTCTTATGTAATTTATTTTAATTTATTAGTTTAGCGTTTAGTCTTTCAAATAAAAAGTTCTGAATTTAAAATCTATGTATAAGTTTAAAATTAAATTCGATAAAAAAATAATAATAATATAATCAACTTGTGGCTTGGCGTTTAAAGCGTGGGCTGTACTTTTCGTTGCAGGAACGCACGTGTACATAAATTTTTTTTTTTTTGGACATTTAGGCCATTTAAGTCAAACTCAGGGGCGGAACCAGCCCTAATTTTCAGGGGGGGCAAACTTATAAGACATATATGTCGGGAGTCCAGAAGGGCAGTGTCCCCTATCGGGGTTCGACCAGTTGGGGGCAATTACGTAAAGACCATAGTATTTTAAAATTTTTAGGGGGGGGGGGGGCCAATTGCCTAAAAACCCTTGTAATAAATACTAAAAAATGAATAAAATTGGATAAATTACCTAAAATCAACCATATAAAAAATTTGAGAGGGGGCAATTGCCCCCCTGACACCCATTGGGTTCCGCCCCTGGTCAAACTCACACCCACAACGCATACACAAAGACTTGAACCCAAAACCTCTTAGTTGGAAGCATAGACTCTCAACCAACAGGCCAAGACGACCTGTGTACGTGTACATAAACTCTTATGCTTATTTTTTCTTTCTTAGATGGCTTCACTCCATAGAGAAATTATTTTATGTGGAGTCTACGGGAAGAATTATTCGTGCTGTGAGACTGTAAGTGTACATATTATTAGTACACAGTGTGTATATTAATTTGAAACACACTGTGTATAAAATATATACACTTATATGTCCAGACGGTTCTTTGAAACACACTGTATATAAAAAGATACGCTCATATGTTCGAACGATTCTTCCCGTCTAGATTCTGCACAGAATAACTTCTCCACTCTACAATATATACTCTCTCCACTCTCCTACTTAGCAGCAACATTAGAGACAGCAGAGCAGCTGGTAACTTCTTCTTCTTCTTCCTCTTCTTCCATATTTAGAGTGAAGAGTTTCAGCATGGGAGAAGGCCAAGAACTGCAGCTCCATATCAGAGGTTGCTGCTTCTCTGTAACATCTATATTTTTTCTGCAACTTCATCCTCAAGCATTTTCCTTGTCTGTTCTTGTTAGTAATACTGGCAGGTAACTATATATAATTCGTAAGGGCTGTTTGGCTACTAATATGATTTAATTAAGTAGGGTTTAGCAGATGTTGGAAATCAGGATGGAGGCGTTCGTTTGTGAAATTTTTTGATCAATATTTGTACGATTTAGGATTTATGAAGGAGAAAAAGATGTCTTGACGACGGATATTATAAGGTTTAGCAGCACCATAATGAGAAGTGTAAGGCTTCGTTTGTGAGGCTTTTTTATTACTTTTTAAAACGGAGTTTTAAGACAAAAGTTTTTATTTTTTACTAAAACTCCGTTTTAGAAAGCAATAAAAAAGCCGTCCCAAACAAAGCCTAAATCTCTTTAAGGATTATAACCAACTTGCTGTTGCTGGGAGTGTTTCAAGCTATCAGAGTTTTGTTCTAAAATAAGATTTTGAAGTGATTAAGTTCCACCTAATATGAAGATTATTGGGCTGTTTTGCTTTATTACAGGATTTGAGCCTGCCAAACAGGATTTAAGCAGTCGGCAGAACTCAATTTTTTCAGTAAGGCTTCGTTTGGTCGAGCGTAATTACGTCTTTTTCGGTTGAAATCGAAAAAAAACGGATGTTGTTTTATGTTTGTTTAGACAACTTTTGTAAAAATCATTTTTCTAAAACTCCGTATATCTGCCGATCTGAGAAGGAAAAAAGTTTAAGGGAAAAAAGGCGTCGGGAACTAAACGAGGCCTAAATCCCGACCGATTTACTAAATCATGGAGTTGGCAGAAGAGAAGAAAGAGGAGCAAATCATCAATAATTGATTAGGAATTAATTTAACTAATTTAATTAATATAAATTTAAAATTAATTTAATTAGATACTTAATAAAATAAATAATAATTTAATAATCAATTAGATGATTACTTTAATAAATAATAAATAGACAACTATTAAAATGAATAATAGTAGTTATATAAATAATTAGGTTAAGTAATTATGAATAAAAAAGTAAATTTAAATTTTTAGGCCTTTAAATTCTGAATTATATTGCCGCACAATTTCACAAGATTTAATATTTATGTTGCCAAACAGTTTTCAAAATTTAATTTTAGTATAAATATGAATTTACAGGATTTAATAAATCATGCTAAAATTAAATCCTGTTTGTTGCCAAACAACTCCTATATGTTGAGAAATTATTCTGTGCGACATTAGACCGTCTGGAGATGAATCAAAATGCATCACATCATCCGGAACACAATATTACACAACAAAAATATGACATATGACACGTTTTGATTCGCTTCCGGATAAAATTGGTATATGCACAGAATAATTTCACCTATATGCTAGAGCTCTGTTGGATAAAGGGAGTAGTGGAAGGAGGGAAAGAGAAGGTGCAAAATATGACGATTTTTATGTAACATTTTTGTTTTTGCTCTCCCATCATCCATTCTCAAGCTCTCTCTTTGCAATTTATCAAGATAACTCATGCAAACAATCTCAAGCAATGCTAGCTTTTTTACTGAATTGATTACTTCAGATATAAGCAATTTATGTTTTTTGAATGGAAATTTGCTAGTTTTACGGCTTTTTACCTGATCTCTGGTACCATTTGTTCAAAACAAAACTAACTTTTTTGCTCCAGAACCAGCAGATCCAGCACGTTCATCCCCAAAGGAGGCAACTTTCGCTCAATCCCAATCTTCCTTCAAGGTAAAAAAATGGCAATGGTGGTTCCTCCTCTTCATCTACAGCTTCTTAATCCTAGCCGGGCAGACTTCCGGGACCCTCCTCGGCCGTTTCTACTTCAAACAGGGCGGTAAGAGCTTGTGGATGGCCACCATCGTCCCATCCTCCGGCTTCCCTCTCCTGATCCCCCTCCTCCTCATCCTACATTCCTCCTCCACCGCCGCCGCCGACGCCACCGTTTCCCGTCCGTCCACCGCCAAGCTCGCCGCAATCTACATCGGCTTAGGCCTCATCGGCAGCGGCAACAACCTCATGTACTCCTACGGCCTCCTTTACCTCCCCGTCTCCACCTTCTCCCTCGTCTGCGCCACACAACTCGCCTTCAATGCCGTCTTTTCTTACTTCCTCAACTCCCAAAAGTTCACTCCGTTCATCTTCAACTCCATCATCCTTCTCACCCTAGCGGCTGCTCTCCTCGGCGTTCACTCTGACGGAGGCTCCGCCTCCGGCCATAATTACCCGCTTGGATTAGCCCTAACCCTAGCAGCGTCGGCCGTTTTCTCCCTTGTTCTCTCCCTCACCCAATTGGTTTTCCAGAAGGTTATAAAGACCGAGACCTTCACCGTCGTCCTGGAGATGATTCTATGGACCGGATTAGTCTCTACGGTTGCGTCGGTGGTCGGACTTTTCGCCGGCGGGGAGTGGAAGATGATTCATGAAGAATTTACAGGATCTGAAAAGGGTAGGGTTTCGTATTTGATGACTTTGATTTGGATTGCGATTTGCTGGCTGTTGTACGGTGTTGGCAATATAGGTTTGATCTTTCTCGTCTCTTCTCTGTTTGCGAATGTGATTGGAACCCTAGGTCTTCCTCTGGTACCGATCTTTGCAGTTGTGTTCTTCCATGAAAGGATGGACGGAGTGAAGGCGGTGGCTTTATTGATGGCAGTTTTAGGGTTTGTTAATTATGTGTATCAGCATTATCTTGATGATACAAAGGATAAAAGGGCTGTGACGAGCGATGAACATCCTTAACTAGTTATGTTGCACCGATACATCTATTTATGAAGTCGTGTTGTATCCGATACTCCACCGATACGTGTCGGATACGTCAAAGACATATCCAATTAAAATATCTTTTAATTTCAAAAGGATACACGTATCCGATACACGTGTCCGTTGAAAAACAAAAAGAAATCCGAAAAAAAGATGCGTCGTATTTACTTCCGCAGCTGCGAGCAAAGTTCTCTCATTTCTGAGATGAATTTGAGTCTCATGATGATATGAGAATATAAAAAATTACTAATCTTTCATTTGATGAGCCTAAATTAAAAGCTATGATATTTATTGAAGATGATATAGAAGTTCAAAGACAAACAACTGAAGAAGCTAATCATATCATTCCTTCTATTGAATAGTTGAAACTTTATGTGCTAGACAATTTATGTTTTTGCTTTTGTTGTTGTACTAGACAATTAATGCTTACTTATATTTTGATATTATAAGCTATAAGGCTACAAATGATGTTGTTGTCATTTTTTTTTATAATTTTAAATATTATGCTTTGATTGCTTTCTTAATTTTTATTTATGATTTATAAATTATGATGCCGTGTCCGTGCCGTACCCGCATCCTGAAGAATTGACATGTCCCGTATCCGTATCGTGTTGTATCCGTGTCGCCGTATCCGTATTGGTGCAACATAGTTAACTAGCTATGAAAGTGAACATCTTTATTACTAGGGCTGCAAACGAACCGAGCCGAGCCGAGTATGTGAGTGTTCATGTTTGTGTTTGTTTAACATTAGCTTGTTCATGTTTGGTTCGTGTTTGATTCGAGCTTTATTATTTGTGTTCATGTTTGGTTCGTTTAATTTAAGCGTGTTCGTGTTTGGTTCATGTTTGGTTCATGTTCGTTTGTTTAGTGCTTATCGAGCTTTAAACGAGCTATGTTCGTGAACATATCTTGCAAACAATCTATTGAACAAGCAAACATTAAATTTGTTCATGAACACTCTAAACAAACAATCTAACAAACATAGATAAATATGAAATATTTCTTGCTCATGAAATAAAATTTCTAAAATAAAAGCAGTTGTATATTTAAAATGAAAATATAATTAATTTATATAAACATATGTTATAATATTTTATTACTTTAAAATTTATTAATAAAAAATAATTATATTATATTATGATATAATTAAAGTTTTTATATTTAATCGAACTCGAATCGAGCTTGTTCATGAACATCAACTGATGTTGTTCGCGAACATAAACGAGCTGAACGCATTAGTGTTCAAGCTTGTTTATTTAAGAATCGAGTATTTAAAATATTGTTCAAGTTTGTTTGTTAGTTAATTAAACGATCACGAACGAGCTTTAATCGAACCGAACAACGAGTAGTTCGTCGAACGTTTGGTTCGCTTGCAGCCCTATTTATTACAATTTTATTTTTTTTCATCTATTTGTTTATTTAGTTCATATATATTTTAGCAAAGATTATTATATTATTATTTTCATATTAAATTTTGTAGTAATCTTATTATTTTTTAAATGCTTGATCATTGTGCTATAATATCCCATTTAGCTAATATTATAAATTAAACACTTAAAATACTAAGACTAACAATATTTTATTGTTTAAAAATAAAAGTAATCTTAGGTTTAGATTGGGATGGCTTTTTTAATGCTTCTTAAAGTAATTTTTTAATAAAAAAATTAAAATTTTGTACTAAAAAATTGTTTTAAGAAACATTAAGAAAGCCATTCCAAACGAAAACTTAGGCTTTGTTTGGGGCGACTTTCTTATTGTTTCTTAAAGCAACTTTATAGTTCAAAAAACCGCTCTAAGAAGCAGTAAAAAAGCTGTTCCAAACGAAGCCTTAGTTTCTAATTGGGATGGAATCAATTTGCTATTTTGAATCAAATGAAACAAAGGAGAAACTTCATAAATCATAGAAAAATAGACAATCATTCAAATGAGCCATAAGAACCAAAAATAATAGTAATAAATGCAAGAATTGAAAGAAGAATAAAGCAAAAGTTTGATGAACAAGCCAAGAATTCGCACCTTGGCAGTCAAACTGAAGTAGTGATAACTAAGGCTTCGTTTGGGACGGTTTTTTTATTGCTTCTGAAAACGGATTTTTAGTAAAAAATTAAAAAATTTATACTACAACTCCGTTTTAAAAAGCAATAAAAAAGCCGTCCCAAATGAAGCCTAAATGACAAAGACCTCAAAATTTTTAGCTCAATTTCACAAAGTTTACATAACAAAAAAAAAAAAAAAAACTTTTAACTCTACTTATCATCTAGCCCAAGAAACTGCTTCAATCTCGTCTCTAGCAGACTTGTAAAGTTCAAGTCTCTTTGCACACTGCACTCTCCGCTCCATCAGTGCAGGATCCTCGTCCAGCATTTGTCCAAGCTGCTTACCCTGCTAAGAACAATATGCTTCTATTACTACAACAAATAAGCTGAGAGAGAGAGAGAGAACTATTTTGATTCAATTCAACTTCACCAAAACCTACAATGGGAGAAATTATTATATGCAGACACAGGACATAGAGCTTTGTACGGACTCCAATAAAAATATGACGCATGGACTAGTGTATTAATAGGTAATACAACTAATACATACTAACACACAATAATATCTAATAATACACTAATCCGCGTGTCATATTTTCAATGGAGTCTGGACGTAGCTCTACATCCGATGTCCGCACGTAATAATTTCTCCCTACAATGGCATGTCCTCATCATCATTAGCTTTATCCCATCTTTTGCTTTATGAAACCAGCCTTATTTTTTTATGTCTATTGAGTGTTATTTGTAATGCTTAATCTATTGTTCACAAATCATTTCAAATAAATTTAAATCATATTAACTTAGGTCTGTCCCTTCTTTATGATTAATCGATACCAATTCTGTCTATTAAATATGTGCATTTTTTTAACATTCTTTACACATATTAAAACCGTCTTAACCTTTATGCTACTCTAATAGTTTCTTTAATTTCTATTTCCTAATTACAGTAATTACATAAATAACACCCAAATTTTATTCATTACAAAACTAGCACCAAACTACCTCCATTTATAATGTACCACACAAACCTATTGTTAACCCGAAATTTTGGCCTAAAGTGTAGCATGAATAAATACATGAGCTTGTAGTTCATTTTAAAAATTTGTGTTAATTTTATGAATAAGAAAGTTTATGGTGGTATGTTCGTAAATATTCTTTTCTAATTGTTTTTTTTGGTATGTTCGTAAATATTCTTTTCTAATTGTCATGAGTTCTAAACTTTCTCAAATCTACCACACCCATCATAGCTATAAGTTTGTCTATTTGAACAGATTAAGGCTTCATTTGGGATAACTTTCTTATTATTTTTTGAAGCAGTTTTTTAGTACAAAAATTTCTTATTCAAAAAAATTTTTGTACTTAAAAAACTGCTTTAAAAAGTAACAAGAAAATTGTCCCAAATGAAACATAAGAATTAAATTCAATTAAAAAAGAAATTTGTAGCAATTAAAGACTTCTCGAGCATGAAAGTTATAGCAGCCTACTAAGAGCTAACTTCTATTAAAAAAATAAATTTTCAGCAAGAAAAATAACGGTTAAGCGAAGGTATATTACCTCTTTTCTCCCCACTTGGGCGTAAAAATGATTAAGCAAGGATCTCTTAGCCTCTCGAACTTGGCAATGGACAGTTGCTTTTGGTATGGTGAGTCTAAGTGTTTCTGATACCATCAGTATATAAGCAGAAACATTTGTGGCAATCCTCCTGAAATGCCCATCGGAATATCGATCCACTGGAGGAGTAGCAGGATTGGCTCCCTTCACTGTAGAGTTAGCAGGATTGGCTCCAATCTCCACTTCATGTGGAAGGTTGCGAAAGAATTCAACAGTTAGATAGGATGATTCCATGTCAACCAAGCGCAATACCGTCTTTTTGCCGTCGTCCCGAAACTTTTCTAATGCGACATAGGAAGCAGCTGCTAGTTCTGATTGGAGAGTTGGAAATCTTTTCAGTTCCTGATGATAGGAATACAAACTTGTTGTAGTTAGATGTAAAGGAATAAAGGAGGAGCAATGCGACTCAGCTGGAAAAAACTCTGCGATGGTCCGAATGGTTGAAAAAAGAATGCGGGGTAAAATAAAATATAATATAAAAAGAATACAATATGTTTGAAATATTTGAAGTTTATTTGGATAAGTATAAAATAAATATAAGTGCTTGCTTTTTTGAGTTTGGTTAAAGTGACATGAATGCAATAAAAAGCCTAATGATGATGTTAGGCGTTGAGTAGGACACTACTAGTGAAGGTGGCTCAGCGGTGGTGGCTTTTAGCTAGCAAGCAACATACAACGAGTGGTAGCTACGATGGGATGCAGTGGGCAACATCAGAGGTGAGTGGGTGGTGGCGGACGGGGGCAAACAACAGTAGCTTGTGGTATATTTGGAATTCATTCAAAATTGGGTGAGTTTAAAATATATTAAAAAATAACTATGTAGTGAACTTAGAATTCATCAAAATTTTACTCAGCATTTATTTTTAATCAAACCAAACACTAATATTCTTGAAACCCCCGCATGTGGAATATTTTACACTCACTTTTCTCAAGAGAAAAATAACAAGTTGGTCTCCTTACTTTTTTCTGAAGGATTAAAATAGTCTTCGACTATATTAAAGTACAAATTTAGTCCATCGACTCTTTAAATATGTACTAAATTAGTTATTTTGTAGAATTAATTAGGTCCCTATTTAAAAATTCAAGTGACTAAAATAGGACTTCTAAATAATCGTAGACCATTTTGATCTTTTGTAAAGAGTTAGAATGATCATTTTGGTCTTTATCTCATTTTCTCAAATTAGATATTCGCTTAGTCACAATGTTCTTACATACTTTGTATAAAAATGAGGCTACACGTGCCTTTGATTAGATGAATGATGATTCATGAGTTGCCCAATACCATGAATATCAATGAACCCAATTTTGCATTGCTCAGGATACCCTCTTTTAGCTTCTAGGTCTATTTTTTAGTTCAAGATCCCTTTTACTAACTGGAATAAAAAAATTAGTAGAGATTTTCCGCCCAAAATGGGAATGGGCTGGAGTTATGAACTTCTAATCATGGAATCGACTCGATCATCATATTAGAAGTTCATTCCAGACCGGACCAGGCCGAAATAGGTTATGTACATTCTTATTATGAGAATGGGTCATTCGAGCATATGTAAATAGATACTCTGTCTACATATGGATCCCTACGTCGTTACATTCTATTTAGGATTAGGAATAGGTGTAATCGGATCCGCTTTTGACATATCTATCGTTATTTGAGTACCCTATTCACTTCTTTGGGCTTCTCTTGAATCGAGATGAGGTTTGAATTTACATCTTTTTGATATATAGTTTGATATATAGAAGGTATCCTCCGGATAATTCCAATCGAAGCAATTTGATGTCTGACTCGGGCCTATATGACATGGCCGATCGATAGAAAGACTCCAATACTCCGCCTTTGTCATATATTCCATATATCACACTAGATAGATATCATATTCATGGAATACGATTCACTTTCAAGATGCCTTGATGGTGAAACGGTAGACACGCGAGACTCAAAATGGATTTCGATTCACATTCTGAATAAGCGAATATTTGGTTTGAGAAAATGAGATAAGGACCAAAATGATCATTCTAACTCTTTACAAAGGATCAAAAAGGTCTACGATTATTTAAAAATCCTATTTTAGTAACTTGAATTTTTAAATAGGGACTTAATTAACTCTACAAAATGATTAATTTAGTCTATATTTAAAAAGTCAAGGGACTAAATTTGTACTTTTATATAATCGAAGACTAATTTAATCCTTTAGAAAAAAATTAGGAAACAAAACTTGTTCTTATTCTCTTGAGAAAAGTGAGTGTAAAATATTCCACATGAGGCTACACGTGCCTTTGATTAGAAGAATGATGATTCATGAGTTGCCCCTCAATATAATCAAAATATTAAACAATATAATCCAATTTAAAACAAAAATATATCTAAATTATTAGACAATGCAACTAAATAATTAGACACTTGCAAATATAATCATGATAGAAAAATATGAGATAAAACTAGAAAAACAGTTTTTTAGTTCGATTAGTCTTGAAGATCCTTACCTGAGTCTCACCTATAGATTTCCTAACCAATTCCTTCATGACCAAGTGAACCTGAAAAAAAAATCATAAGAGCGGTTGAGTATTGTGCTCCTTATTATCCTCGTCTCAATGCAAGAGGGGACAAAGAGTTGGAAAGTATGAGTTAAGATGGCTCACAGCATCGACAGAAGCTTCAGCAGGACCTCTGAAGTAATTGAGAGCTCCTTCAATGAGCCGACGATAACCTTGCTCAGGAGCAATCAGATGGGGCTGATAACCATCTGCTTCTGAGACCACTTTCCTCACATTTTGCAAAGAGAGATGCCTGTCAAATGGAAGTTTCTTCAAAGCAGCTGGAAGCTGATTGTCAAAAACTCCATAGATTCTATCACCACCGGGCCGCCTGTAGATAATAAGGTGCAAAGTCCAGAAGTGAGGTTTAAGAAGACCATATACTAGTATATCTTAAACTAAAAGAAATCACAATTCTGACAGTAATATATGGATTCTTGGAAACAAATCAATTGGTGGAAGTTGAGGGGATTGGAGCACAAGAGGCTACCACTAGTCAGGATTCGAGGAACGATGGCAGGTAAATAGCTCTTGATCATATGCCATAGAATAGCCCTTGATCTTGCTGTAGATTTATAGAAAGGGGAGAGAGAGAGAGAGAGAGAGAGAGAGAGAGAGAGAGAGAGAGAGAGAGAGAGAGAGAGAGTAGGCCTGAAGAGGGAATGCTGAGAGCCTGAGATAGTGAGAGTAGGCAATCGAAACAGGAGAGAGGGATGTTTTAACAAGAGCAGTTCTGATTTCAATCCATAAGAATAATATGATTAATTCAATCCAAAGAACCCTTTGCATAAATGAAAAGTCCTACACAAAAACTAAAATATCTAAAAAAAAAAAAAAAGCACAACGACCGTAATGTCTTAATACATGAAACAATGCATTACAAAATATATAAACATGCAACATAAACTAAACAAAAATGTAAAAAAAAGGTTTGATGCTCTCAACAACAAAGATGCTCTTGTATCAAATTTTCCCTGCCAAATAACTTTTTTTCTCAGAGTTTAAATGTTGCTGCCATGTTGGAGTTGTCGGTGGAATTGATTCATGTGCATTGTATATCCTTTGGTGAAACAAAAACTCTTGGTCAAACTCCAAGAATCATGAATTGTTCTGGAGCATTGATGAAGGATGCAGCAATTTATCATACTTCTATA
This sequence comes from Dendrobium nobile, assembly GCA_022539455.1. Lineage (NCBI taxonomy): Eukaryota > Viridiplantae > Streptophyta > Magnoliopsida > Asparagales > Orchidaceae > Dendrobium > Dendrobium nobile. Next base: position 3,095,783 of record CM039726.1, read on the forward strand.
ATGTCCCAATGATATGATTGGTTAGAAAACTTTGCAAAGATGGCAAACTTGCTAGGTCATAAACTTGTTTGTGAAAGGTATCAAAAGAATGAAAGTGGATTGACTAGCTTCAGCTTCCAAAACCCCATTATTCTAGACGAAGATGATGTCAAATCACCTTCAATCGTAGCAAAGGTTAGATAAATAAGATTTGCTTGATGAAGATAGAAGTAGTTAAATTGAATCTCTAATTAGAATGATGAGAGCTCCACGTTTAATAACATGGCATCATAGTTCTTAATCATGGGCTTTCTATTGTGGTTGAACTATCATACTCTTAATTTTTGTGGTTCCGGTAAAATATTTGTACTTTTGTTGGTTTCTTTCTTTTAGAAAATAAAAAGGGAAGTGGTTTTCTCTCTCAGCTCATTGAACTAAAAAGGTAGCTTGCTCGCAAAAAAAAAGAAAAAAAATATCAAGTCGACATGTGTGAAATCAATATATGAGCAGCCGTTCATAAAGAGCGTATAGGCAGTTTCCCGTTACCCTCCATCCAGGTGCTCAGCTCATTGAGCTAAAAAGGTAGCTTGCTCGCAAAAAAAAGAAAAAAATATCAAGTCGACATGTGTAAAATCAATATATGAGCAGCCGTTCATAAAGAGCGTATAGGCAGTTTCCCGTTACCCTCCATCCAGGTGCTCTTTGAATATCTTTTCAAACGCACGGCAAAGCTCCAGTATTGTGTATAATTGAGCCTGAAGAAGCAGAGCTCAATTAATCAACGGAACCACAGAAGCATGAATCATAGTTATTTATATCATGAAACATATGGCAATCAATATGTCTAGTTAAAAAAAAAAGTCTCACCCCTGAATCAATAGCAATAGGTCTGCCGATATGGTTCATCTCCGATTCAAGCTCTTCAACTGTCTTATTTATCAAAGATGTAATGCTTGGAATTCGAGCTCGGATTACAGACTCCAAATGCTGAAAGAATTTACTTGTTAAAAATTGGCCAAAAGCAAAAAAACTTTATGATGAATGGTGACAAAATTGAACAGTTTGTGATAATAAAACCTTTGAAAGAAGCTTGGCAAGATATTCTGAACCCATTTTACTGGCTAGATGAGAATAGTCGGGACTATTTTCAAAATACTCTCTTTCTTTTTGTCTGGCAGCTATCATGTCAACACTCTTATTTATATCTGCCTGTGAACGATTAACAACTCCAACCCAAGGATGTTGCAGCTTGTAAGATCTTCCTTCTAGGACCTGGAGAAAAACTAGCACGGATAAGAAACTCCAGAATGAAACAACCAAAGCACAGTATTAGAACATGTTTATATTACCAAAAAATGCAGGAAAAACAACCAACCATAAGTAATTTTCTTTCTATTCAATTTCCAAAATACAATTGGAAAAAATAACTTACATCAAGTGCATTTGTCCCTTTATCCATCAGATCAAGCTTGGTCAAAACTCCAAACGTCCTTTCACCTAACCATTGGCAAATAAGAATAAGTTAGGCTGATGAATCGAAAAAGCCTTCATCTGGAAATCACTGTCTGCAATCACAGGCAGAATCTCTAAATATGTTTTTATCAGAACAGGCTTATTGATACTGAATATTCTTCATTGATGGGTAGGATTCAAGTATTTTCAATGGTAGAATTGCATCATACCTGAAGGGTCCACTTCCCTAGCAAGTTTAATGGCATCAGAAGTTGCAATATCTTGATTGGCAGGTGATATAGCTAATATAATACTGTTGGGCTGCAAAGAACAGATGCCACTTAGAACACCTAGCAGTAATCTAAACTGAAAGTTGCACACGCTCCCGATGCAACGCTTATATATATATATATATATATATATATATATATATATATATATATATATATATATATATATATATATATATATATATATATATATATATATATATATATATATATATATATATGGCTATGACTATCATTATGCTCACCTATGAGCCACGTATATCCACTAAACATTTCCAAATAGCCTTTCATCAGGAAAGTATGTAATGAATTGCCTCTATTATTTTGACCGTTAAAAGGCCATGAAAATTATAATGACAAAATGCTTTGTTAAGAACCTTACAAGATACAAATTGAAGCATAAGCATACAATTTTAACAGAAAGCGTCATTCCTAGTATAATCATCAAGTTTCATGGAGTCATTCTGAGAGTAAAATACCTTCTCAACATATGAGCGGACCATGTTTTCTATATCCTGAACAATATTGTCAGATTGTCCCTCTGTAAAATAAACATTATTTCGGTTACTTTCGCATGCTTATGTCCATATTAAACTGAGAAAAATAGAAAACAATATTTGTAATGATGATAGTCCTCATGACTACAAGTAGAAGTTACACTGCTATACCTACAGCAACCTTTGTAAGACCAGGTAGATCAATCAGTGTTAGATTGACAACTGCCATGCACAACCAAAGCAGAAATTAGCGTATAAAACATAACGATTACCATCTCAATGCAGAGCATATAAGAGTAAGCAAAAAAGATTGTTTAAAATGTTAAAATACAGAATTCACAATATTAAAAAGTTTCTCACTGAGAGAGAAAATCTAGCAATGTTGTATAAGGTATATTGAAAAAAAAAGAATTAAAAGATCTGCATTCAACAGGGTTACACTATCCTGCTCTTGTCACCCATTCAAAAAACTTTATTTTTATGTGCCTTCTTTAAATACAGAAAACCTGATATGAGTTGGTGATAACTAAGTTATGCAACAAGAAAAAATTCAGTGATTAAATAACTTATTTTGGAATTGATAGCATGATGATCATAAGAATGACATTAAAAACTACTATGTTATGATGGAAGATTTACTTAATCAATCAAGTCCTAATGTATTTTATTTGAACTCCCTTAGCTTTGGCTAGATCCAGACTTCACGCTTAAACCTTGCAATGTTGAAATACTCATGCATGCTTTAACTTCATAAAAATAATTCAAAGAGAAGCAATAGCGGCATTGGAAGTTATATGTCAAATAAACATGGATCAAGGAAAAATTATAAAATTAAGCTAATTTTCCCTGTTGACATGACCTATGAAGCATGCATAATTATTTAAGAGCATAATAGCAATAACTAATACCTTTCAGATAAAAAAAGCTAGACAGACTTATGTATAAAATGTCTTTTCTTAGATGATTAATAGTTATAAAGGAAAGTTGAATAAATATCAAATAGAAAAAACAAGAGTCCAAGGAAGGAGATACATTAAAAGTACTTATTTTCGATTTGGAAAGCTAAACTATGTTGTATATTACTAGGGTACTTCCTATATATATATAGATAGAGAGAGAGAGAGAGAGAGAGAGAGAGAGAGAGAGAGAGAGAGAGAGAAAAGGATTGTGCCCACAAATGTGTGACAGTACATTTGCAAACAAAGAAGGAAGAGGAATGTATACTGCAAGGAAAAACTGAATCCACCAGGAGAAAAGAAGAGAGGAAGGGATGGCTAGCGGCTAGGATTTGTAGGAACTCATAATTTAAAAATCTTTGGTCATATATTCTTAATTAGAAAGGAGCTTGACTTATTACATAAAAGTCCAAATAAATTGGGAAATTGAAAATATAGCAAGAAATTGCAATAATAAATCTAAGCTATCTATTGTCCTCCATCAATATACCTATTTTGGCAACTGAGAAACAGTGAAGTGGGATGGATGAATTTAGAACCACATGCAATCCATAAGGACGTCTATATTCATGAATATGCATGTTGGGAACACTCATATTCATGCACGGACGCATAAATTCAATGAAGCCTAAATCATTTCAGGCATAAATGCACATAAAATTTGTTATGTATATATATATATATAACTTCTAGTTTCCCTGCCATAATTCATCCAATTTATACAAGTCTTATTGGATCCTATATTCATAGCTTAATCCATCCTAGGTACACTATTGTGCACATAATTAGAAGGCAATACATTCATGGGCAGATCCACCCTATGCCGAGGGGGAGCAATTGCCCCCCCCCCCCGCACCCGAAAGTTTTTTAAAAAATTTATTATATGATTATTTAGGTAATTTGTCGCATTCCATCTATTTTTTAGTCTTTATACATGGATCCGCCCCTGAATACATTGTATACAAACAACAATAATAAAGTCGAAACAAGAAATGCTTCGTAAGTTCCAAAGAAAGAAACAAGCAGCATGGCATATGATTAAGAAAATAAACTAAGGAATCATATAACTTGATTTATGCAAAAATACAACGCACAAAAGTTCAATATATGCACAAAATAAACATAGTTTATGATCATAATGTCATAAAATAAACATATCATGATTGATAATATAAATGAATATTACATCACGAGCATCACCTATGAAAAAGTATAGCAGAAAATCTCAAAAACTGTAGAACTCTGTACCATTAGCTGAGTAAATACTAAGATGGATGGGAACAGGAGAAATTTGCTTAGTTTTCCCAGTTATTCTGTCAGTTTCATCTGCAATTTCCTTGCGTACGAGGCCTACAAAATATGCATGATGGTTAGAATGATACTCATAAAATTTATCTATATGCATAAGCTTTTTTTTTTCTGCTCGGTCATGCAAGTATGATTCATCTAACATGAACTGAACTGAGTCCTTTGTAAAGCATTTATTTTAACTTTATCATAATAAGATCACTCAGGTTTCTTTTCCTAAATGCTCAAAGTCTACCCAAGCATATTTGAAAAAACATTTGAATTTTAATAAGAGAAATGTAGCAAGTGAACCCACGTCAATATTTTTTACTGGTAATATTAGCCAACCGATGGAGTGTTTTGGGAGCCATTTTGTGGGGAGTGCAGCATTACTCTTTATAAAGGAGTGACTTATGAAACAAGGCACGTGTAAACCAATTTGCATATAAGGTAAGTTGTATTGATTTAATCCGCCCCACTTACAATGACTTGTAAACCAAACATGATCTCAACTGCTTATAAAGTGGCCAATTTAACATAATATGCTTATAATTCACAATTTAAGCAGGTTTTATACAGCTAGATGTTAAAAAACTTGTACTCTTTTTTTTCTAAAGGGGCATTGCGAGAAACAAAAATACTGATCTTTTGTGCATAATAATTGTTAAGCATAAGGATTATTACATTTTGTTAAAAGATAAATATACTTAAAATTATTTTTTAAAAGCAATAGAAAATCCATGATAAGAATATATTCATCAAGAAATATTAAAATTATTGTCATGAAATCTATTTGAGATAATTCATACCAATTACCATTTACAATTTTTTTTGTGTGAAAAACATTTATAAAAAGAAAAACGTGCTACACCTGTATTTTGAGAGAAATACAAAATGATAGCAACATGGACAAGCCTCATAACCCAAAAAAGTTTCCCAACCGTAAGACTACGGCATGAAGAGTCACACAGTGTGTACCATCCACTTGTTTTAAAACACTAGCAAAAATTGCCAGAAAAAAAAAATATTAAAAAAGGAAATAGTTGAAAGAACGAGCACCAATCCCGTACATGATCTACCAAACTTTTGTTGAGGTTCAATTATTTCTAAAATTTGTTACATTACGGCCAGAAATCAGTCCATTGGAAATGACCAACAGATAAGGCTAGGGTACAAGTCAATTATTTGTAGGCAAAATTTTCGGAAGCAGCGTGAACGATGTTTAATTTTGCGAAAAGAGCTGATTTTTGGAATAATTTAAATTGAAGCCAATTCGCCAAAGTGAGCAGCGCAGTCTGAGAATGCGTGCAACCGTTTCGCGCATTCAGAAGAATGCGCCGAAGAATTAAGCGCATTCTTGAAATGCGCTTAATGCTTCGACGCATTCTTATGAATGCGCCAAGCTTTTAGGCGCATTCTTCTCATTCTAATCGCTGGCTGTCAGTTGATTGAGGAGCTTGGATTTCAGCGGAGACGAGATCCGCGAAATCCGCGGACGGGTGCGGAATTGAAGAGGGAAATTATTGGGGACGGATGGACGTTGAGGGAGTTGAGCAGATGAGAAGAAAATTTGTTTATAAATAAGAGTACCATTGCTCAGCGGAATTCACCTCTTCGCAAGTTCCTGATCTTCTCCTCCTTTTCTGTTCACCCGAGAGCTGAAAGGGTGAGTTTTGGCTATTTTTTTTTTTTTCAATTTATTCTGTTAAATTAGTTTTGCTAAGATTTTTATAGTTGTGGCCATTAAGTTTAGAACGAATTTGTAATATGTAGTAAGTTAGTTAGATATATTTTGATTTTTTATTTATTTTGTGCGTTATTGTGGTAGCAATGATTTAGATATACTTTCTGGCAATTGTTTATCTTATTTCAAATTATTGTATTGTAATAGTTATGACCGATCGGGGATGCATTGAATCATTCATCGATGCTCTGTATGAATATCTTAGTAAATGGATTATTTTGTTTAACTGAAACTTACTGCGAAATATATGCTATGATTTTGATCCTGCTAAGTTTGAAGATTCAAATATCATGTGTAGATAATAATTTATGGCAAATCGTATTTTTTTTTGTTTTTGTTTGTAATCGTTGGCACTTTAATTATGGACGTACATACGTTTGCACTCAGGTTATTTTTCCAAAAAACAATATAGGCGTTGTAAATTTCAGATCACTAAATGAAGAAGGAACTAATTTTATGTTTGAATTTTTTAAAGTTTTTATAGATTTCATAAAATTTTAGATCTTGTATTATTATTTTTTACCCTACCTAATTTTATTTTTTTAGGATTTGAAGAGATCCAGAGAGTTATAGTTAAATTTTCAGGAATTATTTATGTAATTAGTATTAGAAGACTTATATTAATATTTATATGTTTTGAAATTAAATTTGTCTGTTTGCATCTAATTGTATTTGATTTAGTAAATATTAATAAATATGTTTTGTTTCAGTAAATGTTATAATGTAAAATTTGATACAGTGAGCTGTATCATATTATTTTGAAAGTAAATAGAGTATAAATATAATTTATTAATAATACGACAGTTACTGTTAAAAGCATCTCAAAAGGAGTGAAAAAAATCTTATAAATTTCAATGATCTTTTTTCATTTTCATATTTGTTGACATGCAAATATAAAAATAACTATTTAATTATATTGAAATTATCAGAAAACATTGAATAGTTGTAAAGCTGTTATGATTTATTTATTGCTTTTTCTAATTAAAATAAAGCTCTTTGTTTATTTCATGAGTTGTTTTGTTTGGAGCAATATAAAAGAGAATAGTCCAAAAATATTATTTTTCTTTGGAAATATAAAAATAGAAAATAAATAGTAAAACTCCAAAAAAAATTATACTGTATATGGTTAGTCAATGTAGAGTAATTCCTATTTATAGAAAGTCGAACAACTCCTTTCTAAAAGTATCAAACAATATGAATTTTAGTTGTGAAGTATATTTTCCATCCCAAAAAAATAATATTCAAGAAAGTGTAGAATAAGCAAAGAAGCCCAAACAGAAATTTGATTGTGATCTAAAAAAAAGCAACAAAAAAAATATCTCATACAGTAATATTAAAAGAGAATATTACGCCAACTATACTATATTAGAACACAAAATTAAAGTGATATAAGTTTTAGAGTATGAACAGAAACATTTTTGAGATTGATTAGAAAAATTTATTAGTTTGACTTCAATGGTCGGAAGAGCGATGGAAGTATATTTTCAAGTCTAAAACTGCATTTACTCTCGTTATGTTTTAACGAGTATGTTAAGTACAAAACTTCAGAAAAATGTGGCATTATTGGCATTAACCCTTAAATTTGTGTAATTTAGGATAGAATGTCACGCTTAATGTTATTTTTTGGTGGAGAGCTACGCATCGGGGATGAGTTTACAGCGACATATATTGGTGGACAAAATCGACCAATCATTGTTGATCACGATATTTCACTTGCAATGCTGAAGAGAAGAGTTATGGGTGTGCTTAGGATTAATCCTTCAACAACTACTGTCAGCCTAACTTGTCGACTTCGGCATAATGGTGGACACTGCGCAACACCTGTAAACGATGAAGAGGTTTGTGAGTTCATGTTGTTGGAAGCAAGAATTGATCCTGTCGTTGTCTACGTTGAGGCGAAACCAATCAATTATGGTGACGTTGCTGGTCCTTCAACGGAGATACAAATGTAAGCATGCAAAACTTTATCTTTGGCATTTGTAGTGATCACTTTACTTAGTTTAAAAGTTAAGCATAATAAATTTTTTTTAAGGTAGGCCTACCACGTGGTATGGCGGAGGAGTAAGTACGATCGAAATGCAGAACAACTTTTATGGTCAACTGAGTTTGTCAGAGCGTCCAACTATTGTGCAGTAACGACTGTCCCCACGACCTAGTGTAACCGAACCTTCAATAAGAACACGTAGTAATAGATTTGTAGAGAACCTAGTCTCTTCCTCATGCAACCCTCAATCAGAACAAAACGAAAATATTTTCTTGCACGGAGATGACATGGATAACAACGATGTGGATTCTTACCAGACTATGGATAGTGGTAGTTCTGATACAGGAGATAGTTCTAGTCAACCTGATACTGAAATACATGAGTCAATGTATAATTATACGAACGATGAAAATATTGGTGTTGAGTTCATTCAAGATCATGCACGACGAAACGTCGCTGGATTACAATCGATGGATGCAAATAATAATTTCGAGGAAACCATTAGAACAACTGAAGAATGGGATGGTAATGATCACTGTGATCCTGCTATCATCAATATTGTTAGCTCAACAGAAGCGACCATTCCATCGGAAGTTTATGAAGGACAAATCTTTCATAACAAAGAAGACTTACAAGCTGCAATTAATGGTTGGTCAATCTCACAAAATGTTCAGTACATAAATTCAACTTCCAATAAAACTCGGCTCACAATTTTATGTACTCAACATAATAATGTGCATAGGCCCTGCTATTGACGACTACATGCATCACGAAGAAAAAGATTTTGTGGTCTTTGGAAAGTATCATCTGCGGGTCCACCTCATACTTGCACTCAACCTGTTATACCTGGTGGACATCACAATTGCACCTCAAAATTTATATGTAGGCATATCATGCCCATTATAAAACAACAACTTGACATGAAACCGAAGGAGATAATTGCAAGAATGGAGTCGAAGTTTGAAATGAATATTTCGTACATGAAGGCATGAGATGCACGGAGAAAAGCCATCGAAGCAATATTTGGATCGTATGAGAAATCATATCGTTCTCTCCTACGTTTTATGGAAGTGCTACGTATGTCCCAACCTGGTACAGTATATAATGTTGACTTAGTTGGAGGTTCACGATTCAAGGATTTATATTGGGCGTTTGGCCCTTCTATTTATGGCTGGCAACATTGTCGGCCAGTCCTTAGCCTTGACGGAACCTTCTTGCTTGGAAAATATCGTGGGACTCTTCTTGCTGCTGTTGGAATTGACGCGAATGGTGGATTATTCCCGTTAGCTTTTGCAATAGTTGAATCTGAGAGCAATGATTCATGGGTTTGGTTCCTTCGTAACCTACATGACTTGGTTGAAGTAGTGAAAGAACGTCAAAATTTATGCATCATCTCAGATAAGCATGCAGGACTAGTGAGAGGGTGCCGAGAAATTTTTCCTGAAGCTGTCCATAGACACTGCCTTCGTCACTTGCGTGAGAACTTCAAAAAGTTTTTACGTCGGCAAGGTATTGTTGATGTTGAAGGCCTTTGCAACAATATGTACTTGGCGGGTAGTACAGAGGACAATGCAAGCTTCACTCGTATGATGTAGCACATTAAAAATGCAAAGCAAGAAGCATATGATTGGTTGATCCAGCGTGATGTTAGCAAGTGGTCATTATTATTTGACAATGGATGTCGATATAGCATCATGACAACAAATGCATCAAAATGTTTTAATGGAGTTCTAAAACGTGCTCGTGGACTTTCGATTCAAGGCCTAGTAATGTCCATATACTATAATCTCGTTTCTTTATTCATGAGGCGTTCTACAGAAGTTGATAAGTGGATGATGGCTGCAGAATCTGAATTTGTTCCTCGTACAATGGGTCTGTTACATAGAACTGAACGCGAAGCACGACGATGCCATGAACCTATTGCCATTAATAGAGGTGAATTTGAAGTTGTGGATACGGCTTGCATAACACAAAAAGTTGATGTCCTTACAACAGAAAAGTGTGCTTGCACATGTAACAAACCACATTTACATCATTTGCCATGTGTTCACGTGATTGCGGTCGCAGGATATAGGCGATGGAATCACAATGCTTTCGTGTCTCCATACTTCACACTAAACTCATATAAAGGAATATACTCCGGGCTTTTCCATGTTGTCCCTCCTAAAGATGTCTGGCCAAATTTTAACGAACTAGCAGGAATCATTCATTTGCTTGCACCAGCCTTTAGGAGACGTGCAGGTAGACCGAGGACAACTAGATTTCGTAATACGATGGATGAGGCACAATCAAGCTCAAATAAACGGTGTGGCCATTGCAAGCGAAATGGTCATAATAGGGCAACATGTCCATATAATCCGGCATCGTCGAGGTATTATAGATAATTCCTTCTTTTATCATTTTACTAAGCGCTTCATCTGAATAAGAAACTTAAAAATTTCATTTAACTTTCTTCTTGATTTCAAGGTACGGTCGATAAATCAAGCCATATTATATTTGATCGGCAACAAAGGGAAGATGTCGATTGCTCCACCTCGTGATGTGTTATGGTTGTGAGGCTGTTTCGAAAGTCGAAGTTGGACGATGTGTTGATGTTTGAAATTTCTAAGTCTTGATGTGTGTTTTATTTTTAAAAAAATCTTATTTGTACGATGTGTTCTCTAATTTACAAGTGCAACAAATAACTAAAATTTTGTAACTATATCTAAGTCTGAAATAACAAGATCGCGAAGTTGTATGTGTTTTTTTTGTATTATGTTAATTGTAGGTTGTGTTCATTAATTAACAATAGGCACAATTCTCTAAAATTTTAAAAATATTGCAATGGCTGAAACAACAAGGTGGCAACGTAGTGTGTATTTTTTTAAAATATCTTATTTGTAGTTTGTGTTGTTTAATTGACAACTTGAACAATTCTCTAGAATTTTGGCAATATAGCTATGGCTGAAAGAACTAGGCGGCGACGTGGTGGGCGTCGTAGCACCCATGACGAGAACGTGGAGGAACCAATTCGAGAAATGAGCATAGCATCGCTGGGGGCATCTCATAGGGCGCATGATCCAGATCAGGTTCAAATTTCATTCAACTGTATTTATGTATATTCTGAACATCATACATCTTCATCTTTCTTTTAATTGATTCATCTTATATCGTTGCCACAGGCATCTCCTTTAGTTGCTTCGACCCATTTACGTACAGCACGGGAGTGGTCGGTTGAGTGCCCCCGCATGATTTATGTTCTACGAAACCTTGGACTACATAACATTCGGCATCTACAGTTCATACGTTTGGATCATAATCTCATAACAGCACTTGTCGAAAGATGGTGTCCGCTTACGAACACTTTTCATTTCACGGTTGGAGAGATGACAATAACGCTGCAAGATGTGCAAGTTATACTAGGACTGCGAATTGATGGGCCAGCCGTCGTGGGACCAAATGTTGTTGGATTAGGTCGTCGTTGGAACTCATAGCCAGAATGCTATGATGAACTACTTGGGACATATCCAGGTAGAGAAACTGTGTACCATGCACCGGGCGATGAAGAGGACACCGCCACTTTTAGGATGGGTAGTTCACAGTTCGAGTCGATGCTCCCCTTACGTTAGCTTCGCTGGACTTTCTACAGAGATTCATATGAACAGCTAGCTCCTGGTCCATTTCTTCATCATGTCCGGGCGTACATCCTGTTCATGATTGGGTGTTTTTTGATCTCAGACACATCGCGGTCACATGTGTCCTTACAGTGGTTGCCCTTGCTTATGGATGTGAACTCATTCGGTCAAATGTCTATTGGAACTGCTGTTCTTGCACATCTATATAGAGAGCTATGTAATGCGACCAGGCCCACACGTACTTATATTGCCGGATGTGTTGTATTACTACAAGTTTGGTCATGGGAGAGAATGTACATTGGCCGACCCACACTGCGTGTACCGCAAATACATGATTTTGGTGGAAGACCTCTTGGTTGCAGGTATTATTATATAATTATTGCAAGATTTTAAACGTAGATAACATTTAATGATGCTATTACCTATTTAATGTAGGTGGGCTGAAGATCGGATACGTGAGCTCCCCTCTGGCAACACGTTGACATATCGTGATGATTTTGACGGTTTACGTCTATCTCAGGTAAGAGAAAATTTTTGCCTAAACCCCTAATCAATTTTTTCTATATATGGAGTCAATTGAAATCCTTGACTTCTATAAATGTAGGTGAGCATGACTCCATACACGGATGACATTCTAGCTATTTTGCCTGCCGAATGTTTGGAGGGGATCGACATATGGTGTGCTAGAGTTCCCCTCATTAGCCTGCCGAGTGGCATCTTCCTGATCGTGTTATGCGGCAATTTGGGGGAATACAATTCACAGATGTTCCACCGATGGAAATAAATTTTAGAAGAATTGATGGAAGAGGTAGAGCTGATCTGGATTGGACTGTTCAGTATAGAGATTACCTAGAGATATGAGAAGATAGGAGAGCATATGTAGTAGCAATAACCCGCCCAGAAGGAACAGGTAATCAGAAGTTAGGTACTTACCTACGGTGGTATAGATCGTGGGCATCGATCTATTTGTTACAGCCTCAAACAGAACCGCCAGAAACTTTCTTTCCTCGCTCGCCAGGCGAACGATTAGTGGTACGTCGCAATAATATATAATTTTACGAAGTTGATATATATCATATTTTGATCATAATTTTATATCGCGTAGGTTGACTACTACATACGTTCAAGTGCTATTCTTGAGCCATTGGCGGGGGGTCAAGGACAAAATGCAAGTTCATTACAATTAGCAGTTGACCAGGTTTCGGAGCTTTCCGCCAGAGTGCAGCGTTCAGTTTATATCGACTATACTACCTTTGACAGCACACCACCTGAGATGACTCAAGCCAGGGTAGAAGGAATAGGTTCTCATGGCTCTCAAGGACCAAGACGATCAACTTCTAATACTCCATCTAGATCCAGGAGAAGTCGACGACAGCAGAATATTGAACGAGAACCACCAAGACATTCAATGCACATTCCATCGAGCACCTATGACATGTCTGGGGCAGGACCCTCCACACAACATTGGAGCTCATTGGCAGTACAAGACAGCAGTGCACATGAAATCTTTTATGGTACACCATCTCAACATCCCGCAACACAAACATTTATACCCATAGCAATACCAGAGTGGATGTCAAGGGTTGGGTTATCATCCTCCCCCTCGCAGCAAGATATATTATTAATGGGAGGATAAACTTCAGAACAGTATACTGATGTGAGGTAACATCGACCTGAACTTCCACCACAAGATGAGGAATTTATTGAGAAAGAGCAACAGCTACAACGACGCAGAAGAAGAGCTCCAGATAGATATACTCCTGGTAGTAGGGCTCTTCCTCGGCATCGATAAATGGTCTGGGTTAAAATTTTCTCTTACTTATGCTTACTATTTTATGTATGTGAATGTTCGATGATCTGTAAGACAACTTAATACCTCCTAATTATGCTCTCTTTTTTATATTCAGCATGCAAAATATAGTATTCTATACGTTCTTTCATACTTGAGTTGAATATTATTCCAAGTCATTTCACTACATATTTCACTCCTTCGTTCATAGGAATCCACATGTGAAGGAAGAAGAAGTTTATTATTACAAAATATACTCGAAGGTAAATGAAAATATGAGAGGCGCAACAACACAGCAACTAATAGAAGAAGGAAGTACCCGTATACATGAAAGTTTGGCTTATAGCACAGATGAGATCCTGGAAGCAAAATCTATCTTGTAGCAACTTCCAACCACTCGCTCGAAGTTCATATCCAGACCTATATTGCCTTAATTTCATAATATCATCCTTTTCAGGCCACAGGACAACATCCTCGTCTTCCCCCCAAGTATGTAGAAGACATCTAAAAATTTCATTTGTAGTTGCTTTTGCTTCCAGGATCTCATCTGTGCTATAAGTCAAACTTTCATGTATACGGGTACTTCCTTCTTCTATTAGTTGCTGTGTTGTTGCGCCTCTCATATTTTCATTTACCTTCGAGTATATTTTGTAATAATAAACTTCTTCTTCCTTCACATGTGGATTCCTATGAACGAAGGAGCGAAATATGTAGTGAAATGACTTGGAATAATATTTAACTCAAGTATGAAAGAACGTATAGAATACTATATTTTGCATGCTGAATATAAATAAGAGAGCATAATTAGGAGGTATTAAGTTGTCTTACAGATCATCGAACATTCACATACATAAAATAGTAAGCATAAGTAAGAGAAAATTTTAACCCAGACCATCTATCGATGCCGAGGAAGAGCCCTACTACCAGGAGTATATCTATCTGGAGCTCTTCTTCTGCGTCGTTGTAGCTGTTGCTCTTCCTCAATAAATTCCTCATCTTGTGGTGGAAGTTCAGGTCGATGTTGCCTCACATCAGTATACTGTTCTGAAGTTTGTCCTCCCATTAATAATATATCTTGCTGCGAGGGGGAGGATGGTAACCCAACCCTTGACATCCACTCTGGTATTGCTATGGGTATAAATGTTTGTGTTGCGGGATGTTGAGATGGTGTACCATAAAAGATTTCATGTGCACTGCTGTCTTGTACTGCCAATGAGCTCCAATGTTGTGTGGAGGGTCCTGCCCCAGACATGTCATAGGTGCTCGATGGAATGTGCATTGAATGTCTTGGTGGTTCTCGTTCAGTATTCTGCTGTCGTCGACTTTTCCTGGATCTAGATGGAGCATTAGAAGTTGATCGTCTTGATCCTTGAGAGCCATGAGAACCTATTCCTTCTGCTCTGGTTTGAGTCATCTCAGGTGGTGTGCTGCCAAAGGTAGTATAGTCGATATAAACTGAACGCTGCACTCTGGCGGAAAGCTCCGAAACCAGGTCAACTGCTAATTGTAATGAACTTGCATTTAGTCCTTGACCCCCCGCCAATGGCTCAAGAATAGCACTTGAACGTATGTAGTAGTCAGCCTACGCGATATAAAATTATGATCAAAATATGATATATATCAACTTCGTAAAATTATATATTATTGCGACGTACCACTAATCGTTCGCCTGGCGAGCAAGGAAAGAAAGTTTCTGGCGGTTCTGTTTGAGGCTGTAACAAATAGATCGATGCCCACGATCTATACCACCGTAGGTAAGTACCTAACTCCTGATTACCTGTTCCTTCTGGGCGGGTTATTGCTACTACATATGCTCTCCTATCTTCCCATATCTCTAGGTAATCTCTATACTGAACAGTCCAATCCAGATCAGCTCTACCTCTTCCATCAATTCTTCTAAAATTTATTTCTATCGGTGGAACATCTGTGAATTGTATTCCCCCAAATTGCCGCATAACACGATCAGGAAGATGCTACTCGGTACGCTTCCAGCTAATGAGGGGAACTCTAGCACGCCATATGTCGATCTCCTCCAAACATTCGGCAGGCAAAGTAGCTAGAATGTCATTCGTGTATGGAGTCATGCTCACCTACATTTATAGAAGTCAAGGATTTCAATTGACTCCATATATAGAAAAAATTGATTAGGGGTTTAGGCAAAAATTTTCTCTTACCTGAGATAGACGTAAACCGTCAAAATCATCACGATATGTCAACGTGTTGCCAGAGGGGAGCTCACGTATCCGATCTTCAGCCCACCTACATTAAATAGGTAATAGCATCATTAAATGTTATCTACGTTTAAAATCTTGCAATAATTATATAATAATACCTGCAACCAAGAGGTCTTCCACCAAAATCATGTATTTGCGGTACACGCAGTGTGGGTCGGCCAATGTACAATCTCTCCCATGACCAAACTTGTAGTAATGCAACACATCCGGCAATATAAGTACGTGTGGGCCTGGTCGCATTACATAGCTCTCTATATAGATGTGCAAGAACAGCAATTCCAATAGACATTTGACCGAATGAGTCCACATCCATAAGCAAGGGCAACCACTGTAAGGACACATGTGACCGCGATGTGTCTGGGATAAAAAAAACACCAAATCATGAACAGGATGTACGCCCGGACATGATGAAGAAATGGACCAGGAGCTAGCTGTTCATATGAATCTCTGTAGAAAGTCCAGCGAAGCCAACGTAAGGGGAGCATCGACTCGAACTGTGAACTACCCATCCTAAAAGTGGCGGTGTCCTCTTCATCGCCCGGTGCATGGTACACAGTTTCTCTACCTGGATGTGTCCCAAGTAGTTCATCATAGCATTCTGGCCATGAGTCCCAACGACGACCTAATCCAACAACATTTGGTCCCACGACGGCTGGCCCATCAATTCGCAGTCCTAGTATAACCTGCACATCTTGCAGCGTTATTGTCATCTCTCCAACCGTGAAATGAAAAGTGTTCGTAAGCGGACACCATCTTTCGACAAGTGCTGTTATGAGATTATGATCCAAACGTATGAACTGTAGATGCCG
This sequence comes from Dendrobium nobile, assembly GCA_022539455.1. Taxonomy (NCBI): domain Eukaryota; kingdom Viridiplantae; phylum Streptophyta; class Magnoliopsida; order Asparagales; family Orchidaceae; genus Dendrobium; species Dendrobium nobile. The sequence continues at coordinate 3,112,418 of CM039726.1, forward strand.
AATGTTATGTAGTCCGAGGTTTCGTAGAATATAAATCATGCGGGGGCACTTAACCGGCCACTCCCGTGCTGTACGTAAATGGGTCGAAGCAACTAAAGGAGATGCCTGTGGCAACGATATAAGATGAATCAATTAAAAGAAAGATGAAGATGTATGATGTTCAGAATATACATAAATACAGTTGAATGAAATTTGAACCTGATCTGGATCATGCGCCCTATGAGATGTTCCCAGCGATGCTATGCTCATTTCTCGAATTGGTTCCTCCACGTTCTCGTCATGGGTGACGCCCACCACGTCGCCGCCTAGTTCTTTCAGCCATAGCTATATTGCCAAAATTCTAGAGAATTGTTCAAGTTGTCAATTAAACAACACAAACTACAAATAAGATATTTTAAAAAAATACACACTACGTTGCCACCTTGTTGTTTCAGTCATTGCAATATTTTTAAAATTTTAGAGAATTGTGCCTATTGTTAATTAATGAACACAACCTACAATTAACATAATACAAAAAAAACACATACAACTTCGCGATCTTGTTATTTCAGACTTAGATATAGTTACAAAATTTTAGTTATTTGTTGCACTTGTAAATTAGAGAACACATCGTACAAATAAGATTTTTTTAAAAATAAAACACACATCAAGACTTAGAAATTTCAAAAATCAACACATCGTCCAACTTCGACTTTCGAAACAGCCTCACAACCATAACACATCACGAGGTGGAGCAATCGACATCTTCCCTTTGTTGCCGATCAAATACAGTATGGCTTGATCTATCGACCGTACCTTGAAATCAAGAAGAAAGTTAAATGAAATTTTTAAGTTTCTTATTCAGATGAAGCGCTTAGTAAAATGATAAAAGAAGGAATTATCTATAATACCTCGACGATGCCGGATTATATGGACATGTTGCCCTATTATGACCATTTCGCTTGCAATGGCCACACCGTTTATTTGAGCTTGATTGTGCCTCATCCATCGTATTACGAAATCTAGTTATCCTCGGTCTACCTGCACGTCTCCTAAAGGCTAGTGCAAGCAAATGAATGATTCCTGCTAGTTCGTTAAAATTTGGCCAGACATCTTTAGGAGGGACAACATGGAAAAGCTCGGAGTATATTCCTTTATATGAGTTTAGTGTGAAGTATGGAGACACGAAAGCATTGTGATTTCATCGCCTATATCCTGCGACCGCAACCACGTGAACACATGACAAATGATGTAATTGTGGTTTGTTACATGTGCAAGCACATTTTTCTGTTGTAAGGACATCAACTTTTTGTGTTCTGCAAGCCGTATCCACAACTTCAAATTCACCTCTATTAATGACAATAGGTTCATGGCATCGTCGTGCTTCGCGTTCAGTTCTATGTAACAGACCCATTGTACGAGGAACAAATTCAGATTCTGAAGCCATCATCCACTTATCAACTTCTGTAGAACGCCTCATGAATAAAGAAACGAGATTATAGTATATGGACATTACTAGGCCTTGAATCGAAAGTCCACGAGCACGTTTTAGAACTCCATTAAAACATTCTGATGCGTTTGTTGTCATGATGCTATATCGACATCCATTGTCAAATAATAATGACCACTTGCTAACATCACGCTGGATCAACCAATCATATGCTTCTTGCTTTGCATTTTTAATGTGCTACATCATACGAGTGAAGCTTGCATTGTCCTCTATACTACCCGCCAAGTACATATTGTTGCAAAGGCCTTCAACATCAACAATACCTTACCGACGTAAAAACTTTTTGAAGTTCTCACGCAAGTGACGAAGGCAGTGTCTATGGACAGCTTCAGGAAAAATTTCTCGGCACCCTCTCACTAGTCCTGCATGCTTATCTGAGATGATGCATAAATTTTGACGTTCTTTCACTACTTCAACCAAGTCATGTAGGTTACGAAGGAACCAAACCCATGAATCATTGCTCTCAGATTCAACTATTGCAAAAGCTAACGGGAATAATCCACCATTCGCGTCAATTCCAACAGAAGCAAGAAGAGTCCCACGATATTTTCCAAGCAAGAAGGTTCCGTCAAGGCTAAGGACTGGCCGACAATGTTGCCAGCCATAAATAGAAGGGCCAAACGCCCAAAATAAAGCCTTGAATCGTGAACCTCCAACTAAGTCAACATTATATACTGTACCAGGTTGGGACATACGTAGCACTTCCATAAAACGTAGGAGAGAACGATATGATTTCTCATACGATCCAAATATTGCTTCGATGGCTTTTCTCCGTGCATCCCATGCCTTCATGTACGAAATATTCATTTCAAACTTCGACTCCATTCTTGCAATTATCTCCTTCGGTTTCATGTCAAGTTGTTGTTTTATAATGGGCATGATATGCCTACATATAAATTTTGAGGTGCAATTGTGATGTCCACCAGGTATAACAGGTTGAGTGCAAGTATGAGGTGGACCCACAGATGATACTTTCCAAAGACCACAAAATCTTTTTCTTCGTGATGCATGTAGTCGTCAATAGCAGGGCCTATGCACATTATTATGTTGAGTACATAAAATTATGAGCCGAGTTTTATTGGAAGTTGAATTTATGTACTGAACATTTTGTGAGATTGACCAACCATTAATTGCAGCTTGTAAGTCTTCTTTGTTATGAAAGATTTGTCCTTCATAAACTTCCGATGGAATGGTCGCTTCTGTTGAGCTAACAATATTGATGATAGCAGGATCACAGTGATCATTACCATCCCATTCTTCAGTTGTTCTAATGGTTTCCTCGAAATTATTATTTGCATCCATCGATTGTAATCCAGCGACGTTTCGTCGTGCATGATCTTGAATGAACTCAACACCAATATTTTCATTGTTCGTATAATTATACATTGACTCATGTATTTCAGTATCAGGTTGACTAGAACTATCTCCTGTATCAGAACTACCACTATCCATAGTCTGGTAGGAATCCACATCGTTGTTATCCATGTCATCTCCGTGCAAGAAAATATTTTCGTTTTGTTCTGATTGAGGGTTGCATGAGGAAGAGACTAGGTTCTCTACAAATCTATTACTACGTGTTCTTATTGAAGGTTCGGTTACACTAGGTCGTGGGGACAGTCATTACTGCACAATAGTTGGACGCTCTGACAAACTCAGTTGACCATAAAAGTTGTTCTGCATTTCGATCGTACTTACTCCTCCGCCATACCACGTGGTAGGCCTACCTTAAAAAAAATTTATTATGCTTAACTTTTAAACTAAGTAAAGTGATCACTACAAATGCCAAAGATAAAGTTTTGCATGCTTACATTTGTATCTCCGTTGAAGGACCAGCAACGTCACCATAATTGATTGGTTTCGCCTCAACGTAGAAACGACATGATCAATTCTTGCTTCCAACAACATGAACTCACAAACCTCTTCATCGTTTACAGGTGTTGCGCAGTGTCCACCATTATGCCGAAGTCGACAAGTTAGGCTGACAGTAGTTGTTGAAGGATTAATCCTAAGCACACCCATAACTCTTCTCTTCAGCATTGCAAGTGAAATATCGTGATCAACAATGATTGGTCGATTTTGTCCACCAATATATGTCGCTGTAAACTCATCCCCGATGCGTAGCTCTCCACCGAAAAATAACATTAAGCGTGACATTCTATCCTAAATTACACAAATTTAAGGGTTAATGCCAATAATGCCACATTTTTCTGAAGTTTTGTACTTAACATACTCGTCAAAACATAACGAGAGTAAATGCAGTTTTAGGCTTGAAAATATACTTCCATCGCTCTTCCGACCATTGAAGTCAAACTAATAAATTTTTCTAATCAATCTCAAAAATGTTTTCAGTTCATACTCTAAAACTTATATCACTTTAATTTTGTGTTCTAATATAGTATAGTTGGCGTAATATTCTCTTTTAATATTACTGTATGAGATATTTTTTTTGTTGCTTTTTTTTAGATCACAATCAAATTTCTGTTTGGGCTTCTTTGCTTATTCTGCACTTTCTTGAATATTATTTTTTTAGGGATGGAAAATATACTTCACAATTAAAATTCATATTGTTTGATACTTTTAGAAAGGAGTTGTTCGACTTTCTATAAATAGGAATTACTCTACATTGACTAACCATATACAGTATAATTTTTTTTGGAGTTTTACTATTTATTTTCTATTCTTATATTTCCAAAGAAAAACAATATTTTTGGACTATTCTCTTTTATATTGCTCCAAACAAAACAACTCATGAAATAAACAAAGAGCTTTATTTTAATTAGAAAAAGCAATAAATAAATCATAACAGCTTTACAACTATTCAATGTTTTCTGATAATTTCAATATAATTAAATAGTTATTTTTATATTTGCATGTCAACAAATATGAAAATGAAAAAAGATCATTGAAATTTATAAGATATTTTCCACTCCTTTTGAGATGCTTTTAACAGTAACTGTCGTATTATTAATAAATTATATTTATGCTCTATTTACTTTCAAAATAATATGATACAGCTCACTGTATCAAATTTTACATTATAACATTTACTGAAACAAAACATATTTATTAATATTTACTAAATCAAATACAATTAGATGCAAACAGACAAATTTAATTTCAAAACATATAAATATTAATATAAGTCTTCTAACACTAATTACATAAATAATTCCTGAAAATTTAACTATAACTCTCTGGATCTCTTCAAATCCTAAAAAAATAAAATTAGGTAGGGTAAAAAATAATAATACAAGATCTAAAATTTTATGAAATCTATAAAAACTTTAAAAAATTCAAACATAAAATTAGTTCCTTCATCATTTAGTGATCTGAAATTTACAACGCCTATATTATTTTTTGGAAAAATAACCTGAGTGCAAACGTATGTACGTCCATAATTAAAGTGCCAACGATTACAAACAAAAACAAAAAAAAATACGATTTGCCATAAATTATTATCTACACATGATATTTGAATCTTCAAACTTAGCAGGATCAAAATCATAGCATATATTTCGCAGTAAGTTTCAGTTAAACAAAATAATCCATTTACTAAGATATTCATACAGAGCATCGATGAATGATTCAATGCATCCCCGATCGGTCATAACTATTACAATACAATAACTTGAAATAAGATAAACAATTGTCAGAAAGTATATCTAAATCATTGCTACCACAATAACGCACAAAATAAATAAAAAATCAAAATATATCTAACTAACTTACTACATATTACAAATTCGTTCTAAACTTAATGGCCACAACTATAAAAATCTTAGCAAAACTAATTTAACAGAATAAATTGAAAAAAAAAAAGCCAAAACTCACCCTTTCAGCTCTCGGGTGAACAAAAAAGGAGGAGAAGAAGATCAGAAACTTGCGAAGAGGTGAATTCCGCTGAGCGATGGTACTCTTATTTATAAACAAATTTTCCTTCTCATCTGCTCAACTCCCTCAACGTCCATCTGTCCCCAATAATTTCCCTCTTCAATTCCGCACCCGTCCGCGGATTTCGCGGATCTCGTCTCCGCTGAAATCCAAGCTCCTCAATCAACTGACAGCCAGCGATTAGAATGAGAAGAATGCACCTAAAAGCTTGGCGCATTCATAAGAATGCGCCGAAGCATTAAGCGCATTTCAAGAATGCGCTTAATTCTTCGGCGCATTCTTCTGAATGCGCGAAACGGTTGCACGCATTCTCAGACTGCGCTGCTCACTTTGGCGAATTGGCTTCAATTTAAATTATTCCAAAAATCTGCTCTTTTCACAAAATTAAACATCGTTCACGCTGCTTCCAAAAATTTTGCCGATAGTTTATGGGATACATATCACGAAGTTATCAAAAGTCGTCATCTCATGTAAGTGGATGGAGAAACAATTACTGATATGGGCTGAAAATTTGTACGACAAAGGTTTACGGATCATAATGGTCATTTTGCTTCTATAAATATTCTTAGTACAAGAATTAATGAAATCACACAGAAAAAAAATGGTTCCGTTGTGGTCAATGCTGAGAATCCAATAACTGATGTGTAACATTGTATCCTTTATAAAAGGTGGCATACTAATCAAGATGCATTTTTATCAGAAAAATATAAAGAGCTGAATATTATAGATGGTAAAAAGAAGGAGTTTCTTAACATAAAAGATTGGCAATACATTCAACAGCAGTTCACAGAAAAATTCTTATGCTGTCCAACTCTAACCCAACTCCAAGCGCGTATGCGCATAGTTCTGAGCCAAATGTAATAATAATTTGTTTACCATTTCTCAATTATTATGATATGTCATCCATTTTATTACTGAACTAATCTTGTATTTTCTAGAATTTGTGTTAATGACTTTTGACACTTTCATTTCCCAATTTTCTAAAATTATTAGCTAGTTCTATTTTAGATTTAAATATAAAATATGCTCGAATCTTTTTTAAATTTTTAATTTTTTTTAAAATACTGCTCGAATCTTTAAATGTCGCATTTACGATGCTTGTTTCAAAAATTTGGCCATTAAATAATGCCTTTAAATTACCTAATGTAATTCTTTTTTCAATCAGGGAAAAACAAATACATAAAAGTTCTACATTTTTTATATTTTTTTAAGAAATAATTAATTATTTAAATGATGAGATAACAAATTTTATTTTTCAACAATTATCTCAACAAGTTGATTTCACATAATATTCTTCTTACTATGATTGTCGCATATATTTTTTAAATTTATACGTATAAAATTAAGTTGATAAACTCTCCATACTTTCGCAAAGAAACTAACTTACATGATAGGACAAATCAACATTTTCTTCATACTTTATTATAAATGAAAAACTCTACAATTTGTGCAAGAATTTAATTTTATTTAATCAAACCTAATTTAAAACATAAAATATAGTAATACCTCAACACAATTATATGAGGACCACAAAACAAGACAAAATAAAGCTTCTATTTCTCTTCTTTTTAAACGTTATCATTCCAACTGAATTTTCCCAAAATAAATCACTCCAACTGAAAACCATGTTCAGCTGAAAACAAGAAAAATCAAATAGCAACTAATGGAAATAATGGCGTTACCTGATTATACGGACTGAAAACCTGGCAAAATAATGAATTGAGAGGAATACGCCGGCATATCACGCGTATTGCCCAGAACGCGCCAAACTGATTCGCCCTTTCAAAGAATGCGCCAACCAATACGACGTATTCTTTGAATACGCCTACCGTTCTAGCGCATTTGATGCTTCTTAAAATTTTTTAAAAACCTGCTCGTTCCCTTAATTGTGACACAAAATAAGCTTGTTACGAAAATTTGGCCTTATTTGTAATAGCACAGAAACTTCAACACAAACCTCTACAGTGTATAATATTATAATATAATTAGAAGACAATGGCAGTGCAATGCCTAGTCGCCTAATAGCATTCAAAATGTCTCAAAATTAGATAGTTCGTTTTGTTCCGACTCTTCTTGAGTATCTCCCTAAAATAGCACACAATGCAACACATGGTCCACAGAATTATAATTCCGATACCAAATAATCAAAACTCCAATTAACAGAAAGCGCAAACTCTACTTATGAGTAAATTTCCAATGTCATAAAAAAAGCATGAAGTAAAAGATAGTCAACGCACTAAAATCAGAGAATCTTCTCTTTTGCAAGTGGAGAAACTCAGCATAATCCGGCTTCCCATCGTCTGTCTTATGCAGCTGTAGCACCAATGGTCGCCTTGTCACAATCCCTACAAACAATCATTGCAACCCCAATCAATCTACTATCCCAATCTTGCCAAAAACACAGTCAAAACACAATCGAAACAACACAGAATCAATTTATCATCCCCGATCTAACCAGATCCACGAGGGAGGAAATCGCGCCCGACGATGCTCTCCAGGACCGACGACTTTCCCGAACTCTGCCACAATCGCCACCAAATCCTCATTAGCCAACCGCAAAAGCATCAAAAAATACATTGGAAGATAGAAATGTTGAGTAATGAATGGAAGAAGAGGGTACCTGACCACCCACGACGGCGACAGAGGGCAAAGCCTCCCATAGAGTCGGCAGAGCTCCTTCGGCACCGCCGTGGTCGCCAAGGACTGTGCACGCCCTCTGGATCCGGTTCACCATACCGATCAAGCTCTCCATTGTCGACATCTCCAACAATCGGAAGCCTAGCAGTCGATTCTGAGGAAGACGTTCGGGACGAAGAGAGGGTGGGACGGAGAAAACGTCTCTTATAGCTCGAAGTCGAAGAACAGACGGGAGGAAGTTTTCTGCTAATTTTATTCCATCTCAAATTACAATTCTACCCATGTGCTATCTGCAGCACGTGTCGGAGGGTGTTCTGTGGTGAGCCGACCGGAGGTCGGTACGTGCGAGGAGAATCTAGGCTGGCACATATGTTGATGGGGTGTCTTATTCAATTTGAAGTTCGAATTACTTCTCCCTAACGGCTACTTCCAATTTCTATGAAAATCAATATATCTTATTATTCAATTTCATAATAATAATAATAATTTTAAATATTTATTAACTAAATTAAATATTATCCACAATACTTATTATTTATGAGATATATTAGCCAACTATTTAACATATTTAATATTGTAAAAATTTTCGTAAACTTCCCATAATATGATAATTATTCCTTCATAAATTTTATTATAGTCAAAAAATTTTATCAAATTTTTTGGATATTCTAATTATCAATCTCCATGAAATCAATTAAAAAGATCTATTTAAAATTTGAGTCATAATATATTTACTTCTGCTCTCAAGCTGTTTATCTATATAGTCTTCATACATATTGTCACATCATCATCATTGATAAAATTATTTTAATTATTTAAAATTTAACAAAATCAATTATTTATCCTAAGTATGGTATGATTTATCAAATTTGATTTTGTTTCAAATATTTTTTTTCTCCATTATCTCTTTTAATAGGTGAAACTTAACCTATGAAATTGTTAGGTTAAGTGAATGTACCTACAGAGTGCAAGCAACAACAACAAAAATAACTTTTTATATCATTACGTGAGGTCGATTATATGAATCATTTTTTCTTCATTATGTCCTATTAAGAATCAACTTTTCATTTAAAACTAATACAAAATCTACCATTTTAACATTTTCTAACTAAGTCATTTAGGTCTACCTCTACCTTTCTTAACCATAAACTGAATCAAACAAATCTACTCTCCTAACAAGATCATTGAATGACCGATGTTTTATTTGATCAAATCATCTAAGGCAACTCTGTAATCTTATTTGCCATTGGAACTACTCTAACCTTTTCAATACATATACTATTTAGCATTTCGTCTCTAAGTATAAAGCCATTCATCCACATGAGTATCCTCATCTTTGCTAAACTTAATTTACTTGTGTGAATTCTCTTTTATTGGCCAACATTATCCACCATAAAGCCCTGTAGGTGTAACCATCATCTTATTAAACTTTTTCTCAAGTTTGAGAGGTACTTTTTATCACAGGATAGACCCAACACATTCCTCCACATTTTTCATTAACTCCCATTTTAATCTTACCAACAAGAAGAATATCATCAGCTAAACAAAGTGCAAGCAAAAATTAACCCTAACTTGATTTTGAGTACACTCAAATCGATTTTAAATTAACCAAACTTGGCCCCAATGTATCAGTTTTGATTGACTTTAGTTCAGATCTAGCTTATACCAAGAAAATAAATATAGACAAAAAAACATCATAAGTGTTCCCCAACTTTAAATAGGAGATTACTCAAGTCCAAATATTCCAATTTAAAATTAAAAAAAAATCTAATTTTCAAATAATTAAATTTATTTTAAGATAATAAAACACATAATTTAATTAATTGACTAAAATTCATCCAAAATTAAGTAAAAATATATCCTTACTCAAACTCTCTCCCATCATAAAGCAATTCAAATCCATGAATAAATAAAAGCCTGGAATTGCATACAAACACTTAGGCAAAATAAATTATTGATTAATTAATTAATAATCAGAATAATACAATTTGTTCATCGTATTTATCCCTCAAAAACATTAATGAAGCTAATCGCTGTCTGTACCTGAAACAAAAGGTAAACAAACGGCATCGAATTTCTTCAGGACTGTTTACATTAGATAGAACAAACGCCTCCTGACTTCGCTTCAGCGTTCCTTCGAAATAACCTGTAGAAATAAATAGAAAACTTCTCCCCATCAGATGGATCTTAAATCGCATGCATAAATCAGGTACATGAATGCATTTTAATGGCGGAAAAGTCTGTTGAAGTTAAAGTTCAATGCAGTGAAATTTAAGGAAAAGTAAAAGAAGTAGCAAGATAGTAATATTAGCGTACTGACTCATGAAGCAGCAAATGTGCAGGTTTTTTTAAAGAAAATTTGAGTTTCAAAATACAAAGCTTTGATAATAATTTTCAAAAATTTTACAACTCACTAAGGCTTCATTTGAGACGGTTTTCTTACTGCTGTTTAAAGCAGCTTTTTAATACAAAAATTTTAATATTTGCACTAGAAAGCAGTTTGAAGAATGTGGGCTCCGAAAATTCGGCCCCGGCCTCCACTCGCTCTGCTTATTCGGCGAGGGAGTTTTAACGAGCTAAGTTCCGGGGTAAATTTTGGAAGGCAAATGGGTTTGTAGATAAGACACTACCCAGAGATTTCGCCCTCATTTTGCGAGGACTTTATGATCTGAGTTCTGGTTTCCTATAGGCGCAAGCCCCTATAGTTAATTACCCCTCCCGATCACGAGAGAGAACTTTCGATTAAGGCTAGTCGTCGATCAGATACGTATAGAAATACGTGTTATCTGGCATATAGTAGCAGTATTGGATATTGGTATTGAGGATTGGAAGTTTGGAATTTGAAGGGTTTGGATATTGGGAATTGAAGAATTGAGTTTTTGAATTTGGAATTTGGTTCGGAAGATTTGATATTTAAATAGAAACTGCACCATCCTACACTTAAAGCGGATGGTGGGGGAATGGATGATGGGCCCGATCAAGATCCCATGGTTCCGTCGTCCCGGGCCATCATGGACCCTGGTCTACTTAGTCAGAGGAGGTAGTCGACCCAACCTGACAGAAGGATCCTTGTCGGCAGCCATGGGTTGCTTCGTCCAAGGGGACCTTGTAGACCTGGGTTGGATGTTTGTCTAAGGGGACAAATTTGAATCCACCTTAGCTTACAGAGGGCTTTGTGCCCTATCAATCATATCCTATTGATTCATATCTCAAGGGTTTGATGCCAATAAGGAGCGTATTGGCTCTGGCCATAACCGGTATTTCGTGGTGCCATTTGGCGGCAAAACCACTCGGTTCAGAGGGCCCCGAGTCGTCGTAACCGTTTATCCTGCGGTGGCCATTTGGCGGTCAACCGCCGGTTAGAGGACACGTACCACGTCCTTACTGGCAGAAGATTGGTTGAGAATGGATCCTAGTGATATTTTCGACTAGGCATTTCGCTCTTTGTGAGCTGAAGTAATTTTAGATTTGTCCACCTCGGCAAACTATTGCGGAGGGCGGATGAATTTTGCTTTAAGGATTGGATGGTTTTATTTCAATTTTAAATATTTGGAATTTTAGGATTTTGAGTGGCATTTTTGGAGTTTGAATGGACCCCTCCGGTTGAGATAAACATTCAACACGGCCATCATCGGGGTGTTTTGGGGTCATCTCCATTTGTTGATTAAACCTTGTCGACTCGGCCGAGCTGTCGACCGAGGATCGGGTTTCTTGTAGGCTTTGTGCCTTTTATTTAATGAATTCTTTTGATTGTAGGCCTTGAAGGCCTAATAAGAATGTATTGAAACAAATACATTGATCCCCACAACCATGTATTTGTTTAATGGTTCGAACCCTGTCGACTCCTATTGGTCCGTATAGAAGGATCAGGTTCGAACCTGAATTCACTTATCGACCCGCGCAGCATCCCTAGGCGTCACGTGTGTTTCAATAACACGCTCGCCGGGGCCCATGCGGGTTATTTTTTATATACCCCTTTTAGTGTACCTATGTGCATACAGTCTCTAGTGCACGTGCAGGGGTATTTTGAAATATTTATAGTTGTGTAGAAAATTGACATTTGAATACACAACATTTGATTTCAGAGCTTATACACGCCTTCTGTCCGCTAGTACGAGTGTTGCGGATCCGGTGGCGTGGGATTTTGATGTTGGCTCCCCCTTTCTCAATCGCCGGGGGAGGACTTTCTAGACCTTGAAGTCCGTTAATTTGCAAAGGACTCTTTTTGAGATCATCACTGTAATGGATTTATTATTTCCGGTGTTCGTGGGTCTTGATGTTGACTCCCCTTTTTCAATCACCGGGGAAGGATCTTTCTGGACTTTGGAGTCAATGACTGCTGATTTGGGGAGAACTCCTTTTAGGCTTTTCGGCATAGTGAACTTGCTATTTCCGGTGTTTGTGGACACCCGAACTGTTCTCTTCTTTATTATAGAACCAAAAAGAGACTTTGGAACACCAGGAAGTTTGGTTCTAATTTGTTCAAACATGTCCTTCCTTTTGCCAGGGGATGTCTTTATTCGTACATCGGGTTTCCTTTGTACCCTGTGTACTTGGAAATTTTGATCACCGCTGTCGTAGATGATATCAATACTTGTGTCCACAGTGGATCGCTATGCTTACGAGACTCTCACTGTTGTTATCCACAAGTGATTTGTAGTTATTTGCAGTGACCCGTTGTATCCACTACGAGCACCTGAAACTGTTCGTAGGAGACCCATTGTTGCCTACATCATGCCCACCTGTCACCAATCTCAGGTGGTTTGATGTCTGGATTTGTTTGTAGAGGACGAGTCTTTTTATTATTGGTCTCCCATATTGCCTTCTCAATCAACAGGCGTTGTAGGAATTGTTGTAGGAATTCTTGCATCGAGGTCTTACAACATACTTTGTGTCACTACTGAACGTACGAATGTCCTTGTAGTTTGAATTCCCTCGTGCGTGATTTGATCTTTTGTCCTTTTGAATGCAGGTCCTTTATCATTCATATCAAGTTTCGGTCTAGCTTGAGTTCAGTTTGTGTTCCTTGCTCTCCACATCTCGTTCCAATTTTGATTTCAGAGTACGAGTTCAAGTTGATTGTTCAGAGTCTTCTGAAGTCTTTGCAAGTGCAATTGTTGGCTCAATTAATTTGATTTTGATTTCAATTTGATTTCATTTTATTTGAATTTGATCTTTAGAAATCATTTGAATTTGTTCAAATTTAGGTCCACGAGTCCACTGTTCATTGTATAGGTCCTCTGCTCATTTAGTTCAAGTTCTGTACATTTCTATTCAAGTACAGGTCTTCTGCATTGTTGCCCGACCAGGTCTTCAAATTGTTCAAGTCTTTGTATATTTCAGTGAAAATTTCGGCAGCACCCCGGCATATCCCCCGTTTGGGGGAAAATTGGGGAGCTGGGCCTTCCCACCACGCTACTAGAGCGTGTATGGTAGGTGTCCTTAGACACCACGGCCGTACAAAATTTCATCCCACCACGCTACAAGAGCGTGTATGGGGCCTTCAGCAGTACCCGTACCAGAACAGCAGTGACTCCCCACCACGCTACAAGAGCGTGTATAGGGCTCTCCCACCTCGTCGTATGCATCGCACCGGGCTCCCTCCTACCGTGCTACAAGAGCGCGTATAGGTGGTTCTCCGGTCCGCTGCAAACGTCGAGGACGGGAGTAGAGTTAGAAATTTATACCTTGAAGTCCGGTGGAGGTGGAAGAGGCTCGAGGACAAGATTTGGAACCGAGGGTGACTCGCCTACCTTATCGTAGGTGTCGTGCCGGTTGCCCCTCCCACCACGCTACAAGAGCGTGTATAGGCAGACCGCCGACTCGACACGCGGGACGAGGTAAGAGATAGAGCCAAGGTTTCAAAACTTATACCTTGAAGTCCGGCGGAGGTGGGCACGGAAGTCGAGGCAAGATCCGGAACCAAAGGTCGCTCGCCTACCTTGTCGTAGGTGTCGCGCCGGTTGCCCCTCCCACCACGCTACAAGAGCGTGTATAGGCAGACCGCCGACTCGACACGCGGGACGAGGTAAGAGATAGAGCCAAGGTTTCAAAACTTAGACCTTGAAGTCCGGCGGAGGTGGAAGAGGCTCGAGGACAAGATTTGGAACCGAGGGTCACTCGCCTACCTTGTCGTAGGTGTCGCGCCGGTTGCCCCTCCCACCACGCTACAAGAGCGTGTATAGGCAGACCGCCGACTCGACACGCGGGACGAGGTAAGAGATAGAGCCAAGGTTTCAAAACTTATACCTTGAAGTCCGGCGGAGGTGGGCACGGAAGTCGAGGCAAGATCCGGAACCAAAGGTCGCTCGCCTACCTTGTCGTAGGTGTCGCGCCGGTTGCCCCTCCCACCACGCTACAAGAGCGTGTATAGGCAGACCGCCGACTCGACACGCGGGACGAGGTAAGAGATAGAGCCAAGGTTTCAAAACTTAGACCTTGAAGTCCGGCGGGGGTTGTCGGCGACTCTGGCGGTGGCTCGTGGATCGAGGCGGGAGGCTCATGGACCGAGGTATGATGGGAAGCACATTTCCTCTTTTCTTTTTGTTTAACTATAATTAATATCAACTAATTATAATTAACTATTTATTTTTAATTAATTACCTATAATTAATTAGAATCAATTAAGATAATTAATTAAAATCTATCTTAATTAATTAAAATCATAAGCTATAATTAATTCACGATTAATTATAACTAAATGATATTAATTAATTTTAATAAATTATAATTAATTAATAGTAATTAATAATAATTAAAATATAAGTAATTAATTAAAAATAATTATGATTAATTAGAATTAATTAAAAATAATTACAGTTAATCAAAATAATTTAAATTTTTTTACCCGTCGGGTTCACGGGATTAGGCCGAAGGAGTGCTCGAATAGGAGAAAGTTACCTATACAGCAGCGAGCTCCTGCTCTTGTTCTCGACCCGAGCGGGAAGGGAAAGCCGTCCAGAGAGCGAAGTCGAACAGCAACGAAAGGGCCGAAGAGGCGATCGAAAGGGAGGAAGTTGTCTTCACAGTCGGCGGGCTCCCCTGGCTTCCGATCAAAATGTCGTAACTTCCGGTCCGAATGGAAGGGAAAGTCGCAGAAGGAGCAAGGTCGGACCAGCCACGAAGGATCGAAGAAGCGATCGAAAGGTAGGAAGTTGTCTTCACAGTCGGCGAGCTCCCGTTCGCGCTTCCGATCGAAATGTCGGACTCCCGATCCAAGAGGAAGGGAAGTCGTCGGTCGAGCGTAGTCGAATAGAGCAGAGGGGGTCGGAGGGGAAGAGTTCGAGCGTCCAGAGAGGCCGAAGGCCTCGTTTCTCTCGGGCTTTTAACGACTCGAACGAGTCGTGCGAACGACGTGCGAAGATCGTGGGAAGAGCAGCGACGACGTGCACGACGTGCGGGCAGGTAGATTTTTTTATTTCATTTTTTTTTTAAACCGTATACAGGTCAACAAATGCCCCCCAACAAATGTGGTAGGCGTTTGGAGCGGGCCACGTTTGTTGTTAGCCAATTGACCCTGTGGATCTCTAGATATTTATTATAGATGTCACACTAGGGTTTTTCATTTAGTGGATCTCCAAGAATTCATTTGGATGTCACACTAAATTTTCTTTTAGTGGATCTCCAAAATTTTATTTGGATGTCACGCTAGTCTTTTTTAGTGGATCTCCAAAATTTTGCTTGGATGTCACACTAAATTTCTTTCTCCACTGCTCTCTTGAATGTATCCATAGATGGTTGATATTTTATTGAAATTTTAAATATTTATTTGGGGATCTCGGCATGCAACGCGATGTCGACCCAAATAAATATTTAAAATGCCCCCATTCTTTAGGGATATTTGTAGATGTCATACAGGGTTCTCATTCTACAGCTTTTGCTAGAGTTCTGAGATTTTGATTTCTTTTGTCCTGTGCTTTGTGCTGCGGACTTGTTGAAGGGTTGTCTGATTCGTCTTTGATGACTTGTCAGAAGATTTGTGTTCCTTCTGCCCTCTGCTTCTAGCTTTGGCGGGCTTGATGAAGGGGTAGATGCCGGTGACCTAAACCGATAGGTTTGTGGTAGGTCAATGGCGAAAAGTCATCAGTCCAAAGCTTTGTGCATAACAGACTTGTTGATGACAGAATCCACTTAGTTCAGCCTAAGGCTTTTCACGAACTTTGGGATAATTTCTTCGGTCCTTTGCTTTGTGCTTTGACGGACTTGTTGAAGAAAAGTTCCTTCGATCCTCGCTTTATGCTTTATGGATTTGTTGAAGGATTTACAGGTTTTGGATTCAGTTGATATTACCGAATGTAGGTAGTATCTTAATCCTTAACCACTTGAGAAGACTTTAATCTGATTCACTTGAGTTCATCAGATCGGGAGAGCTGGGATTTGATAGCTCTTCGTCCTCTGGTTGCTGAGATGGGGGTTCCTCTACTGCGGCCTTTCTTATGGCTTATTGAGTAGATGGAGCTGCCAGCGATCCGGCCATATTTGGGCTTGTTGGATCCGACCTCATACACCCATTCAGGCTTCAGACTTGAGCTATGGGGATTGCGCTCCCCAATGCTGATTTTGCTGAAGTTGACAGATTTGGAGTCATCCTTCGTGGTTTTAGATTTTGGAGCCTACGAACATTCAGTAGTTGCTCGAGACTTATCCTTTCACTGGAATTTGATTCTCCAATCATTTTGGAGAATTTTGTAGACTACGATCACTTGAACTGGTCGAGTCAAATTAGCCTTCGTACTTTCTTCAGTCTCTACTGACGGGTTGACGAAGTGGGGGTTCCGCTACTACGGCCTTTCTTATGGCTTGTTGAGTAGACGGAGCTGCCAGCGATCCGGTCATATTTGGGCTTGTTGGATCCGACCTTTTACACACATTCGAACCTTAAGCTTCAGGCTGTCGAAAGTCTTCAAGCTTTTCTGGCTCAATTTTGTAGGAGCGTGTAGTTACAAAAAGTCTCTTTCTTGACTTTTGAGTCTTGGTTTGTTGGAGAAGGTGTTGTCTCGATCTTTGAGAGATCATCTGCATATACTTTGAAAGCGAAATCTTTGTATTCTTTAGCACAAAGTAACATTTGAATTAATAATTTTAAATATTTATTCGGGGATCTCGGCATGCAGCACGATGTCGACCCGAATAAATATTTAAAATGCCCCCTGTCTCGTAGGAACATTTTAGGGTAGGATAGAATTGGAATTTTGAGATTTTAAATATTTGTTTGGGGATCTCGGCACGCAGCACGATGTCGACCCAAACAAATATTTAAAATGCCCCCAGTCTGATAGGGAATTTTGAGATGTATTCTCATAACACAAGAGAATTTCAAAATATAGAATATATACGCTAATAAACATGTATGAAAACACAGCGTATTAAACATGACATCTGCTTAGGCAATTCATGCATAGTATTTCTTCAGGTATCGGCCATTGATCGGCGGCATGGGCCTTTGACCATTCAGATCTATCAGTTGATAAGCCCCTCCTTGAAATACCTTCTCGATGACGAAAGGTCCTTCCCAGTTGGAAACGAATTTGCCACCCACTTTTCTGTGCGGGATGATTGGCCTTCTCTGCACCAGGATCAATTCCCCTTCTTGAAATGATCGAGGACGAACCATTCGATCAAAGGACTTTGTCATTCTTGCTCGGTAGATTTCCAGGTTTTGCTGAGCTTGTAACCTGATTTCATCGAGTGCATCAAGCTCCTCCATTCTTAGACGAGCATTTTGTTCTTGAGTCAGCTCATTCTGGATAGCAATCCGAAGTGATGGTAGTTCAACTTCTAGTGGCAGCACTGCTTCAACTCCGAACACCAGAGAGTAAGGAGTGGCTTTGGTTGGCGTTTTGTAAGTTGTACGATACGCCCACAACGCTTCTACCATTTTCGTATGCCACTCTCTTTTGTTCTTGGTGAGAATCTTCTTTAGCAATTTCACCAGCGTTTTGTTGAAGGCCTCAGCTAAGCCATTTGCTCTTGGATAGTAAATGGAAGAGTACCGCCAATCAATTTTGTGTCGATCAACGAACTTATAGATTTTTGTACTCTTAAAAGCAGTTCCGTTGTCTGAGATTATGCGGCGTGGCACACCGAATCTGTAAACAACATTGTGGGTGAAGAAGTTGATCACGTGCTCAGACGTAACTTCTTTGAATGGAGCCGCTTCTGCCCACTTAGAAAAATAGTCTGTTGCTGCCAAGATAAAGCGGTGTCCTGCTGATGACGGTGGATCTATTGGCCCGATAATATCAGTACCCCAACATTCAAATGGCCAGGATGCTATTGTAGGGTGCAGTGGATTTGGCGGCTGATGTATAACATCACCGTGGATTTGACACTCATGACACCTCTTGGCATGATTGATACAATTTCTGACCATGGTCGGCCAATAGTAACCCATTCTTTTAATTTTTACTGCCATCTTGGGACCTGATTGGTGCGCTCCACAAAGTCCTTCGTGAACTTCTGCTACCACCTTGTCAGCTTCTCGAGTCCCTAGGCATCTTAGCCACATTTGATCGAAAGCACGTCGATACAATGTGTTATTGACAAATGCATATCGTAGTGCTCTCTTTCTGATTTGAGCAGCTAGTGATTTGTCTGTTGGCAATTTACTTTCTTTAAAGTAGTCAATGAAAGACAGTCTCCAGTCATCTTCTTCCTCGACATCTAGGCAATGCCACCATGATTCTGAAGCTTGACTGGCCTTGCGCCTTTTCTTAGGAACTTGCTGTTCTTCAGACTGATCTTCAAGATCAACTGATTGGGGAGTTTGAGGATCAACCGGAGTCGCATCCTGCTGGCTTGAATTTGGTATTCCCTCTGCCTGCGGGAATTGTAGTAGAGCTGGCTCTAGGATTCGCCGATTGTGCACCATAATTATTATAGGCCATTCGTCATCCATATTCGCCATTTCTTTAGCCAATTTTGCCAGGGAATCAGCTTTGCCATTTTGACCTCGAGGAACTTGAGTTAACTTGACAATTGGAATTTGTTTCATAAGCTCAAGAACTCGCCGGTGATAACAGGCCAACTCGAACTTGGTGATTTTGTAAACTCCAAGTACTTGATTTACAACAAGTTGAGAATCACCGAAGATTTGAAGATTTTGAATTCGAACATCGATTGCAATCTCCAATCCTGCTATTAAAGCTTCATATTCGGCTTCATTGTTTGTCCGAGGTTCAGTCAAACTGAAAGAGAATCTCATTATGCCTCCCTCGGGTGCGACGAAAATTAGTCCAATTCCGGCTTGAGCTTTTTCTAGATTTGGAGGCCGAGCACGTTTGATTGATGATGCTCCATCAAAGTACATTTCCCATACTCGTAGCCTCTCCTCTTTTTCAACATTCATGATCTGCTCGTCAGGTAGATCGTCATTGAGCGGTGAATCTGCAGGGATAGGATGTGCTGCAAGAAAATCTGCCAACACTTGCCCTTTCACTGCCTTTTGAGGGACATATGTGATATCAAACTGCAGGAGTATCACTGCCCACCTTGCCAAACGACCTGTCAACGCTGGTCTTGTCATCAAGAACTTCAGCGGATCGATCTTTGATATCAAGGTGATTTTGTGAGATAGCATATAATGGCGGAGCTTCTGAACTGCGAAAATCAGAGCCAAACAATGCTTCTCTATTGGAGAGTAGCGGATTTCTGCTCCTATCAACCTCCGGCTGATATAGTAGAGTGCATTCTCCTTGCCTTCTTCATTATGCTGGGCCAATAATGCTCCGAGGGACTCTTCTAGTGCTGCTGTATACAGTATAAGAGGCTTCCCCGGGATTGGCGCCGCGAGAATAGGAGGGCTTAACAGATATCTTTTAATGCTGTCAAACGCTTCTTGGCACTCTTCGTCCCATTTGAATCGGACATCTTTCTTCATCAGCTTTGAAAATGGCTGGCACCTACCCGACAAATTCGATATGAATCTCCGAATGAAAGCCAGTTGTCCTTGTAAGGAACGGAGTTGACGAAGGTTCTTTGGAGGTGGCATCTCCATGATTGCCTTGATCTTGTTGGGGTCGACATCAATGCCCCGATGTCGAACAACATATCCCAGAAATTTTCCTGAGGATACCCCAAATGCACACTTGAGAGGGTTCATCTTCAGATCGTACTTTCTGATCCTCTCGAACACAATTCTCAAATCATCTAGATGGTCTTTTCGGTTCGTGCTCTTTATGACCAAGTCATCTACATAGCATTCAACCTTTTGATGGATCAAATCATCAAATATACGAGTCATCGCTCGTTGATAAGTGGCACCAGCATTCTTCAGGCCGAATGGCATAACTGTGTAGCAGAATATGCCTATAGGAGTTCTGAATGATGTATGCTTTTCATCTTCAGGCGCCATTTTGATTTGATTATAGCCTGACGATCCGTCCATAAATGAGAATATATCATAGTTGGAAGTGCTGTCAACTAGCAGTTCTGATACTGGGAGCGGAAAGTCATCCTTCGGGCACGCCTTATTGAGGTCCCTAAAGTCGATGCAGATACGAATCTGGCCATTCTTCTTCTTTACAGGGACGATATTAGCAATCCAGTCAGCATATTTTTCTTCTCGGATGAAGCCTGCTTCTATGAGCTTCTTTGTTTCTGCGATCACCTGCTCTTCAATCTCCAATCTCATTCTCCTTGGAGCTTGTTTAACGGGTGCTGCATCAGGCTTGATTGCTAATCTGTGAACTGCTACTTCAGGGGATAAACCGGGCATCTCAGCATATGTCCAGGCAAAGCAGTCCCTGAATTCACAGAGGAGCTCTTTTATTTCTTCTACTTGATCTTCTGGTAGAAGAGAGCTAATGAAGGTTGGGCGAGGGTCCTCTTCAGTTCCCAAGTTGACTTCTTTGAGCTCGTCCATCGTGGCAGCTTGTCCACCATCTTCCAGTTCTTCTGGTGCAGGCTCAGCTTCTACGGGTTGGTTATCATAATCATCAGCTTCGCGTGTCTCTTCAACACCGCCTTCTTCAGGTTCAATTTCCATGCATGTGATTGCCCGGCAAATCTCTTTCTGGAGGAATTTTCTTTTGACGAATCCGATGCCTTTATATGCATCTGTATCTTTCCGTCGTAACGGACGTGGATTTCTTCCATACCAAAGGCCCAAGCTTGTACGAAGCTGTCGTTTGGTGGTAGGAATATTGATTTGCTTTCGTAACATTCTTTGAATATTCTTGGTATTGAACTTGGGTAGCCTCGTAGGAAATAATTCCTCGGAGTCGAGGAGCATGCAATCCCAATCATGATTTTCCTCTTCACGAACTCCCGTGGAATATAGTACATTCCCGGGTGCAGTCCCCTTCTTCAGAGGAGGCAGATAAAGAGTGGAGAGTTCTTCAATCTTATGCACCTCGCGTGGAGTGATTTCTTTGAAGTATTGTAAGGGAATCCTCGTGACTACGAGTACGCTATCTGAAATTGACAGACTGTCTATCCTTCTGGAAAACACATTCTGCACCGTGTTCATGTAGATAGAGTCATAGTCATCATCATCATTTGAGTATTCAACCTCCTTGCTCCATTTGGATGCAGACCGACCGACCTTTCTGGATTTTGTAGGGGCGACATGACTTTCATCACTGTCACTCCCAAGGTGAGGCACGTGTTTCTTTTCTTTTGAAACGGTTGGTGCTTCAGGAAGAGTTTGAGCTGCCTTCTTTCTCCCTACACGCTTCTTCTCACCTTCTTGTTTAGGTTTCTTTGCAGCCTTAGAATTTGATGCTCTAGCCTCAAGAGAACTTGACGACTTTTGCTTCTTTGGCATGAAGTACTTAGCATCTTCATAAACTGTTACTTCATGTACTGCAAATGGCTGAATATCACCAGAAATTCTGAATTCTTCTCCTTCTCTGAGATACTTCATGCACTGGTGTAATGTTGAAGGGACAACACCGTATTCATGCAGCCAGGGGCGACCCAACAATGCCTTGAACGAAGTGTCCGCATCAATCACATGGAATTTGGCTTCCGTATGGAGTTCCCCAAATACAAGAGGGAGCATAAATGATCCGAGGGTTTTCTGCCCTTTCTCATTGAAGCCGTGCACCATCAACTTGTCTTGCCCAAGATGTTCCACATCAAGGCAGAGGGATCTCAGTGCCTTAAGACTCATAAGATTTACGGAAGATCCGGGATCAATCAAAATTCGACTGATCACCATACCGTCGCTCTCTGCCGTAACATACAAAGGGCGATTGTGATCTGCCGTTCCAAGCATCATATCATCCTCAGCAAAGGTGATGAGGGGCTCATTTCGAGCTTGCAAGACTTCCGTCAAATTGCGTTCAGCAAAATATGCCTCATATCTTTCGGGATTTCTGAGAGCTTGAATCAAAGTTTCTCGAAGGTCTTTAGACATCAAGAGAGCATCATATATGCTGAGTTGCGCTGGGATCTTCCTCAAGTGGGATAAGATATTGTAATCTATCCCCTTGGACAAAGTATCTTTCTTCTTGCAGTCTTCGGGGATAATATCTTCATTAACAACTATCTCTTTTCCTTTATCTTTGTTAGAAGTCCCTTTCTTTGGTGGAGGCGGCAGTACCTTGCCACTTCTCAACTGTACTTGGGCCACCTCATCTGATTCAGACTTATTTGATGAAGCATTCTCTTCAGATTCAGCCATTGTTGTGTCTGGAGATTCATCTGCGGACTCGGAATCGTCTCCCAACTTCACTTGTTTCATTTGTGATTCTATGCTTGGGTCTGAATCTTCATCATCTGGAAAACATAGATCTTCTGAACTGAATTCCACTGATGATACCATTAGACAGAACTCAGGGGCCGCTTCTTCAGCGTATTTCTCCCTATCTAATACCTCTGATGTCGTAAAGATGATTCGGCATGTTTCTATAGGAAGAGATTCAGCCTCAGCTTCTTCTTTCTTTTCATCTATTTTAAGCTCTTTCATAAAATCACCGAGCTTGATAGGCCTCCTAGCAGTCTGGTAATATTCACCCAAACTATCAATAGCCTTTTGAGTTGCAGTCTTCTTCGCCATAGGCTTCTTCAATTTGGATTTCTTCTTGGAAGACTTTGACTTTGACTTTCCAGACTTTGATGAGCTAGCTTGGCCAGGTTGCTGTTTAGAGGTGGATGCTTGTGACACAGGCAACTATTTTAAGTTCAGTACTGGCTCAGTAGGAGACTTCCACTTGACACCCGGAACTCCTTCCAGCTGTTTCAACATTTTATTTGTCTTCTTGGAGACCACAGTCTCCCATTGTTCCTCTTGGACAAATTCTTTTATTTTTTCTTTATGCGGGAGTACGGAAGATGATGTGACTACCCGGGTGGATTCCTTTTTAGGACGAACTAACACATTATCTGATAATGTCAATTCTCCCCTTTTGTACATCTTTTCCAACCAATCTTTGAAGACATAACAATCTTCAATTGGGTGGCTAACTACCCGATGATATGGGCAGTAGTTTGGGTCGCCACTGTGTTTGGACTCTTCAGGTCTTTTGCATTCTGGCAACTCCAGACCATTCTTGAGTGCTTGTCGGAACAGTTTAGCGACACTCTCTCTTTTAAATGAATATTCTTTATTCATTTTCTCTTTGAGGGAGGGGAACGTTCTATCACCAGCTCCTGCAGTCTGCCTCTGGCGCTCTCCTCCACCAGGAAAGGCTCGAGGTTTGTCATTTCCTCCAAGAACCAACTTTGGTTGAGGATTCGGATTGTAAGCCTGCTTTGACTTTTCTTCATATTGCATAGGCTGCTTTCCTTTATCCACATTATACACTACCCGTTTACCTTTATCAGGTCTGGGAGGAAATGCAGAGTAAACTTCGTTCCTCCTAGCATCAGGAGCTTTAGCCTTTTTGAGTTTATCAGGGAGGCTTTCGGACTTTGATAAGTTTAACTTTTCAAATTTTGCCACCCTGTCCAGCAGATCTTGGAAAGTAGTGATAGAAGCCATGCACAGGAAGGGCTGCATTTTATCATCAATGTTTCCCATCAATAGTTGAACTGCATGTTCTTCCTCTAGTTGCTGCTCGCACTTCATGCTGAGATTGCGCCAGCGTGTTATATATTTCGTCACTGACTCATCTTTTCTCCTTTTATCAAGGGCAAGATCAGCGATAGTAGTCTTTTCCGTTGCACTGGCAAACCTTTTCACGAACAAGGCCTCCAGCTCCGCAAAGGTCTTCAGTGAATCATTTGGCAGTTCGGCATACCATTCAAAAGCAGTTCCACTCAAGCTGCTTACGAATTGCCTAAATAGCAGAGCATCATTGCCCCCTGTGTTTCCACAGGTTGCTTTGAACTGCGCCAGATGTTGTCTGGGATTTTTATTGCCATCAAAGATGTTGAACTTCGGTACAGAATATCCCTTTGGATATGGCACCTGATCGTACTCTGCTGGGTACGGGCGACCTTTTCCTACCAACTTCTCCGCTTGTTCAGCAGCTATAATGGCCTTAATCTTTTCGCTAATTAAGCCCTCAAGCTGCGCTGCAGTTACAGGTTCAGATGCACTCGCCACATTTTGGGGAGTGTGCTGGCGGATTGGGTCATTATTTTTATCGCCACCTTCAGGTACACCTTTCACTCCTGAGGCTTGAGGCGTTTGGAGATTTTGAGAATTAACAGCTTGGTTGACGGGTTGAGCTGGTGTAGGACCAACAGAAGTGGTCTTCTGCATCATTTCCATCATGGCCGTCATTTGAGTCATCATCTCAGTCATTTTATCATTTAACTGAGAGATTTCTCTGTCTTTCCTTCGCATCTGTCGCCTCATTTGATTTCTCATTTCCGCGAGTGTGATATCTTCGCCACCGAAGGGATTTTCTCCGACCTCTTCTTCTTCCTCATCTCTTTCTTCTGAAGAGCGAGCACTTCGGCTGGCAATGGATCTGGCCCTGTGGCGACGTCGATAAACACGTACGCGCGGCTGTGATTGCTGGTCATCTTCATCACCATCATCTTCCTCTTCAACATCGACGTGACTGACCATATGAACCACTTCGAGCTCCATAGTGTTTTCATCATCATATTCTTCTTCATCATTTTGCACCTGAATTTCTGAGCGACGGCGCCACTGAATTTCAGGTTCTTGATTTGGGATGACTATTTCTTCAACCCGTGGACTACGATCAAAGTGAAATTCCTCTTTGGTTGTAGTAGGAGAATGACGGGATCTCCTGGAAGACTCTCCAGGATGTCGACCGTCATTATAATTGTCGTCATTATGGGCCTTCTTTTGGACCCATTTCTGACGAGTTCTGTTGGCAGGTGCGGATCTCTGGTAGACTGTTCCGGATGTCACACCCGAACTAATCCTTCCTTCAATCATCTCTTCTTTTCGAGGCTTTGGCCTCCATACTTGTTTCCCTTTCCACCGGGACCTTTCGGCGACGGATTCTTGGACATGGGGTTCAGGTGTCACGCCCCGATGCTCACCGCGTGGAGCTTGTTGTCGGTAATCCCTTCTTTCAACTATCACAGCAGATGATAGTCTATCTCTTGGAGGAGTTCTTCGGGCCTCAACGATTAATGGCCTCTGGAACTTCTTTTTCATTAAGCCCTTCTCTTTAACTGTCTTCAGAACTCGGTGAACCCGGGCAGACAGGCGTTCGGGCTCTCTTGTCTTCTGAGGAGCTGGAGCTTCAGGTTGACGCTCCCAGAATAATTTTTTGAGCTCAGCAGAAGAGCTATTTCTTTTGATCCACTTCAAGTTAGAAAACCTGTTATGAGTGGGAATATTGACTTCTGGTTCTTGTGCTGGCAAATTGGAGGGGTGAGTTGGTACTGGCAGCTGCTGAGCACGCAGCTCCGCATTTCTCTTCCTCCTTTGCCTTCTAGTAAGCCTTCCTCCAGATGAGGAAGCCTCAGCATCATATCTCCCAGATGCAATAGTCCCTCTGGGCAGGGTGGTGGCGTTTGCAGTCACCACGGAAATTTTTCTTCCAGTAACAACCCTTTTTGCAGTAAGGGTCTCAGGTTGGGATAGTCTTTCGAACACAGAAGTTTTTTCTTGAGCAGTATTTCTGGCAGTAGCCCTTGCAGAATAGGATCTTCCAGAAAATTCATCAGAGTTTACGCCGTACACAGGAACGGCTGCAGCCCTTGCAGTAGCTGCTGAGAATTCGAGCCCACCAAAGTGGATAGTGGCTCCAGTATTTCCAGTTTCAATTACAGCATTAGCTAGTTGAATCCTGGCTCCTCGTCCCAGTTGGACGGTCATCGGTGTGTCCTGCATTTCCATTCTATACAAAAATGAAAGGCAGGGGTTAGTGATCAGAATTGATACATCACCCCACGCTTTCATAACAAAGAAATAACGCAGAACAAATAATAGAAGCAGGAGAGTTAGCATGAAATTTAAAACCCTGCTGATTGAATTTCCACTAATCTTATTTAAAGGATTCATGTTCAGGAAATTTAAAATTTGATTTGCTTGCTACTATAGCCTTTGAATGACTAGCCAGAGATGGAAAGAGAAACCATTCCCCAGTGGAGTCGCCAGAAATCTGTGGGCTCCGAAAATTCGGCCCCGGCCTCCACTCGCTCTGCTTATTCGGCGAGGGAGTTTTAACGAGCTAAGTTCCGGGGTAAATTTTGGAAGGCAAATGGGTTTGTAGATAAGACACTACCCAGAGATTTCGCCCTCATTTTGCGAGGACTTTATGATCTGAGTTCTGGTTTCCTATAGGCGCAAGCCCCTATAGTTAATTACCCCTCCCGATCACGAGAGAGAACTTTCGATTAAGGCTAGTCGTCGATCAGATACGTATAGAAATACGTGTTATCTGGCATATAGTAGCAGTATTGGATATTGGTATTGAGGATTGGAAGTTTGGAATTTGAAGGGTTTGGATATTGGGAATTGAAGAATTGAGTTTTTGAATTTGGAATTTGGTTCGGAAGATTTGATATTTAAATAGAAACTGCACCATCCTACACTTAAAGCGGATGGTGGGGGAATGGATGATGGGCCCGATCAAGATCCCATGGTTCCGTCGTCCCGGGCCATCATGGACCCTGGTCTACTTAGTCAGAGGAGGTAGTCGACCCAACCTGACAGAAGGATCCTTGTCGGCAGCCATGGGTTGCTTCGTCCAAGGGGACCTTGTAGACCTGGGTTGGATGTTTGTCTAAGGGGACAAATTTGAATCCACCTTAGCTTACAGATGGCTTTGTGCCCTATCAATCATATCCTATTGATTCATATCTCAAGGGTTTGATGCCAATAAGGAGCGTATTGGCTCTGGCCATAACCGGTATTTCGTGGTGCCATTTGGCGGCAAAACCACTCGGTTCAGAGGGCCCCGGGTCGTCGTAACCGTTTATCCTGCGGTGGCCATTTGGCGGTCAACCGCCGGTTAGAGGACACGTACCACGTCCTTACTGGCAGAAGATTGGTTGAGAATGGATCCTAGTGATATTTTCGACTAGGCATTTCGCTCTTTGTGAGCTGAAGTAATTTTAGATTTGTCCACCTCGGCAAACTATTGCGGAGGGCGGATGAATTTTGCTTTAAGGATTGGATGGTTTTATTTCAATTTTAAATATTTGGAATTTTAGGATTTTGAGTGGCATTTTTGGAGTTTGAATGGACCCCTCCGGTTGAGATAAACATTCAACACGGCCATCATCGGGGTGTTTTGGGGTCATCTCCATTTGTTGATTAAACCTTGTCGACTCGGCCGAGCTGTCGACCGAGGATCGGGTTTCTTGTAGGCTTTGTGCCTTTTATTTAATGAATTCTTTTGATTGTAGGCCTTGAAGGCCTAATAAGAATGTATTGAAACAAATACATTGATCCCCACAACCATGTATTTGTTTAATGGTTCGAACCCTGTCGACTCCTATTGGTCCGTATAGAAGGATCAGGTTCGAACCTGAATTCACTTATCGACCCGCGCAGCATCCCTAGGCGTCACGTGTGTTTCAATAACACGCTCGCCGGGGCCCATGCGGGTTATTTTTTATATACCCCTTTTAGTGTACCTATGTGCATACAGTCTCTAGTGCACGTGCAGGGGTATTTTGAAATATTTATAGTTGTGTAGAAAATTGACATTTGAATACACAACATTTGATTTCAGAGCTTATACACGCCTTCTGTCCGCTAGTACGAGTGTTGCGGATCCGGTGGCGTGGGATTTTGATGTTGGCTCCCCCTTTCTCAATCGCCGGGGGAGGACTTTCTAGACCTTGAAGTCCGTTAATTTGCAAAGGACTCTTTTTGAGATCATCACTGTAATGGATTTATTATTTCCGGTGTTCGTGGGTCTTGATGTTGACTCCCCTTTTTCAATCACCGGGGAAGGATCTTTCTGGACTTTGGAGTCAATGACTGCTGATTTGGGGAGAACTCCTTTTAGGCTTTTCGGCATAGTGAACTTGCTATTTCCGGTGTTTGTGGACACCCGAACTGTTCTCTTCTTTATTATAGAACCAAAAAGAGACTTTGGAACACCAGGAAGTTTGGTTCTAATTTGTTCAAACATGTCCTTCCTTTTGCCAGGGGATGTCTTTATTCGTACATCGGGTTTCCTTTGTACCCTGTGTACTTGGAAATTTTGATCACCGCTGTCGTAGATGATATCAATACTTGTGTCCACAGTGGATCGCTATGCTTACGAGACTCTCACTGTTGTTATCCACAAGTGATTTGTAGTTATTTGCAGTGACCCGTTGTATCCACTACGAGCACCTGAAACTGTTCGTAGGAGACCCATTGTTGCCTACATCATGCCCACCTGTCACCAATCTCAGGTGGTTTGATGTCTGGATTTGTTTGTAGAGGACGAGTCTTTTTATTATTGGTCTCCCATATTGCCTTCTCAATCAACAGGCGTTGTAGGAATTGTTGTAGGAATTCTTGCATCGAGGTCTTACAACATACTTTGTGTCACTACTGAACGTACGAATGTCCTTGTAGTTTGAATTCCCTCGTGCGTGATTTGATCTTTTGTCCTTTTGAATGCAGGTCCTTTATCATTCATATCAAGTTTCGGTCTAGCTTGAGTTCAGTTTGTGTTCCTTGCTCTCCACATCTCGTTCCAATTTTGATTTCAGAGTACGAGTTCAAGTTGATTGTTCAGAGTCTTCTGAAGTCTTTGCAAGTGCAATTGTTGGCTCAATTAATTTGATTTTGATTTCAATTTGATTTCATTTTATTTGAATTTGATCTTTAGAAATCATTTGAATTTGTTCAAATTTAGGTCCACGAGTCCACTGTTCATTGTATAGGTCCTCTGCTCATTTAGTTCAAGTTCTGTACATTTCTATTCAAGTACAGGTCTTCTGCATTGTTGCCCGACCAGGTCTTCAAATTGTTCAAGTCTTTGTATATTTCAGTGAAAATTTCGGCAGCACCCCGGCATATCCCCCGTTTGGGGGAAAATTGGGGAGCTGGGCCTTCCCACCACACTACTAGAGCGTGTATGGTAGGTGTCCTTAGACACCACGGCCGTACAAAATTTCATCCCACCACGCTACAAGAGCGTGTATGGGGCCTTCAGCAGTACCCGTACCAGAACAGCAGTGACTCCCCACCACGCTACAAGAGCGTGTATAG
Organism: Dendrobium nobile; assembly: GCA_022539455.1. NCBI lineage: Eukaryota > Viridiplantae > Streptophyta > Magnoliopsida > Asparagales > Orchidaceae > Dendrobium > Dendrobium nobile. Next base: position 3,141,970 of record CM039726.1, read on the forward strand.
GGCTCTCCCACCTCGTCGTATGCATCGCACCGGGCTCCCTCCTACCGTGCTACAAGAGCGCGTATAGGTGGTTCTCCGGTCCGCTGCAAACGTCGAGGACGGGAGTAGAGTTAGAAATTTATACCTTGAAGTCCGGTGGAGGTGGAAGAGGCTCGAGGACAAGATTTGGAACCGAGGGTGACTCGCCTACCTTATCGTAGGTGTCGTGCCGGTTGCCCCTCCCACCACGCTACAAGAGCGTGTATAGGCAGACCGCCGACTCGACACGCGGGACGAGGTAAGAGATAGAGCCAAGGTTTCAAAACTTATACCTTGAAGTCCGGCGGAGGTGGGCACGGAAGTCGAGGCAAGATCCGGAACCAAAGGTCGCTCGCCTACCTTGTCGTAGGTGTCGCGCCGGTTGCCCCTCCCACCACGCTACAAGAGCGTGTATAGGCAGACCGCCGACTCGACACGCGGGACGAGGTAAGAGATAGAGCCAAGGTTTCAAAACTTAGACCTTGAAATCCGGCGGAGGTGGAAGAGGCTCGAGGACAAGATTTGGAACCGAGGGTCACTCGCCTACCTTGTCGTAGGTGTCGCGCCGGTTGCCCCTCCCACCACGCTAAAAGAGCGTGTATAGGCAGACCGCCGACTCGACACGCGGGACGAGGTAAGAGATAGAGCCAAGGTTTCAAAACTTATACCTTGAAGTCCGGCGGAGGTGGGCACGGAAGTCGAGGCAAGATCCGGAACCAAAGGTCGCTCGCCTACCTTGTCGTAGGTGTCGCGCCGGTTGCCCCTCCCACCACGCTACAAGAGCGTGTATAGGCAGACCGCCGACTCGACACGCGGGACGAGGTAAGAGATAGAGCCAAGGTTTCAAAACTTAGACCTTGAAGTCCGGCGGGGGTTGTCGGCGACTCTGGCGGTGGCTCGTGGATCGAGGCGGGAGGCTCATGGACCGAGGTATGATGGGAAGCACATTTCCTCTTTTCTTTTTGTTTAACTATAATTAATATCAACTAATTATAATTAACTATTTATTTTTAATTAATTACCTATAATTAATTAGAATCAATTAAGATAATTAATTAAAATCTATCTTAATTAATTAAAATCATAAGCTATAATTAATTCACGATTAATTATAACTAAATGATATTAATTAATTTTAATAAATTATAATTAATTAATAGTAATTAATAATAATTAAAATATAAGTAATTAATTAAAAATAATTATGATTAATTAGAATTAATTAAAAATAATTACAGTTAATCAAAATAATTTAAATTTTTTTACCCGTCGGGTTCACGGGATTAGGCCGAAGGAGTGCTCGAATAGGAGAAAGTTACCTATACAGCAGCGAGCTCCTGCTCTTGTTCTCGACCCGAGCGGGAAGGGAAAGCCGTCCAGAGAGCGAAGTCGAACAGCAACGAAAGAGCCGAAGAGGCGATCGAAAGGGAGGAAGTTGTCTTCACAGTCGGCGGGCTCCCCTGGCTTCCGATCAAAATGTCGTAACTTCCGGTCCGAATGGAAGGGAAAGTCGCAGAAGGAGCAAGGTCGGACCAGCCACGAAGGATCGAAGAAGCGATCGAAAGGTAGGAAGTTGTCTTCACAGTCGGCGAGCTCCCGTTCGCGCTTCCGATCGAAATGTCGGACTCCCGATCCAAGAGGAAGGGAAGTCGTCGGTCGAGCGTAGTCGAATAGAGCAGAGGGGGTCGGAGGGGAAGAGTTCGAGCGTCCAGAGAGGCCGAAGGCCTCGTTTCTCTCGGGCTTTTAACGACTCGAACGAGTCGTGCGAACGACGTGCGAAGATCGTGGGAAGAGCAGCGACGACGTGCACGACGTGCGGGCAGGTAGATTTTTTTATTTCATTTTTTTTTTTAAACCGTATACAGGTCAACAAAGAAGCAGAAAGAAAATTGTCCCAAACAAAGCCTAAGTTGACAAATAAGAATTCATTTGGAACAGCTTTCTTACTGTTTTTTAAAATACTTTTTTAGTACCATAAAACTGTCCGCCTATCTCAAATGAAACCTTAATGTTAATGAGGTGATAGTCATTCTGTATGATATGCCACTCTTATTTCTTTTGAAGAAATAGAAAAAGATGAAATTCAAGTTTATTTTCTTTTGGAGTTATGAATGCAGTATGGTTTAGAACAAAAACTGGTTGCAATGTTTGTTAAGGGTAAGAGTGTGCCTTGCATTCTTATTAAGTGCAAAGGAATAAAAAATGAAGAAATTTATATATATTTTTACTTGGCACGAGAGAAATTGAACTCTTAATGAGCATGACTAAAAGAAAGTGATATAACAGTAACTTAGCATATATAACCTCATCATCCAACATAGGCTTACTCATATGACAAACTGTCGAACAATCTGTTCAGCCAATTTTCCATTCTACTTCCAACTTTACAAAGAGAAATCGAATATACTCTATGCAAAATTAAAATAGTACAGAACTATAAAATATGTTGCAACCATTAAATAAGCATTTTTTAAACAAAACGTTCAAAAAGAAATGGAAATAAATGAGTAAATGAAATCCAATCATAATACTTATTCAATCACGTCTTTTAATTTATGTATGTTTGAGAATAATAAGACTTATTCAATCACAATGGAGAAAAATAATTCATATAGCCGATCTGTTAGACTGGTCCATTGGACTGGTCCAGCCAGTCCGACGGGACCGGCTTACGCGATGTTTGGTTGAAGTCTCCACCTCTTGTACGCAGGAGCCAACCGCTCGGTCTTCATGGAGCCAATTTGGAAGGATTTCTTAAAGAGTTAGGAGGGAAATTCGAATGTAGGAACTGTTTAGAGATTTTCTTTTTGATTGTATGCATTAAATAGTTTGTTTTCCTAGAGTTAGTGCATCTTGAATTTGGCTGAAATTTGAAATCACTTAGGTTTTGCGGTGTCTAGATATTTGGGAGAGATCGATCCTCCTCTTGAATTAAGGATCAATTGTATCTTGTTATTTTTCTTCCGTTAGTTTGATTATCATAATAAAATTTCTGTTTTTTTTTTTATTTTTCTTTTAAAGTTTGGAAGAGCTTTTTCACTGTTTTTCTGAAATTGATAGGATTTATTTGAAATCTTCAATTGTTTCCTATCACGATCCCATGTAGTGGGATAAAGGCTTGATGTTGTTGTTGTTGTTGAGAATAAGCTTAATTTTCCTAATAACTCGGGGAAAGGCCACAAATAGTACTTAGTCACCTAATCTACTCGCTTGAAATTTTATTTTACAACTAGTCAACCGGATGGTTGAAAAATGTGGGAAGGAAACCCATGGATTGGCATCAACAACTGGTCCCGAATAGAATCAGCTCCTGGAAATTTGGTCTTTTAATCCTTGGATGTGGATCCAGTTCTTAGCACTTGGAGGACAGATTCCTAGATCCGAGTAAAACCTAATTGAATTGAGTAAAAAAAGATCCAATCCACAGTAAATAAAGCATTAATGATACTTCTTATGAGCATGTGAACCTTATCAATAGATGCGTGCATGATGGGCTCAATTTGGATGCCAAACCAAGCCTAAATCCTCATCCTATGTCCAATAGTAAAGATAAAAGCAAATATATCGTATACACCTATAAAGCTCAAAGTTTAGCCAATCTGCCTTATATATACAAACATCAATCCAGAACCAAATCTAAGCTAAAGAAAATGTTGATTTTCAAGAGAATCACGTCTGGGTTTACCAAATCATCCAAATGAACATTATACTTACCTCATGTATGACAGGAAATGCATAGGTCTCCCATTCAATAGACCAACTTGAAGAGGATCTAGTAGCCAAAGCCCCATCCTGCAATGCCTTCAAGGCATCACATTTATCTGGAAAACCTTCGAAAAGCATCTGTGTTGAATTCACAAGAACACATTGAGTTTAAGATTATAAAGTTTAGTAAAGAGAACTCACCATTACAAACATAGACACGGTATTTAGCATTCCCTACAAATTCCATGTCTTGAACAAAAAATCATGAAAAAAGTTATCAGGAAGCTTCATCTGGTTCTATATTTTAATGATGTTTGAACCTATTTTATCTACTAAGAACAAATAGTGAAACCATGTGTATAAAGTGAAAATGGTATTTCAATTTCATTCCGTAACTTCATTTCTTTCACTAAAATCAACTTGACATTTTTATTCTAAAGAAAGTTGGCTACAGCATAAATAGTAATAAATGTCCACAATAAAGTAATAAAGGAGAAGCAATAAATTTGTATTACATATCTGATGCTAAAATGAAACCTATCAACTCACCATAAGCTGATTAGCAAGCTCAGATGATGATGAGAAGAGAAGGCCATTTTCCCCATCTTTCACGAGTTCTTTAATGCTTCAAATAACACATTGTCATGCATTAGCACCATAGCAAGATTATTCAATAACGGAAGAAATATAGATTAATCCAAAGGAGGAAGTCAATTTGTAGAACATACCATGAATAGGAAACCGCACAAACAGGTAGCCCACTTCCAAACATGTCAACAATCTGACAGAAGAACAATTTCGTCAACTTTGAAAATGGCAGGGAGAAAAGTTGAACTGTTTGCAATCTAATCATAACTACAATGATACACCTTCATGGGAAGATCCAATCCCGATGAAGATTTGTGAAGGCTCACACCAAGATCTGCTGACCCTACATTTAAATATAAAATAAGAGGATAATCTTAGTTGCATCTAACAGGTCTAGCTTCTAGAAGATAAAATTTGATGCTATACCAAGTAACAACGGATATTCTTCTGCAGGAAGCCACATTGTTCGAAAGGCCACACGCCTTAGTTTTAATTTCTTCATTTTTTCCTCGTACTTCTTTTTATCTGGTCCTTTACCTTCAACATTATAAGATGTTCATGGCGTAAATTACTATAATCATTGATCATAACGAATCATATATGATTGTCTGCACCAAAACATTAAATGCCATACCGGAGATGATAAATAGCAATCTTGGATAGAAATATTTTTTTCCGTTGCTTAAATCGGTCCAGAGTTTCTCTTCATCAATTGAATCATCCTCATTTAAGGCAGCAGCAACACGCCTATCATACATGACTGCTGCTTCCAGAAGCACGTTAAAATCTTCATCTGAAGTCCTGAAGCACACGAAGATGAAAATAAGGTTGTCGACATAGGTTATGAAATCTTTGGAGAAAGCATATTATTACTTTCTAATTCATTATAAAGCTTCAAGAAAACAGAATAAAAATTCTCATAGATTAAAAAAAAAAGACACCATATCGAAAAATCCAGTTTAGAATCATGATAAAGTTCAAGAAAACAAGAATGAGACTACATGAAAAATATTTTGATCATGACAAGTGCACCATTGAAAAAAATTGATAGGAAGTGAATGTACTTTTCACAAAAATTAGCGGATGCAATATGAAAAATTAGGAAGAAGAATGCCCAAAAATATTTTTTTTTATTGAAAGAACTATAAAGAGAAATGCAAGATACAATTATTAGATCTTCAATTGGAGAGGAAGATCCGACTCTCCCAAATCCCTAGCCACCGGCTAGAGCCCAAATAATCTAAGAATAAACTAAATTCAACAAACTCCAAAACATAATCCTAAAATCACCGTATTATTAGCTTTAAATAGGCTCCCATAATTCCCACCCAAATCAGCCCCGTTTACCTAAATAATTCTGATGTGATACCAAATGCAAGGAGCTTCGCAAGAAATTAAAATTGAGTTGGCAAAGAAATTACAACTAATAACTTATGGCGATAGCAAGAAAATCATTAAAATTTTGTAGTTATCAACTAGCTTAGGCGAAGAAGTATGTAGATTAGCCAAAACTTTCAGACAACCAAAAATAGTAGCAACACTAAAAGCTATTACAACAATCCGCCATTTAATAACGAGAAGTTCACCTTGGGGAAATAATCACTCAACTAGACTAGGCTTTGCGGGAGAGGAATTTCAGCACACCAAACGATGCCACGAGGAAGGTTGCAACGCCAATGGTTTTGAACCACGGAAAGGTTGCCGGCGGTGGATGACACACGGACGTCTTGCTTTCAATAGTCCACTCGTAGTCTTCAAATCGCTTGTCTATGATGTCGATGAGTGTGGGTAGGATGCGGTTCAAATAATCCTCCACTGTTTCGTCGTACCTGAATCTAACGTCAAAGAAGGGGAGCGGGTGGGGTGAATATGTCCTTCGTCGTCAAGCACCAATCCACTGTCAACTTCGGGATCCGCCATGCATAGTGGCGTGAGAGGATCTTACTCCGGAAGAAGAAGAATATCGAGGAGAGGAGAAAACTTGAAGATGTGAAGGTGAGAGTGAGGGAGGAGGCCGGCGGGATTCCAAGGGGAGAGGGAGGGGGGTCGGCGGGTGCAAGGGGGTAGAGCTTAGGGTTTGAAAGTTTCAATCCTAATTAGTCCCTAATCAAATCTGAAATAAATTTCAGATTTAATTAAATGTGGAGGGAAATTAATTAGGAATTGAATTAGAATTCAAATTGATGGAGCCTTAAAAGGAAAGAACAAGGGGGAAGCCAAAGAAAGGGGGCCGGCGGTCAATAGAGGGGAGAGGGATTTGAAAACTTAAAAACTAAAATTAGATTTCAGTTTTAAGTAAATTAGGAGGGAAAATTATGTGGAGTTAATTCCTAATTCAAGAGGATTCAATGCCTTAATGGAGCCTTAATGGGGCTCCACCCAAGCATGTGGCCGGCGGCTTCTAGAAGGAGGGATTTGGTGTGGGTGCTAGTGGGTGGCTTCCAAAATTGCTGGCATGAGATTTGAAAAGAACTAAAACAAAATCCATTTGAAATTTGGAATTTGTCATGAAACGAATTCAAAACTTTCCTAATTTGGAATTTCTAAAATAGGAAAGATTTTGAAATTCAAAATTTGAATTTTCAAAATCTGAATTTGAGGGGACGGGGATTAAACCGATGTTTGAAATGTCACCACCGGATGGTGGTGGTGGAGGGAGGCCGGCGGGTTGGGGAGGAGAAGGGGAATCGGATGCGGGATATAGACCACGAGCCACGGACTCTTCCAATGACTGGTGGGTGTTGCGTTTCGCCCTCACCTTGGGCTTTCACTCTCCTCTCTAACTCTCCACAATGAGAAAAAGAAGAAGACAAGGGAAATCAAAACAAATTTTCATAATCTTCATTAGCCTCATACAATGATACATGACCCCTATATATAGGTCATGAGATACAAGAAAATAAAAGCATAAATAATGACTAAATCGCCCTCGGGGCCCCAACATGAGAAAACTGAAAATGCATGAATAACTAAAAATATAAGCTCTGAATCGTGGCCATCGATCGGCGATGCTTCCGGCGATACACGTGTCTGAACCGTTGATCGATGACCTCATCAAATTCCCTCTTAGATTTAAATTCAAACTAGACTTGTTTCCCTAATTAATTACCTCTCAATTATAATTAAAACTTTCCTACAACCTTAATTCATCCTCCTTTTCCCTAAATAATTTACTCTCAGATTTTGAATTCAAATTAGATATCTTGCCCTAAATAATTCCCTCCCAATTGTAATTAAAATATTCCTAAGCATTAAGAACCTTCCTAAACAGCTACCTCTTGATAAGAAAACTTCATAATTCCCACCCAATCAAATCGGCCGGTCCATCAAAATGATAAAGAAATAGTTTAATGATAATTCAGATAAATGCATTTTATAAAAGCATTTTTCGAGATGCATTAACAAATGCCACTGAACAAAGGCTTACCAGCTGGTACTGCTCACAATAAGTGCAGGCCTGCTTGACTTCAACGAAACATTATCACCATACTGGGTACTAAAAAGAGTATCTGATGGATCGTTGTTTTTCTTTCCTACAAAATGTTAGAAACTAGCATTCACATTCATAACCTAAATAAATTTTTCTGGCTATAAACCTGAGTACTTGATTATCCACAATACCAGTGCTAAAACAATCATGAAAGTTGTCTGGGTCACATATACGCTTATTTAAACTGCAAAACAACTAAGACATTTTGAATGTCAACTCGTAAATCTTTGCGCAAGTACCAAAAACCTGCAAGGAAAGAAACTGCAATTCACCTTATGACTTTCCTTCAGAGCAGTAGGATGGAAAAATTGAGTAGGTTTGTCATAGAAAACCGAAGCCCTAATATGAGGAAAAAACATAATATATATATCAAATAAACCAACCAAGCACTTTTTATGCCTGTTGAGTGAACAAGGATTTGGTTTAAAACACTCACTTGACTCCCCAATTCTGTGCAAGCCATTGCTGCATCGACTCAGTAACGCATAAAGAGCTATTAGCTGTCCTCCCAAAATATTTCTCAAACCTAGAAGTCCATATGGCATTACATTTTAAAAATAAAATTAAGGGAAGGTATGTGAAAATATACAAACCATTAAAGTCAACAATTACCATTTGTAAAGTTTAACTATAATATGGCTACTACCATGTGACATCCCAAGTAAAGTATATCCAGTGTTGTGCCAATCTATCACAAACCCACACCGTCCAAGCCAAAGCCAACTAGACAGTTTGACAGCAGCTAAAGTCGGAACAGATGGTGGATTCTGCAAACGCAACAGCTTAAAAAAAGTGAACATCAAGCAAAACATATATAGCAAATTCCACATTGATTAACCTAAAAAATTTTATAAAATCATAAGAAAATTAAATTTATTATATTAACTAATACTGCACTAGTATAGAACATCTACAAGAGGAGCACTAGATAAGAACATACAATCAGTTTAACAATTAATGGCAGAGATAATAGTAATAATAGGGAGAATCGGGTTAAATTTTCTAGTTCCCTGAAAGGGAAAACAGAGAAGCTGCGGAACAAGAAGGTTAAGAGCAGAGCTTAAGAAGAAGATCATGGCAAAGCTACCAAAAGAGAAAAGTCAAGCGTTCCTAGGTTTCAATTGAAAAGCAGATAGAATGGAGAGAAGATGAAGTGAAGGGCTAACTTGCAAAGTTACACACCTTTAGATGTATTTGCACTGTAAACCAGTTAAAGTTTCAAAGGCAACATTGACTTTTTCACTGCTATATAATTTTTTCAAATGGCTTCCCATATCGCTGCAGCCAATTATTGCAAGCTACAGTTCAACAGTTCTAGCTTTTCTCCTGACTTAGTTGCAGGCTTCTGATTTAGGCAGGGTGCCAACTTCTGAAAAGGAAGAATCAAGAATGTCATGCCCTTTCAAGTCAACTTCCACTATGAACGTGAAGTTCATTTTAATTTTCACTGAACAAAGTCTCAATACGAGACACCTCAACGCAATATATGTAAAAACTATCTTGAAGCAACCACCAAGGGGCGGCTTAGTAGAGGCGCACACCTCACAATTAAAGAGGCGTGTAAAATATATATATTTTTTAGAAATGTTAAAGATTAATACCCTAATAACCTAAACCTACCTAAAATGCATGCATGCAATCGGAGGCCAAGCAAGATTGAGACCAAGATTGAGACCATCCAATTTGTCCTGTGAAGAAGATGCCGGTTTCCCTCTTCCACAAGGAATCTTCTTTCTCCATCAAAATTTTTTCCTTAAATGATTAAAATTTCTAAACCTTAATTTCTTAAGTTTGACTCAATTTAATTTCTTTGAATAACTTAGCTAGTTTTTTTATTTCTTTGAAAGTTATCATTTTTTCATATTTGAATTAAAATTTTCATTCAAGGATTTTGGACAAAGTGGTTAGAGGCAAGGAGAAATCCACATCTAGTTATATAGAAAGGGCTTCCTGTAGAAAAGTAAAGTTCAAGTTGACGTTGGAGGAACCCATAAAACATGTATATCTCTAAAATGCAACTATTATGATAAGGTAGTCAAATATGGTGTTGAAAAGATGAAGGACCACCTCTCCGTATCTCACAAAAAATGTGGTATGATGTGCCGAAAATAGTAAAAGAGGAGATTGTTAGACCGGTCCTCCCTGGACCGGTCCAGCCGGCCCAATCCAGCGGGCCGGTTCGCGTCTACCGAAGGAGGCGGGCGGAGAAAGGAGCGAAAGTCGCAGGGAGGCTAGAGGTGGGGCCCATTTGAATTTCAAATGGTTTCTTGGAGCCAAAACGAAGGGAAGTGAGGGCAATTAGGTCCTTTTGTGTCTATTTTGAATTGTATGCATTAAGTAGGGAGTAATGGGATTGTTTTGAAGTTTTCTCTTGTTCTTCTTGTTGATTTGGGCTCTAGGTCGTATTCTAGAGACTTGGGAGAGTGCGATCCTCCTCTCGAATAGAGGATCCTTGTATCTTTGCTATTTTCCTTTCATTTTCTAGTAAAATACAAGTTCTTACTTCGTGTTTCTATCATTTTTCTCGTGTTTTGCCCACTGTTTTGGCTGATTTCCTGCTGTGGACAGCAGTTTTGCTGTGAGATCTTTGGCTAAAGTGATTAGGAAATACTTGGAATCAAGTATTTCCTATCAAATTGGTATCAGAGCAAGTCTTGGGACAAATCGTGGGCTGTTTTGATCAATTTCAGCGGCTGAAATTTTGCCGGCAAGGGAGAAAATCGCTGAAATTTGTTTCAAAATCTTGAGATCTTCTCCTAAATTGCAAGCCGTGGGAGATGGCGGCTAAGAAGGTGGATGCTTTGGAGGAGAGGATTGAAGGAGAGATAAATCAAATCAAGGAAACCGTAGAAGAAAGAATGTCCTCCATGGAAGGACAAGTGGCCGATCTACGGGATATGATGAAAAAGATGTTGGAGTTTCAAACCCAATCGGCGGCGTCTGATGCAAAAGGGCCCGCAGCGAAGAACGCCAATTCTGAAACCCATCGGGAGGAAGAGGAAGTGGAAATCGTGGAAGGGAGTAGGGGAAGACCTCATCTGGAGCCTTTCCAGAGAGAGGAGAGAGGAGGAAGGCATGTGGAAAGACAAGGCTATGGAGGTGGGGAACCCAGAGGGGCTGGTTGGGAGCATCGGGGGGGATTTCAGGGGCGCCGGGAAGCAATTTTTGAAGATCGGAGAGGAGATTTTGAAGAGGGATTGGGACAGGGCAGAGCAAGGGAAGATCGGGATACGTGGGGGGGTCCAGGCACATGGGAGAGGGGAAACTATGGAGGATTAAGGGGGAATGGCGGGGATCGGAAGGTGAGAAAATTGAAAATGCCAATTTTTGAAGGGGAGGATGCCTATGGGTGGATCTACAAAGTGGAGAGGTACTTTGCTGTTAACGGATTGACAGAGGAGGAGAAGTTGTCGGCAGCGGGTTTGTGTCTGGAAGGGAAGGCACTCTCTTGGTACCAGTGGAGAGATCAGAGGAGACCTATCAGGAGCTGGGGAGAATTCAAGGACAGTTTGTTAGAGCGTTTCCAAACCGATCGGGGAGGAGACTTCTACGAGAAGTTCTTTGCCCTAGTTCAGGAGGGGTCTGTGGCAGACTATCGAGAGAGGTTTGAGCATCTGGCCAGCAGGGTGGAGCGCTTGTCCGAAACGGTGCTGGAGGGCAATTTTATGAAGGGGTTAAAGGCCGAGGTGCGAGCAGCGGTGAAGGTCCTGATGCCCAGAGACCTAGGGGAGGCCATGAAGCTTGCACAGTTGGTCGAAAATCAAAAGAATCTGGAAAAAGGAGCGAGGAGTAGTAGTAGTTCAGGAGGCACTTATAGGTGGACAACTACCCACCTATCCACTAAGGGAGCTTCCACAGGAGGGATGAAAGAAGTTCCAAAGGAGAAAGCAACAGGAGGAGGAAATGGGGGACAGTTTAAGAGGCTCACTGACAAAGAAATGCAAGAGAAGAGAACAAAAGGGCTGTGTTTCCGATGTGATGAAAAATACATGCCAGGGCACAAGTGCAAGGATCGAACTCTTCAAGTTCTCCTCGTTTGTGAAGACGAGGAAGACGAAGAGGGTGGGGGAAGCGATTCAGAGAAGGAGGATGAAAAGATGCATCTAGATGTGGCAGAAGTCTCTCTCAACTCTGTAGTGGGATTCACTCCGAGTCACACTATGAAGGTGAAGGGAGAGATAGCTGACCATGGGGTCGTGGTGTTGATTGATAGTGGGGCAACCCACAATTTCATTTCCACCCAAATTGTGGAGTTGTTGGGGATGAAGTTAGTAGATACTGGAGGCTATGGGGTGATGATGGGCACTGGGAAGGTAGAAATGGGAAGAGGAATCTGCAAAGGAGTGGTGCTGAAGATTCAAGGCATACAAGTGAAGGAAGACTTCCTTCCCCTGGAACTGGGGAGTACGGATGTCATCCTAGGGATGAAGTGGTTACAGACGTTGGGGGAAACCAAAATCAATTGGGGCACACTGCGGATGGAGTTGGTGAAGGGTGGAAGGAAAACTGTGATTCAAGGGGATGCAGGGCTGACCAAAGCAGGGGTTTCTCTGAAATCCCTAATCAAGACAATCCAGGAGGAAGGGGAAGGCTACTTGGTGGAATTACACAGCTTAGAGGGAGCGAGTGGGGAGGAAGGGGGAGACATACCCCTCTCTGTGCAGCCCTTGATCCAGGAGTTCGAGGAGGTTTTTCAACCCCCTCTGGGGTTGCCACCACCCAGGGAGCAGGAGCACGCCATCACATTAAGGGAGGGAGTGTCGCCGGTCAGCGTGCGACCTTACCGTTACCCTCAGTTTCAAAAGGATGAAATAGAAAAGTTGATCAGAGAAATGCTGGAAGCAGGGATCATCAGGCCCAGCACCAGCCCATTCTCTAGTCCTGTTCTATTGGTAAAGAAGAAGGATGGCAGTTGGAGGTTTTGTGTAGACTACCGCGCACTCAACAAAGAAACGGTACCTGATAAGTTTCCCATACCAGTGATTGACGAATTGTTGGATGAATTGAGCGGAACGGTGATTTTCAGCAAGATCGACCTGAAATCTGGATATCATCAGATTCGAATGAAGAAAGAAGATGTACCCAAGACCGCCTTCAGAACTCATGAGGGCCACTATGAGTTCCTGGTGATGCCCTTTGGCCTCACCAATGCTCCAGCCACTTTCCAGGCCCTCATGAATACGATTTTCAAACAGTATCTGAGGCGATTTGTTCTGGTGTTCTTCGATGACATTTTAGTGTATAGCAGAACAGAGGAAGAGCACTGGGGGCATTTGAAGAAGGTGTTAGAGGTTCTCCAGAAGCACCAATTGAGAGCTAACTTGAAGAAGTGCTGCTTCGCACAAGCTAGTGTGGAGTACCTGGGTCATGTGGTATCCAAGGAAGGGGTAGCAGCAGATCAGTCCAAGATTGAAGCCATGCTTAAGTGGCCATTGCCCAAAAATCTAAAGGAGCTGAGGGGATTCCTAGGGCTTACAGGGTACTACAGAAGATTTGTGAAGGGGTACAGCACTATAGCTTGGCCACTCACTGAGCAGTTGAAGAAAGATGGATTCTTATGGGGGGAGGCAGCAACGACAGCATTTGAGCAGTTGAAGAAAGCTATGACCACAGTTCCGGTCTTAGCTTTACCAGATTTTAAACAGCCCTTTATAGTGGAGACAGATGCATCAGGATACGGGCTAGGAGCAGTGTTGATGCAGAGTCACAAGCCCATTGCATATTTCAGCCAGGTGTTGACTGCCAGAGCTCGTCTGAAATCTGTCTATGAGAGGGAGTTGATGGCAATTGTTTTGGCCATCCAAAAGTGGCGTCCCTACCTACTGGGAAGGCATTTCATAGTTCGTACCGACCAACGAAGCCTGAAATATTTGCTGGAGCAGCGCATGGTGACAGAGGAACATCAGAGGTGGCTATCCAAACTGCTCGGGTATGATTTTGAGATTCAGTACAGGCCAGGGGTAGAAAATAAAGCAGCAGATGCTCTGTCCAGATGCATGGGTGAGCTGCAAACAGTGACTGTGTCAGTCCCAATGATGCTAGATTGGGAAGCCATAAAAGAGGAGAGCGCTAAAGACGAGGAATTAAGCAAGATCAGAGCTGACTTAGTGAAGGAAGAGGGAGGCCATCCAGGGTACTCGTTGGAGGGGGAGAGATTGTTATATCAGGGGAGGTTTGTGTTGCCCAGATCGTCAGTACACATCCCACAATTGCTCCGGGAGTTCCATGGAACTGCAGTGGGAGGTCATTCAGGAGTGCTAAAGACCTATAGGAGACTAGCCGCAGAGCTGTACTGGAAAGGTATGCACAGAGATGTGGAAGAGATGGTATCCAGGTGCGAGATTTGCCAAAGAAATAAGTACCTAGCGATGTCACCAGGGGGGTTACTACAGCCATTGGCATTACCAGGACGAGTCTGGGAGGAGATATCTATGGACTTCATTGATGGGCTACCCCGATCTGAGGGATTCACGGTGATTTTGGTGGTAGTGGATAGATTGAGCAAATATGCTCATTTTATTCCTCTACGTCATCCATACACTGCGGTGACAGTAGCATCAGTCTTCATCAGGGAGATAGTCAGACTACACGGAGTGCCAGAAGCGATAGTATCAGACAGGGATAAAGTGTTCCTCAGCCATTTCTGGAAGGAATTGTTCAGACTGCAGGGGACGGTGCTAAAGAGGAGTACGGCGTACCACCCACAGACGGATGGCCAAACAGAAGTAGTCAACAGGAGCTTGGAAACTTATTTGAGATGCTTCGCATCAGAAACACCCAAGCTATGGGCTAAATGGCTATCATGGGCCGAGTACTGGTACAACACCTCTTTTCATTCAGCCGCTCAGATGACTCCATTCAAGGTGTTGTACGGAAGGGACCCGCCCCACTTGGTGCATTTTGGGAGTGGCAGCACACCCGTATCTTCAGTAGAGGAGTATTTGGAGGAGAGGGATAAGACACTAGAAGAGTTGAAAAGACATCTGTTGAGGGCTCAACAGATTATGAAGAAACAGGCTGATGGGCATCGTAAGGATATTCAGTTTGAGGTGGGTGAGAAGGTATTTTTGAAACTCCGCCCATATCGACAGAAAACGATCGCCAACCGGAGGAATGAGAAGCTTGCTCCACGGTACTTCGGTCCTTATGAAGTGCTGGAGAAAATTGGAGTCGTGGCCTATCGTCTGAAGCTACCACCGACAGCGACGATCCATCCCGTTTTCCATGTATCCCAGCTGAGGAGAGCCATTGGGGATCATGCTACCAGTACGGAGTTGCCAGGGACATTAACAGAAGAGATGGAAATGATATTGGAACCGTTGGAGCTATTGGAGGTTCGCCAAAAAGCAGATGGAACCACAGAAGTCCTGATCAAATGGAAGAATCTCCCTGACTACGAGGCCACGTGGGAGCCATACGAGCAGATGAAGCAACAGTTTCCTGACTTCCACCTTGAGGACAAGGTGGTTCTTTGGGAGGGCGGTAATGTTAGACCGGTCCTCCCTGGACCGGTCCAGCCGGCCCAATCCAGCGGGCCGGTTCGCGTCTACCGAAGGAGGCGGGCGGAGAAAGGAGCGAAAGTCGCAGGGAGGCTAGAGGTGGGGCCCATTTGAATTTCAAATGGTTTCTTGGAGCCAAAACGAAGGGAAGTGAGGGCAATTAGGTCCTTTTGTGTCTATTTTGAATTGTATGCATTAAGTAGGGAGTAATGGGATTGTTTTGAAGTTTTCTCTTGTTCTTCTTGTTGATTTGGGCTCTAGGTCGTATTCTAGAGACTTGGGAGAGTGCGATCCTCCTCTCGAATAGAGGATCCTTGTATCTTTGCTATTTTCCTTTCATTTTCTAGTAAAATACAAGTTCTTACTTCGTGTTTCTATCATTTTTCTCGTGTTTTGCCCACTGTTTTGGCTGATTTCCTGCTGTGGACAGCAGTTTTGCTGTGAGATCTTTGGCTAAAGTGATTAGGAAATACTTGGAATCAAGTATTTCCTATCAGAGATCCGATAATATATGAATAAGTCAACGATGTCGAAGCATCTGACACAATGAAATTCAATG
Organism: Dendrobium nobile; assembly: GCA_022539455.1. Lineage (NCBI taxonomy): Eukaryota > Viridiplantae > Streptophyta > Magnoliopsida > Asparagales > Orchidaceae > Dendrobium > Dendrobium nobile. The sequence continues at coordinate 3,157,829 of CM039726.1, forward strand.
ATAGAATTGATGTTGACTCATATTATGAGAGTGAGAGTAGTTGTTGGGACTCATCATTATCTCTGCCACAAATGTCTAGCAAGGTGGAAGAGGTCCCATAGAATATTACATGGTCAATTTGGATGATGACAGGCAAGGGGAGAGACCATAAGAAGCATCGTAGAAGTATCTCGAGTAGGGGTGTCATTCGGGTCAACGGGTCGGGTTCGGGTCGAACCCGGAACTGACCCGGCACTGTTCGGGTCAACCCGAACCCGACCCGTTTTTAAAAACGGGTCAGGTTTTTGGACCCGAACCCGACCCGATTCGGGTCCGGGTCAACCTGACCCGACACGAATGACCCGGGATTGACCCAGAATTGCTAATTTTCGGGTCAATCTTGGGTTTTCGGGTCAAAAACGGGTCAATCTCGGGTTTTCGGGTCAAAAATGATTTTTCGTGTCACTTTCGGGTCAATTTCGGGTTGGCGGGTCAACCCGACCCGATTTTTAAAACGGGTTGATTTCATGAACCCGAACCCGACCCGTTTCGGGTTTGGGTTGACCCGAACCCGGATTTTTCCGGGTCGAGTTCGGGTCGTGTTTCGTGTCGTGTCAAAAATTGACACCCCTAATCTCGAGAGATTGTTAGGTAGGCATGCAAACGTGTCTGTATAGATATTGGGAGATTTTTCGATGAGAATATCGTTCTATTTAATGTAAGAACATGTCCTTGCAATAATATAATTCATTCCATTGGAGCTTATGGTCGAGGATTAAAACACTTGTACAAATATGATTTAAGAACTTTGAAGGAGTTGAGCAATACAAATAAAGCTATTGGAAAAATTAAGAGGACTTGGAGCCATATTGGAGTGACTATGATTTCTGATGGATGGTTTGACATTAAGAATAGGAGTATGATTAACATATTGATAAATAATCCCTATAGAATTAAATTCTTGAAGTCTATAGAAGGAATTGATCAGGTGAAGGATGCAAAGTACATTTTTAAATTGCTAAATGGAGTGGTTGAGGAGCTTGGAGAGCACCTCGTCATACATCTTCTGATAGATAATCCAATGCATGCAAGGCAGTTGGGGCCAAATTAATGGAAAAGAGAAAGGGCCTATATTGGACACCTTGTATCGCTTACCGTATAGATCTCATTCTTGAAAAGTTAGGTGAGTTGCCATAACACAAGAATACACTAAACAATGTAAAAAAGATAAGCAAATTCATATACAATCATTATTCGATTTTAGCATATATGAGGTGGTTTTCAAAGAAAGAACTCCCGCGGCCTATAAAAACCATATTTGCTATAGCTTACCTTACACTACTGAGCATACTGGAGACTAAGCAACCTTTGGAGGTTATGTTTACTTCTACTCAGTGGATAAAATTTGCAACAGCTAGGAAAGCTAAGCGAAATGAAACTAGAAAAAAATTTCTGAATGAAACATTATGGTTAATATGCAATAACAACTAGGATGTTGTTCAAGCGTTGAGAATGGTTGATGCATAGAAGAAGCCTGCTATAGGTTTTATGTATAATACAATGGATAAAATAAATGAGTTGATTGCTCATAATTTAGGAGGAGATGAGAGAAGTTATATAAAAATATGGGATATCATTGATGATTAGTGGGAGATACAACACCATTACCATTTGCATGCTGCAGGTTATTAACTTAATCCTCTGTTTCAATGTACGAATAATAAGTCAACAAATTCTTAGATAAAATTAAGTTTATATCATAACATAGATAGACTTATTGCTAACTCCTCTGAAAGGGCAAACATTGATATGTAACTTGTACATTTTAAGAAAAAGGAAAGTTTCTTTGGACTTCAACAAACAAAAGATACAGTTGCAATACATTCTCCATATAATTCTTTTATTTCTAATATCTTGAGAGAAATAAGATTGTACCCTCCATATTTTAAACTTGTCAAATCTTATGATACCTATTTCTTCCAACTTTAGTTGAGCAATGAATCCAGTTTGGTGATTACACTCTTGAGCTATAGTGTTTTACTGTTAAAATTTTAGAACTTACATGCTCATCATCCAGATATGAAGTCAATTGAAGCACATTAAATCAAATTCACACAAAAAGAAAAAATCATCTGAAGACCTTAAAGATAAACTCCTTGTTATATATCCTGTACAAGAAGAAACTGAAGGATAAAGGCTTGAAGAATGGCGATGATCCCCTTCTATGTGATCACATGCCATTGAACGATGAATGGTTTTTGGATCATGAAATTGAGATTGCATCACCTGATTTACAATAATAAGAAATGAATGTTGATTTTTTTTTATGGCGATAGAAATAAAGTATGTCCATCTAACACAAGCCAACAACAAAAAAGAACAAAAAGTAAAAGGTATATAAAGAAATATAACTATTTGAAGTTCTCTTAAAATTTAATTAATATTCTTGATTTTGTTAATTGCAACTATTCATGAGCAAGATTGAAGAAGAAGAAAAAGAAGATTGAGAGACCTTAGACTCCATTGAGAATAAGGTAAGGGAGAAAACTATAAACATGACTCCAATGAAGACCACTGAGGATGATTTATTATTATACTGCTAAGTTGATCTTCAGAAGTTAATGTTGAACAATAGGAAACTATGAATGAAGGATTTGATTTTGTGATAAACTTAGTTAATGTCTAACTTCGACCTAATATTATTGTGTTGCTTTTGCTTAATTTTGATATCTTAGGTTACTTTGACGATGTTAATATTTACATTACAGTCCTATTTCATTTGATGATATATTATTTTGTTATGATACTAATATATTATTTCTAGTCTTTATTTTAACTTTAAGAAATTTTTGAATTGTGAAATTTACACTCAAAATGCTTTTGAGGCTTAGGTAAAGGATATAGTTCATTCAATTTATGAAGCAGTTGTACACACCACAAGTCTCAAGAGCACAATTGTGAAAGTTAAATCACCAAAAAAAGTTGTGTGCAAAGAAGCTACCGATACCTGCACTAGGAAAGCATCTGGGCGAGGAATCTTGAAGCGAAGAAACCAAACTAAAATAAAGAATTGTATAACTGCCTTGATTAACAGTGCTAGTGCTCTTGATATCTTGAACAGACCCTGTAAGCGTACAGATGCCTGAAAAACATAAAGTGAGTTACTAAAATAAATTTGAACATGGCCATAAGAAACTACAATTTTAACGAAAATTTGATTTATGAATGGATACCATCTCATGAATGTGGATATTCTTGTTCTCTATAACATCCATGTAAGGTTGGCTACCTATCAATTCATTCAATAAAAAGAGCACTCGGTGAAGATAAGTAATCAACAAATAGATTACAAGAAAGAGGGCCTTGATATAAATTCAACTTCTTTTTCGATGAAGAAAATATAGCTGAATGGCAGGCTTAAAATACAAATTATACATATATCATATAGGTAGGCATGCACCTATCCCCACTAACCTAATATGCCCCTGGCTACGCGATTTAAAGTACCAACTTTGCTACATTATATCACCGCACAACTGTGATGTGTGGCCTAGGCGACTATCAGTTAGAAATGTGGCAAAAGATATATGCGGAAAATTAAATCACAAAGATTGAAAACAACTGTTGATTGCTCTACTGCATCAATGTAGAAGATATGGATAACATCAAGGTGGAAGAGGCAATGTAAATCAGGCCAGGAAAATCATAGTGTCAATTTAAGTCAGGAAGGGGGATTCACAAGTTTGAAATTTATATTGACATTCTCAATGGTACTAACTTGATAACCAAATGGAAGTCTAACTTGAACTAAATTCACATTAAGCTATTCGAGCACTATAGATTCCTTATACCATACTTATCTCAAGGTAAAACTTGTTAGTCCCATTATGATTCACAATGAATACAACCGATAAATCAAATTAGTTGAGAAAAGCAACGTAATTACAATTCGCAAATGGTATGTAATAATGAAATGTTCAAATTAAATTAACAAGCTAGTGATTTGAGTACCACTAACTATCAGTTAGCTAAAAAAAGAAATCATTCTTCATGAAGAAAAAAAAATAAAATACTGAACATGCACATCTTACCTCCATTAGCAACAATATCCACCTCAAAATGTGCCTGCAATGGAAATTACATAGAGCATCAGTAAAGTACAGGTTACACAAATGGGTATTAAAAAGTATACAAGCAAATCAATAGACATTGTGAGCTTGGTAAGGATCAAAACTTGTTCAACCACATTACTTTGCCATAGTGCCATGTTGCACACACGTTAGCAATTTGCGGATTAAGCGATATGGAAGATATCAGGTAGAAAGATATTAATCTCTTGAAATAGAAAAAATATGATATAATCACATATTTTTTAAAAGGATATAAAGTTAGCACATATATTCTATTTAAGATGAAGGGGACACAAGGCCAATCATAGATTTTAAACTCACATAGCGAACAATAGAAACCATTCATGTTGCATCCATTAGATCCCAAACTCAAGACTAATACTTTAAAAATTAAAGAGTGAACCATTTGAGTAGAGACGCTTTAGTTGATACAAGCACTCAGATGAAATACATCCAATATGATAGCTAGGGGGAAGCAAGCTTAAAATTTATTATAAACCAGAGAGCTAGCAGTACAAATACTATAACTCAAAAGGATGTTTCATTCGCAATAGCTCAACTTGATATGCGGTGTAATAAATAAGAGAAGCAGCCAACTCAATATTAGGGAAATATAAAAATATTTTTGAAGGGATATGAGCCCTTGCCTTCCATTTGGAGGGCTAAAGGCAATACCATAAGAGCTATATTACTCATTCTTAAGAAAAGCTAGAAATAAGGAATGACAAGAGAGGGTCAGTCAACTGAATAATAGGAGAAACTGAAAACGCACCATAAGTTTTGAAAATTTGTTTTAACTACCAATATGTCACCAAAAAACACCTTGATCAGACACAAATCTCGTTGTATATTTAAATTAGAGACTTCAAAAATTAAATTCATGACCATTTGAGCTCTGAGTTCAGCAAACTTATAGTCGAACATAACGTTTTGATATGACAAACCCAACGACACAAAAATTAGTATAATCAAAGACCAAATGAGCCCAAATCAAAAGCCTAAAGCACAATTAGAAGTTTCAAGACATTAATTGGATGGCATAATAATATTCAAATTAGGCATGCTTATGATAGAATCGAGCACTTCAATGAGATGAATCTGATGAGCTCAAGATTGCTTAATTTCAACATCATTAAGGCACTTAAATGCTAAAGAAATGATCCATGATCGAAGGAATCAATACGTGCAGTCTAATGGAATGCTCCGAAATATCTCCATATTTACGAGACATGTCACTGCCAAAAATCTATAAATAAGCCCTCACTGCCTACATGGAGAGACTCTAGGCTAGAGATTCAAGAGATCTTAAAGGCTTAAAAAATCTTGGAGCTCCACCCGAGCATCATTGCCAACAAACTTTCGTCGGCCGACCACCACCATCAAACTACTATCCAATCGTCATCGGCCAACAGCCGTCATCAGAAATTCGCCGCTAAACCACCACAGTCGATCCTCAACTTGGCCGCCGCCATAAGACCTTCGCAAAGTCATTGTCGTCAAACCTCCATCAAATGACCATCCCCACCGGACTTTTGCCAGCTGATCACAGCGTCGAAGCTTTCGCAACCCGACCGTCGATGTTGAACATCTTCCCGACCTTCGTCGTTAGACCATAACTGCCCAACTACTACTGTAAGACCTCTCTTTGGCCAATGGCCACAGTTGGAACTCCTCCATCAAACCCATGGTCATTCAACCCCAAACATCCCTATGGACTCTACCACTCTTTCTGTTAATTCTTCAAACTTTGTAATTTTGTTATCTCGAAGGGACTGACCAATCTATGTAACTAACGCACATATAATGGAATCATTTTCAGCTGGGCAAGACCAAAGAATTACAAAGTTCCAACTACTATCCAATCGTCATCGGCCAACAGCCGTCATCACACATTCGCCGCTAAACCACCACAGTTGATCCTCAACTTGGCCGCCGCCAAAAGACCTTCGCCAAGTCATTGTCGTCAAACCTCCATCAAATGACCATCCCCACCGGACTTTCGCCAATTGATCACAGAGTCGAAGCTTTCGCAACCCGACCGTCGATGTTGAACATCTTCCCGACCTTCTTCGTTAAACCTTGGCTAGCCGACCGCCGTCATTAGACCATAACTACCCAACTACTGCTGTCAGACCTCTCTTTGGCCAATGGCCACAATTGGAACTCCTCCATCAAACCCATGGTCATTCAACCCCAAACATCACTATGGACTCTACCACTCTTTATGTTAATTCTTCAAACTTTGTAATTTTGTTATCTCCAAGGGACTGACCAATCTATGTAACTAACGCACATATAATGGAATCATTTTCCGCTGGGCAAGACCAAAGAATTCCCCCCTCCCCCCCTTTGGATTTTTCATGTAAAAAATCTCTAGTGTCATCCAAACTCTTTCACTTATATGTTTGTGTGTTAAATCTTTGTGCAAAACTAGAATGTAAAATTTTCACTTTACTATCTTAGCTTCTCTAGCCACAACAACTATATTTTTGAAGTTAAAGATTGGGAAGCCTCTGAATTGCTGTATCTTACCACTTGTAGATATATATAGAGAAAAAAAAAACTAAAGCTAATAAAAATAGCATCAAAGTTACACAAAAATATTAATAATTAAAAAAAGTTTTGTATGCGAATTAACACCCCCGACAAAACAAAAAAGACAACAACAACAACATCAAGCCTTTATCTCACTACGTGGGGTCGACTACATGAATCTTTTTCTTCCATTGTGTACTATTAAAAGTCAAATTCTCATTTAAATCTAATAAATAAAAGTCATTCCTAATATTTTCTAACCAAGTCTTTTTTTGGCCTGCCTCTACCTTTCTTAACATAAGTCAAATCTAATACCTCTACTCTCCAAACCGGGTCATCGAAAGGCCGCCGTTTTAAGTGACCAAACCATCTAAGGTGACTCTCTCTAATCTTATCTTCTACTGGAGGCTGGAGCTACTCCAACCTTTTCACGTATATGCTCATTTAGTATTCTATCGCTAAGGGTAAAGCCACTCATCCACCTGAGCATCCTCATCTCTTCCACACTTAACTTAGTATTATGTTTATCTTTTAATGGCCAACATTCATCACGATAAAGCATTGCAGACCTCACCACCATCTTATAGAATTTTTTCTTAAGTTTTAGGGGTACTTTTCTATCACAGAACAAGCCCGATGCATTCCTCCACTTCAACCATCCAACTTGAATTCTGCTGATAATATTCCCATCTATTTCACCATCACTCTGAACAATAGATCCAAGATATGTAAAACGTGTACTCTTATTAATGACTTGATCGCCCAAAGTCACAATCCCCTCACTAGGTCTATTACTACTAAAATTATACTCCATATATTCCGTTTTAGATCTACTCAATCGAAAACCTTTAGACTCTAAGGTTGACCTCCATAATTCAAGTTTACCTTCAACTCCCTCTCTAGTCTTATCAACAAGAAGAATATCATCAGCAAAAAGCATACACCAAGGTACATCCTCTTGCAAAAAAGAAAAAAGAATAAAACCCCAATATTACCCAGAAACATTTTGTGCCATAAAAAATCCAAAATAATTTAGTAAGTCAAAAGACACCTTTAAAATGGGGAAAAAACAGACATTTACATGTGTGGCAAGTGAAAGGGCATGGTATTGCATTCGAGGACTCCGCCCAATGTCACCTAGAACCACAATAGCAACCCTATACCTCTTCTCCATCATTACCTGGTCAAAAACGAAAATATTAAAACAGCCATAGATTAATAAAAAAACAAACAAGGGAAGTGCATAGAAATAACAAAGAACCCTGGCAGAAATCACCCAATTAATCAACCAGGTAGTATTTCGCAACCATCGAATTCACATAGCAACTTTACGCTCCATTTGGCTTGGTGAAATTGAAAAAGAGGAAATGAAATGGAAATGGTAAAGGAATTAAATTGAAAATATCTTTATTTCCATGTATGGTGGAGAAATCGATCAAAACTTATTTTTCCATGCTTGCTGAGAATTTGAGTTTTTATTTCTAGTGCGGAAACAGGAATCATAACAATGAATTTTTCTTGGGTAAGAAATTAACAAAGCAAAAATGTATTTATTCACATTTCCTAAGTAAATCCAATTAATAGTTAATTAAACTGGAATCAAATATCCAATATGTAATCGTGAAATAAAATGCATTCCAATCCCTTCATATAGTGCAAAAGAAATTGAAAATTGCAATAGCCAATGCTGCAACAATGAGGCGGGTCGATTGGAGCGGGGGATCGGAGGAGACGTGGGTGATTTAAGGGCTTTTACACCATTCATCTCAAGAAAGATTCAAACCTCCACCAACGGTAATAATAAATATAAAAAATTTGAGAAAACCTTTAAAGTCACACTGAACTCTTAACACATACATGGTGACATAAACTACTTAGATAAATTAATAATTCAAATAAAATATGATGGATGCATAGAAATAATAATTTTCTGTACTTTTATTTTGGTTGATCAATCAAGACTATGAGCAACAAAAAAAAATTATTTGAGTATAACTTTATTTTAGCATATTTGATTTTGTATTTATGTCTTTGTTGTGAAATTGTAAACTAACACATGACCAAGATTATGATATAATTTCAACATTATTTTAGAAAAATATCAACTTGACAAGTGAGATAAGAAATTCCTAATTCTTTTATAAGTACAAGGAAAGTAAAATTTCATTGAATGTTTTGTATTCTTATTTCTTTACCTATTTTCTTTCACATAGTATGGAAAATTTACTTTTACACGACTCCTTTTTAACATAAAATGACAGAATTAATATTAAAATTATTACGCGCAAGAAACTAAGTTTTAGGATCATAAAATTTTATATATCATCGAATAAAAATTTTTATACAACGAATAAATTTTGAAAATGCTAGAAAAAACTAAAATAATGCTCTCATTTGCTCAAAGAAATTAAAAAGAAATCAGATATGATCAAAACGGCGCAGAGTTTCAATAATAAGATCCCGAATTATTGTATTGAGTTAATCAATACCAAATAACGTGAAATGGCCCCCAAACAATTGATGCAACCTATACCAATCTATCTTGTTCCATGTGAAGTGCAACCAACTGCACACTATAATAAGGTTTGGCAAAGACCGCCATGCTGCCATCGATAGTCTAGGAGGCCAAGCCACAAATTATCCAAGTCTATCTTGATGAGAGCATTAGTTTGGCACTGTCTAATCATGCTGATATGCACTCCTTATTGTGCAAATGGTCTAAAAAGGTTAGGACTTCTTGGACTAGTTTGATTCATGAGTCAATGCGACAAAATACGCCTCACAAATAGAAGACTTTATGCATGCAAAAATGGCAAAACATTATCATTACTTCTCCGCAAACTCAAATAAGACAGCAAACCTTCTCAAAATCATTCAATCAGTTTGATGAGAAGATGTAGGAGGTCAAGGAGAAGAGAGTCCAGGGGAATAGATGAGGTTATCGTCCACACTTCACATAGAGGAAATGAAGCTATAATCAAGGCTGTAAGAGTAAATGAAGATGTCGTAAAAGTAAATATATGAACAACAACATATTCAACGGTCCACTCTTTTCAAGCAAATGAATTGGAATTAGCCATCTATGGCTTCTTACCGTACAAAAAAAACAAAAATTTGTAATTAATGGGACAAACAAATTAGTTCAAAAAGAGGAAAACTCAGCATATAATCCAAAATAACAATATCAATCTAATAAACCTCTAATAAACCCATAAATCATAGTTACCAATTTCAATAGACTTATTTCAGCTTCTTTACTTCAAAATCCATACTTCCTTCCAACTAAAAATTATTGGGGATTTGCATAAATAACATTCAAAGCTGTTGAATTTATATAACTAATAAATAAACCTTACTATTTACTCATATAACACTCAATTTTTTTTAGAGTAACATAGATAATACTAGCTTCCTAGAGTCTTCTTTGATGTCATTCCATCACATAACGACTTCCATAAATGTTCTTTATCGTTGAAGTTTTTGTGGCTACTGCACATGCCGACGATACCATCGATGGCCTTCTCAAGTGAGATCTCATCGCGAAATTCTCTCATTTTCTTTCTCATCAACCGTTTTGGGACTCTTGTGCACATTGTCAGTCCCTTCAATGGTCTTTCCCCAAAGTGATCTTATCATGACTTCCTCTCCTCTTCTTTATCACCAATGAACCGCACATGTTCTTAGGGCATCTCCAACCAAAAATCTCATTTTTCACTCCAAAATGTAGTGAAACTAAAAAATATCGTGATTCATCTCCAATCGAACTCCATTTTGTCCCCTTTTGCGAAGGTAACGGTCATTCTCTTCTTTGGTGCGTTTCTTTGGCAAATTCGATAGAGACAGAAAAATAGTGAAGATGAACGGTGCAACGCCAATATTGGCGTCCCACTATTCACCTGCAACCAAACAGCGGAAGTTTTATCGTTCGGCTAAAGCTCACGAGCGACGCCATTCAAGCATTTGGAGTTTGGTTAGAGATGCCCTTAGTCCACATCGCGACTTCCTCACATCCACGAAACAAGGTCAACAGGGTTGCCAAAGTGGCAGATTAAGTAAAAGATAAGGTTTAAGTGTTAATGTTTAATTTAGATTGTAAATTAAATTATAGTTTTAAGTGTTATATATGTAAATCCCCCAAAACCATTTTATTGCAAAAAATTGCAACTTCCAATCACAATTCAAACACTAGAGAGATTACTACTGCTATTATTATTATTTAAAAGTTAAAAATTGAAATATAATTTTAATATAAAAATTAATATAATATTATTGACAATAATTTTTAAATATTTATTAAAAAAACTAACAAATACATAATATTAAAATAAAATAAGATGTTCACTTTCATAGCTTGCTAGGGATGTTCATCCCTCATCCTAGCCTTTATCTCTTTAGTATTGTCAAGATAATTCTGATGCTCATAATTAAAAACCCTAAGGGGCTGTTTGGTAGAATGTAGGATTTCATTTAAGTAGGATTTCGTAAATCCTCCAAATCCCGGATTTACGAAATCCTGAGGGGTTAAATCCTGAAAACTGTTTGGTAACATTTATGATAAATCCAGTTAAATCCTGTGTGACTGCTTGGCAATAAAGCAGGATTTATCCAAGGGACTCTTACTAGCGCTTGGATTTCATAAATCCCACAAAATACAGGATTTCCGAAATCCAGGATTTCGCTCGAATCGGCGAACGAAATTTTCAGTCTATCCCGGATTTCACTTGCCGTGAGATTTGGTTTTGCATTTTAGGCCGTTTGGCTGGATTTCGCTCAAATCCGCCTCAAATCCGGCCTAAATCCTGCTACCAAACAGAAGGGGCTGTTTGGTATCGGATTTACAGCGGAATTTAAGTTGGATTTACGCTAAATCCAGCCAAACGGTTTTTGTGCGCGCGTTAAACCCCGGTGATGGCTAAATCCCGGATTTAAGGATTTACGGCTTAAATCCCTCGGTTCAGCGGATTTATGGGATTTGGCCGAAAGAAGAGCGCGAAAGGTAGAAAGTTACCTTCAACGCCAGCGAGCTCCCATTGTTGCTTCCGATCAAAATGTCGTAACTTCCGATCTGACAGGACTGGATAATATTCGAAGAAGCCAAGTCGAACAACCACTGAGGAGCCGAAGAAGCGACGCGTGCAAGCTCTACACCTCCTGCGAAGCAACGGAGCCGAGAAGCAACGAAGCTGAATAGCAACGACGAAAACAAAAGATGAAAGGCAAACCCTAAACCCTATACGATTCTAAGGCTTCGTTTGATTCGGTTTATGCTTACATAAAAAGGAGTTTTAGAAAAGGAGGTTGAGAAAAAGCCGTTCAATGAAATGGAGTTTCAATAATGAGATATGTTTGACTAATATTTTTAAAAGTGCTTATTAATACTTGAAAGTAATTTTAAATTGTTTGTTTAGCAGTCTGCTTTTGAGATTTTATTATAAAAGGCATAATTCGTTTCCGAAACTCCATTTTGTGACCGAAGAAGAAGATACGAAAAGGATTCTGTAACCGCCGAAAAAACGATGTTTATTAAAAAGGAATTATTGTTAAGCTTTGATTCCAAACAGTAAATACTGATTGATTTCGGTGTATTCAAACGGAAACGGAGAAAAAAAGCCTAATCAAACGAGGCCTAAGTTATTATTGATTAACTTAATTAATACAATTTTAAATATTAATAATTAAGTAAGTTAATTAATTAAATAATAGTATAATTAATGCATAAATTAATTATTTAATTTAACTTAATTGAATTATCTTAATTAATATATCTTAAAATATATATTATTAAATATATAACTAATAGCGTAAATAATAATTAATGAGTAACTTATTAAATTCATAATAAATTATTTTTTTAATTATAAATTTATTTTTAAGTTATAATTATTTTCTTCACATTTAAATCTCCAATTTTCATAAATCTTAAAATATGTTATCAAATAATTTCTCAAAATTTAAAAGATTTAATATTTGTTATATCAAAGATTTCGGGATTTAACACCTTTATGATTGATTAAATCCAAATTTATAGGATTTACTAATCCTACTAAAATTAAATCTCACTTGTTGCCAAAGAGCCCCTAAAATTACAATCAAGAAAGCTACCATTTTCACGAAAAAATATTAGGTGTGGAATCATAGGCGGAGGGAAGGGGAGGCAAGGGGGGGCACGTGCCCCCCCTAAAAAAATGAATTTTTTTTTCTAAAAGTAAAATCAAGTTGGAAACTTCAAAAATTAAATTGGAGACCATTAGAACTCCGATTTCAGCAAACTTACAATCAAACTGAACGTCTCGAAAATGCGAACCCAATGACACCAAATTCGACTCAATCTTAACCCAAATGACTCCAAATCAAAGACTCAAAGTGTATTTGGAAGGTTTAAACCATAATTTGGATTACCAAATGGTTTCCAAACATGACATGCTTATAGTCGAATTGAGCAGCTAGATGAGACGAATCCAACGAGCCCAAGATTGTCGAATTTTGATATCACTAAGAAATTTAAATGCCCAATAAATGGTCCACGATCAAAAGATTTAACATCGGCCGTCCATTCAAATCACTCCCAATTTAATTTCCTATTCATTTACATTTTTTTCTTGGTTGATATTAGCTTAATCATGTATTGATTCGATCTTAAAGAGATTTTATGATTTGTTTTTGTGCAATGAGATTTTTAATATTACATATTTAGTTAATATATTGAACCCGTTCTAGCAGTAATCAAGTGATTTTATGATTGGAAGTCATTTTGTGAAGAAAAAAATAAACTAATTCGCTATCAAAGTTTTATCCTTTTTAAAACTGACTATATTATTCCCAAGTTCAGATGTAAAAAGTTGAAGGAAAATTTAAAAAAAAAAAAATTAGGCCCCCCTAGATACATTTTCTGGCTCCGCCACTGTGTGGAATGCAGACGGGGAGAGCACCATCTGCACACACACAGGGTACCTAGTGGTACCCAGCAGTACCGAATGTTACCTAGCTGAATTTTATACTAGTGTGCAGACGGTTCTCTCTATCTGCACTCCGCACCTAATAATCTCTCCATTTTCACTCTATATATCCTATCATGGAATAACACAACTGCACAGCGGAAGGCCTATAAAAAGTGCCAAAATAAATCCTAAAATTTTAAAATCTTGTTTACCTCCGTTTCAAAATCACGGGTTGATGCCTTCGCCAGCAAGCTCCCGCCGCGACTTCCTCGCTTCTTTTTCGTCTAGGGTTTCGGCTAGGAGCGAAGGACGGAGAAAGACGAGGGTTTCGAACGCCGCGATCTCTTCGAAGCCTTCCGGTCAGATCCCGTCGCGACTTACGTGCTTTTCGGTTCCGGGTCGGAGGGGAACGATAATCAGTAAAGGCAAGTGTTATATAAGTAAATTTTTTAAAATTATTTTAATTTAATATGTTTGATTTAATAAAGTGTAAACATTTTAATTTAGTAAATTTCTAAATTAGATAGCCTGCGGGCTAAAACAGGGCTCTTTAGCTTCAACAAAATACATAAACCCTATGAAATGAAATCATTGAAGATTTGAAGGAAGTAAATGAACTCAACATCTCTTCTTCCAACAATATAAGGGCATCTCGAACCAAAAATTTCATTTTCCATTCTCAAATGTCGTAAATTTTCAAAATGTGGTTGTTCCTCTAATGAAATTCCTTTTTTTAAGATTAAATAAGCAACAAACATCTCTTTTTTTCACATACTTCTTTGCGAAGGTAATCATCTCTCTCATGTTTTACGCGCTTCCTGTGAAGCTAAGCACAGTGTGATTACCCTTGCTTTTTATTGGTGTAGGTGAACAATTTGACGTCAATATTAACATCGCACTGTTCACCTACCAATTTTCGGCGTGTGATTTGGAGTTTGAATGTAATAATTCACATACTACATACAATGGTATGTAGTGTGGATGGAGATGATATAAGAAACTCAAATCCAACTAATACCATCAAATTTACAACATTAACATATAAGTAAACATAAGACGTTTCTACGAGCAAGAACAACTTACTTAGGTTTCGTTTGGGACGGTTTCTTATTGCATCTTAAAACAACTTTTTAGTACAACTATTAAAAATTTTGTACTACAAAACTAATTTAAGAAGCAATAAGAAAACAGTCCCAAGCAAAGTCTTAATTTCAATGTAATTCTCTCTAATTCCAATTTCTCTTTAAAATTCAAACTTCCTTCCAACTAAAAATTTATTGGAGGATTTATATAAATAATAATCATTTTTTTTCTAATTTATTTATTTAACACATAAAATTTTTTCATCTCACTCAAATAATTTTTTATTTTCTAAGCTAAATAAGTAATACCGCCAACATCCTCTTATATTCTTCGTTATTGAGTGTTTTGGGACTTATGTACACAACTGTTGGTTCTGCCGATGAATGTCCCTAGGAGAAATTTGATTGTGATTGCCTCTCATTCTATTCTTCATCGACAAACTACACATGTCATCGATTCGAGATATCCTTCCCTAGTGAGATCATGTCGCAACACCCTTAACATCCACGAAATAGGATGAACTGAGAAATTATTCTGTGCGGAGACCGGACGGCGAGAACAATTCGGATTGTCTGCCCTTTAGCTGGTCTTTTGCAAATACTCAGCAAAAGGGCAGCATATGAATGCATATTTGCTACCCTTTTACTGAGTATTTGCAAAAGTATAGGAAATATTCAGTTAGCTAAGTATTAGCTACGATTTTATAAATACTTAGGTAAAATAATTTTTGTCAACTATAATTCCTATATCATTTTTTCAAAATTTTCTGAAACAAGATTTTCATCCGAACAGATTTTTTTCGAGCACAAATACAGTCAAAATGTTATCCCAAAGGACTGAAATTCTCAACTAGATTATAGAAACATAAGCAGAAATAAAAATAAATAAAAAACAAATCCAATTCTCTATGATTTGAACCACAGATATGTATGAATAACAACATTATGACCCCGTTTGCGGCAACTTTCATACCGCTTCATAAAGCAACTTTCTAGCACAAAAATATATAAGTGAAAGAAACTTGCGTATGAAAAAATTACTTTAGAAAACAATACAAAAGTTGTCCTAAATGAAGCGTATAACTATTAGTAAGGATTTGTTTGGGACGGCTTTCTTACTGCTTCTTGAAGAAACTTTTTAGTATAAAAATTTTAATTTTTTAATTAAAAATTTACTTTAAAAAATAGTAAGAAAGTCGATCCCAAACGAAGTGGAACGGCTTTCTTATTGCTTCTTAAAGAAACAGTTAGAAGTCATCTCAAACAAAACCTAAAAAGCTTTACTAAGAATTTTTCAGCATAAGAGGGCTGATAATAATTGTTCAAAGCTAAAAAATTGCTCCATAAAACCAGATACCTATATAATATATAATGTATTTTATATATATTTATGTCAGATGGCTCATACAACATGAACATTTCTATGAATCATACTTTAACAGTATAAAATTCATTTTTTTATTTGGCATTACAAATGACTACAGCCCATAAAGACCTCTTTGAAATACAGAGATCTGCATCGACAGAAAACCTCATGCGTTGATTATACAATTTTCTTCTAAGTGATTGAAGCTGTGAACCCTCTTATGTCATGATTTAGGTTCCGTTTGAGACGGCTTTTTTATTGTTTCTTAAAGATTTAAGAAGCAGTAAGAAAGTCGTCCCAAACTAGGCTTTAATAATAGGTAACAAAGAAATAATAAAATAATATTTTCAAGCGAAGAGTATCTCGGGCTTGTATTTATTCCTGTTTGAGGCTTGCCTCAATAGCTATCCAAAGCTTTGGATCTTCAAAATCTTTTATGAGCAAGGAGGCTCCAGCATCTATCAGTGATTGCTCTGGATTCCTGGTAGTCACACCTACTACAGGCAGACCAGCAGCCACTCCAGCTTCGATACCAGACACAGAATCCTGAAACATAATAAAATAAACTATATTTTAGCCTATAAAAGACCAACTCTTATAAAGTGAAGGGTTATTTGTATGTAATACATTGTAGTTGGATCTTTTTGAGAAAAATGATTATAATTTTAAGATGCTATAAGCATGCAACAATAATAGTTTCTCTGTTTGCAAATATGGACAACCAATCATAGGTCCCTCGCACTTGTGAAATTATTCTGTGCGGACACCGAACATTGTTCAGAGACCAATCAGAATGGCGCCACATTATCCCCTGCTCGGTACTCGGCTCGGTACAACTGATGTGGCGTCCACACAGAATAATCTCTCCTCGCACACATGCTAGGGTTTCTTGAAACCTGGGCATATATGTTGGCAAGCTATTTAACAGATTTATTCAAAAGTTAAGGATGACTCTCTCATTTATGAGTTTGAAATAAAGAACTCAACAATCAAGTAAGATAGTCTCTCTGAACTAGATTACTATCAAGATCTCAAGATGAAGTTTAATGAAGGTGAGGTAAATCTTAAATAAAGCGCAGAAAGAAAAAGAGTGTTTTGAATTTCTTGCAGGATAATATAAAAAATTTGATTAAGTTTGTGTTCAGATCTTAAGCAGAGAAAGTTATCATCTCTAAATGAGTTATTCACAGTCATGCAGATTGAAAAAGGAATAATAATGGTAATGCTTGAAAATCCTATATTTGAAAATTTTGTCATAAGACCCACAGAACCTCAAGATAAAGGCTTTGCCGCCAATGATTCTTTCCCACCAAAAAAAATAAAAAATGAAATAAAAGTTTTATCCCAAAAGTAATCTATGGTATAACTACTATAAGGCAAATAGACACATTAAAGAAAAATGTTGAAAACTTCACGAAAAACCCTAAAGCTATAGTTCAAATAAAAAATATCACTGATAAGGATAGGCTTGTTATGCAAAATCACAAGAGTTCAACTCAAAAGAATTGGACAAATTCAAAAACTTTCTCAACTCTCAAAAAATCATATGAATCATCCCCTCAAGCCCAAAACAGTACAAAATTTAACTCATATTTTTAATGTTTGAAATAGTTCACCTTAAACTTGAATCCAAGATCCAAGAGTCATGGATTACATCATAAACCTCATCAAAATTTTTAAACCTAAAAATATTGCTCTAGTATTCCAAGATCCAATAGTCTATAGTTCACTAGCACCTATTGTAGATCAAGAGAATATTCCAATTTCTCCTACATTTATTTTTAAAAATATATTACATATTTGTCACCATGCAGTAAATCTCCTATCAACTAATAAAATCACTAAAGATCACAGCTGCAAGACAACTTTTTTTACTAATCATTATGTATTTTAGGGCATCAACATTAGGAAGATGATTGAGCATGCTAAAGAAAATGATAAGTCATACTTCCTTGAAGATTAAAGGTAACTTGTCATGTTTCTTTATCTCCACTTTCAATACAAAAATGATTTGAGAACATCATTACATACTAGAATATCTGTCTTTGAAAACCCAATAGTATATATTTCATTCATTTCTTTATGAATGTTAACATTGAAAATTTTTATTATAAGATTTGTGAAATTGCAAAACATTATATGTTTTATTTTTTGAAAGTGATTATAGATCCTATACTCATTTTTATATTAATTTAGTATGATGTTCAGGGACTCTAAAAATCTTTAATATTTCAAGAGCTATAGTATTTGTAACTTTTATTAATGATTGAATTCGGATGATCTGAGTATATCTTATCAACTAAATTTTTTTTGTTAGTTTTATTCTCTTTATCTTTTTTGTTATGATAAGAAATCAATTTTATTCCAACATCAAGATATTTTGAATAGATAATGCACGTAATTATTTTAATTAGATTTTATCTTCTTTTCTCAAGAAATAATTATTCACCAATCATCCTGTCTTGTACCTCTCAATAAAATGAGATGGCAAAAAGAAAAAAATTGTTATCTTTATCTTCTGGAAGTCAAGATAACTCCTCTCCTAAAACCGAATTTTCAAAAGAAACTAGAGAGAAGTTGTCCTAACTATCATATGCAAAATTAATATTGGCTTCAAAAATCCCTTTAACTACCTAACAGAATTCTTCTCCACAATAATTTTCTCCAAATTTTTTGGGTGCATTTCTCATGTCTACATTCACAAATAATATCAGAGTAAGCATGATCCTAGAGCACTCAAGTTTCTTTTTAGAATATTCCTGTACTCAAAAAGGGTATAAATATTATCATCTTAATATGGAAAAATTCTTTACTTCAAAAGATATCATCTTAAATGAAAAACAAAATTTCTTCAATCAAATTATCTTTAGGGGGAACAAACAATTAGAAGATAGGTTTAATAAAAATTCTATCTTCTATTTTCACATCCTAGCAACGCAAATTCTAATAACTATAGCTCTGCAGGTTTATATAAGGAGCAATAAGCTCAGTCAAAGCCTCTATCAAGCTCAAGAATAAAAACCATCATTAAGTAACAATGACCAACCCATAACCACACATTTACACTATATCCCAATATCCAATATATATCCTTTCAGAAGTTCTCTACTACACACAAAATCTTCCATACGAACATTGGCTCCACTTATATTTTTATGTCACAAACCTAATTTGAAGCACTGAGAAAAAAAAAATAGAATGATGCTATAAGAAAAGAGATAAATGCCTTAAAAAATTACACTTAGGAGATTGTTGAGCTGCCAAAAGGGAAAAATTTTTCTAATATGCAAATGGATTTTTTCATAACAATATAAAGAGAATGGATGAAAACCCGAAACTATACAAAACATGATTAATAATCAAAGGATATACTTAATCATATGAAATTGACTATCAATAAATATTTGCTTCTATTGCAAAAATGAAAATAATTCGCATCCTAATTTCTCTAGGTGTTAACCTGGAATAGTCCATTAATAGTATGATGTAAAAAATAATTTTTTAAGTGAAGATACAAAAGAAGAAATTTACATAAGATCTAACATCAGGATTTGACAACACTTTCACAAAACCTAAAGTGTGTAACTTGAGAAAGGCACCATATTAACTTAAATAATCTCCAAGAGACTGGTTTGACATATTTACAAAGGTCATGAATCTCTAAGGATATAAAACAAGCAAGGAAACTATATACTCTTCATTAAAGACTCCAGTGATGGAAAGGTTTCATTCTCATTATATATACTGATGATCTAATTGTTATAGATGATAATAGAATTATTAAAAAAAAATTGCTAAGGAATTTGAAATCAAAGAATTGAGAAAATCCAAATATTTTTTGGGTATAAAAGTTGCTCAATTAAAACAAAAAAAAATTATCTAAAAAAAATGTTGTAGATAAATTATGAAAAATAAAAAAGATTGATTGTTAAGGCATGTGAAACCTCAACAGAATTAAACCAAAAACTAGACACAATGAAGAAGAAACAACATTAAATATTGGATAATATCATAAGTTAGTTGATAAACTAATCTATCTATCACGCAACCAACCTGAAATTGCCTTTGTAGTAAGTCTCATAAGTGAATTCGTGCAAAAATCAAAAGAATCTAATCTTCAAGCAGCTTATAAAGTTCTCATGTACCTTAATCAGAATTTACAACAATTGCTCAAAGCACTTGCGAACTTCTATAATTAAAACCATTTTACAAGATATAAATACTAGATCGGTGACATTGCATTTGTCATCAACATTACTCACAATCTTGTACAACATGATCTTATCAAACATGTAAAAATTGAAAGATAATTCATAAGAGAAAAAGTAGAATGCAGATTGATTTGCACTCTCTATATTCCAATTGGAAGGCAATTTTCCAACATATTTACTAAAGGACTTTAAAACCCCACATTTAAAATTATGACAAATAAACTTGAAATGGCAAATCTATACCAATCAAATTGAGGGGGAGTGTTATCGGAATAAGAGAGGTCAGCGAGAATGCTAGAAAAGGAAAGGGAGAGACCACGAATCCATTGCTTGCAAGAAAATATCTCCCCCATAGATTCATATACAAGAAAGGAAAGAAAGGCCTTGGATTACTCCCTTGCATCAGTCGACAAGCCCAACCAGATCTAACGGTAGGAATGGAAGGGATGGATAGCAACAAGGGCCAAAATATCAACACGAGGAATTTTTACTTTTTTTATCAATTATAATTATATATATTTCTTTTATTATCTTAGTAGTTTTGTGTATAAATATCTATTGAAAGAATAAACAACCCAACCTTTTCTAGCCACTTCTTTTCTTCACATAATTATGTATAACTATGAGATTATATATTTATTTGTGTTATCAAGTGCAACAAGCATACACCTCTCTAATGCTAAAAAGCGGCAAATCCAATTCATGAGTCTGATGCTAATAAGGAATGTAGGAAGGGGTTAATGCACCATCTTTATACATACATAAAAAAAATAGTTTTCATAATGTTCATAAATATAATAATTATTGTAATTCAAAACATCCTATTGTTTCTATATCTTAATTTCTTAATATGAATATCATATCATATCGTATCATATCCTCGTGTTTTGTGTTGTTTTGCTTCGAAGTTTTGCTACTCATCTACATAGAATAAAAATATACATAAAGTCACTAATGACAATAAAAGAACTAAAACATACCTCAAAAACAACTGTATGTTTAGGGGAAGCATTGAGTTCCTTAAGAGCTCTTAAATAAGGATCAGGGAATGGTTTGGCCCTTTCACACTCACATCCTAATACAATAACTTGAAAGAAGTCACTAAGTCCAAGAATGGAGATCATTAGTTCAGCATTAAGTCTTGGAGCATTAGTCACCGCTGCACATTTCAATCCATGATCCTCAATCCATTTACATAGTTTATATAGACCATTCACAGCCTTCAATTGCTGAGGAGCAAGCCTACATTGTTCACAAATCTGTCAAATTAATATTTTGAGAAAAATATCAAAAGGGTCCATGAACTATTTATATAAGGTCATTTTAATTCCTTCTATCTAAAATGTTCAATAGTGTATAATCTAAAATATTCCGTCTGTTAAATTATTTTAAATCGGATTTGAAAAGTCGGTGGGCTATTTTAGATCAGATTTGAATAATCAAAAGGTTAAATTGGAAACATTAGATAGTATAGGATTATAATGCCCCTCATAAATAGTCAATGAATCATTTTGATCTTTTTCAAAAAAAAAAAATATTTTGTTTGAAAAATTGTTAGAGGATTGTACCTCACCTTCGAAAACTTGCCTCTTTGTCATCTAAGAATTTTGCACATTTCTCAAAGCTCCAATCTGGGAATAAGGCTTTGCCAAGATAGTCATTGTGTTTTCCACTGATATTTTCAGCATAGAAGTCCTCAGTAATGGGGATTCCATTGTTGTAGCCTATCTGCAAAACAAATCTGACCTTTGTTCAGAAGTTCGGAGGCTACAAACATGTACGATTATTTGGATGCAAGAGCTTCACGAATAACTTCAAACCTCAATAAACATCTCACGGAAGGCATGGTAATGAATAGGATCTGAATCACAGAGTGTACCATCAATGTCAAATAACACAGCTTCAAGTGGAGCAAGTTCTGGCAAAGATTTTCTGTAAAAAATTTATAGTTCTTGTGTCAGTGTTGTACATAGTAGAAACAGTTTGCTTTTCATCATAAATGCGCCAAAAGGAAAATTACGCTGGTGAATTCTTAGACCCATATAATATTTGGAACTCATTGCGTTATCAATGAAGCTAATTTTTGCATTTAGAATCACAGAGTTAAGGCTTGACAGCAGCAATCTTACCAAGTTAACTTGCAAAATTTAACTTCACCAAAAAAACATTTAGAGCGCTTATTGTAACGATAACTATATAATTTTACTTAAAACCATGTCTTGGGAAATTCGTGTAACTTATTGAGCAGAGGAAATGGAAAAGAACATAAAATATAAAAGATGATCAACACACAAAAACATAAAACTTTATACAAGTGCACCCAAATGTCTTCTATGTTCTTTTGCCGCTGTTGTAGATTTCAAATGATTTGATTGTGATGAAGTACGGTTCTAATTCTTCTAATACAACAACATAAAAATAGTGCCCCGTTTTTATAAGCGAAAAAATTAATGTGGCAAAAAATGCAATAAAATTTTCAAAACACCCTTTAATGAAATAATATGTGGCATCTTTTCTTCTTAGGGCAAAAAATGAACTCTAAAACTTAACAATTAATACTTAAATGGGGGATTAGCTTCCTGCTGGCCAAAGGAGAAAATAGGTTTATCCAAATATTAAACAATGCACCAAATTTTTTGCTACAACCCTCAAATGAGGGCCAGCTATAATGTAGCTAATGATACCTACACTTTTCAAGAAACAAATATTATTGATTAAAACATAATAAATTATAGTGATATTTATTAAGGTGGGAAGGCAACATTAAGATACTAAGCCACAAAATTACAAAATATGAAAGGCGAGAGGGCAAGGCACTCATGATTCAAACTATGGCTTCGTTTAGGACAACATTTTTACTACTTTGCTTTTCAAATCGCAACCACAATTTTTATTTGGTCATTATTTTTTTGTTGTTTTAAAAAAAATTTACTAGAAAACTGTTTTCTACAACAACTTCAAAAGTTATTTTCTCCACAACAGCTTTACAAAACAATAAAAAAGTTGTCACAAACAAAACCTAAGACATCAACTTTATAGAGTGACATTCTAAATAAAATATTTAGGATATTTTTTCATAATTTGACATATTGAAATAAAAAATTGCAATATCTAAAAAATAAGCATAATAAAGGATGGATTCAAGAATATAATATAATAATTTTAAAAAGAAGACAGTAGTAAAGCTTTCATGACATAATAAATCACAATTCACTGAATGTGAACGAGAAAAATAAATAAGATAATAACAGGAGAAGTAACATAGCATAATAAGAATTTATTAATCAAGATAGAAATCATATAAATCAAACAATCCGTCAGAAAAAAAACATGCGGGCAAAAGAGAAAAAGAAGATCTAGATAAAAATGAAGAGGAAGGGTAAGTGTAGTCTGCTGCTCCCTATGATGAAAGAAGAAGCAGCTCTCAAAAGTAATAGATACAAATAAAATGAGAAATAAGTTATAAATATAATTAAGTACAAGAAAAGCAAGAATTTTCCAAACGTTGCATGAAATAAGAAAACAAACAAACAAAAACTAACAATGACAAGACTGAAGATAACGAGAAAAAACATATAATCCATTAACACAACGCCATTTAAATTAATCGCATACAAGGGCGGAACTGATGAGGACATCGTCAGCATTTTCGACGCCGGAGATCGATGGTTACGAGCATGAGTTGTATTTTCATTATTTTATGTAGTAGTTTATTTTTATTTTATGTTTTTCCGTTTTTGCCCTTATGGGTATTTGGTCGCTATTGTAGCCCAATGGGCATTTTAGTCTTTTGCTTTTATTTGTCATTGTGAGGCCTATTTATATGGTCCTTCTCTTGTAATAGATAGTTTTGGATGAAATAAAATTTATTCTTGTTCTCTTAGTGAGTTCATCTTCTCCCACGATCTCTTAGTGAGTTCGCCGGAGGAAACTAGATCTCTTAGTGAGTTCTAGTTCGCCGGAGAAGACTAGATCTCTTGTGAGTTCTAGTTTTCAAATTATCTCATCTTGTGGAAAATCAACGTGGAGACAATCGAGGTTAGTAAATCCGTAGTCGTCGAAGCCTTGAAATCTCCATTTTCGTCCTCTTTCCCCTTGCCCTTGCCGCCGTCCAATCCAAGAAGCAAAGCCGCCGGCCACCTGTATTTCCCCCCCCCCCCCTGTTTTCGCCGGCCATAAATTCTGCGGCCACCGGCCAGCCTCCCACCGGCCCAGCAGCCTATTCCTGCCGCCTCTCCCTCTTGAAGCCTCCCACCATTTGAATTTCAAATCTCTTGAGTTATTAACCTCCTTAATTGGTGCTTATGCAATTAAGCCACCCATTAAAGAGATTAAATCTAAATTCGAAATTCAAATTTGATCTTCCTCTCATTTTAAATTTTGGGAAGTTACTTAAGCTCTAATTAAATCTGAAATTAAAATTCAGATTTAATTGAATTTCTTACTTAAACTTGGGCCCCACCCTCATAACTCCTAAATCTCTCTCTCTCCTCCCTATTGGGCCGGCCACTCTTAGTGGGCCTCTTTCTCCTCCCAAATGACATATGAACACCACAAATTCAGCCCAAATTTCTTCCCCCTTCACCGCCCCATTAAACCCATTTGGATTAATTTGAATCCCTCAAGTTAATTCCCTCCCACCTCTATCAAAACTGAAATTCCTGCAGGAATTTTCAGTTTTTGTCTTTGGAATCTTCCCCCAAGCAACCACAACAAGTACTCAGGATAATTCTCCTCCACCACTCCGGTCACCTATCCAAGAACGACGATCTTAAGCTCCTTCTTCCTTGGAGTGACCTCGCTTCTACTGTGGAGACTCTCCTTCCGCTAAAGCCTAGACTAGTTGAGCGTATGGGCTCCAAAGGTGAAAAATTCTCATTATTAAATTGTGGATTCTTGTGGCCATTGTAGTTTTACAATTATTCTTTGTGCTTCTTAAATTGTTTGGTTGATTGATCTTGCTCCACTTTGCCTAAGCAAGTTAAAAATTAAGAGTTCTAAGGATCACTCTTTTATGACAATGATAATTTTATCTTGGGTTATTATGCTACAATTGCTCTCTTTAATTTCTTAAAGTAACTCCTCCATCGCATGTACGTTTCACATCATCTTGGTATCAGAGCATGGTTACCATGCTTAACATGCATAGAAAGCATCCTAGGGTTTAGTTCTTGCGGCAGTTCAATAAGTTCATGCATATCATTGCTTAGATAGCTTATATTTCTCTGTTTTTGTTTCCATTTTAACATTTCCAGCAAGCATATAACTGAATTAGGACATTCTAGCTCGCATATTAGTGTTGGTCTTTGGTTTGGTCGAGTTCTATGTGTCCGGAACAACTCCGGCTTGAAGTACCCCTGCTGTCCTCAATTTCCTGCTACTGTTTTCCACTGTTTTGGTAGTAGAAACACTTGTTTTTGCTGCTGCATTTTATTTCCTGCCGTGTATGCTGTCCGTGGGAGTTACCTACTTAAGTCCTAAGTGTTGTTCACACATTAGGAGTCCCTTAGAATAAGTTTCCAAGCCGTGAGTGGTGGCTGTCCATTCAAAATCTGCACGTGTTTGAGACTTATATTTGACCTTAGAGCTATCCTAGTTACTATCCCCTCTAGAAAACTTGCTAGACGCGTTCCACCTTGTATTAGGTTGCTGTCCTTAGGATTCCAGCAGCATATAGAGGTATTAGGAGCATCCTACCGCGGCATCTAGGTGTTTTCCTCCACCCCAAAACCTATCCTAAACACCTAGGCTTCTTCACCAACTGTTGTGGTTTGCTGTCCAAACTTTTCTGCACCACTGTAGTGAGTCTAAGTGAGCCTAACTTAGAGTCTAGATGGCGTCCCTTACACCCACTCATCTTTGAGCTTTACTTGACACTTTTCAATGGATCCGATAAGACTCCAAAAGAGCTTAGATGACATCGTTAACCTAGTGGGCAATATGACTAGAATTATGACAGAGAAGCCCGTTGACTATCCCCACTCTAATTACAGGCCCCACTCAGCTTATCACCCGAGACCTGAGCCTAAGCCTCCACGACCTCACTTAGAGTCACCCTATCGGCTGTCAACCTTTGATGGTTCCTCGGATCCTTATCACTTTAGGGAATGGGCTAGACAACTAGATGACTATTTTGAATCATGTCAAATCCCTGAATCTCATCAGGTTAGCGTCGCTAAATCTCACCTCAAAGGCCAGGCTCTTCAATTTTGGGCAAGATTGGAAGATCATAAAGAGTCTCGCGGTGAGTACCCAACTTGGAAAGACATGAGACGAGATCTTAACCTAAAATACCGACCCTCTACTAGCGACTGTCGTCTAGGGCCTCACCCTACCTCTTTCGTTGTGACAAACCAGGGACATCATTATAGTCGAAACCAATCACCCGTTAGTAACATCAGGGTTGCTATCTCACCCTGTAGGTCTTCACCTAACCTTAATGGCCAATCCTCTATTAGATCTTCTGATAGATCGATCTCTTATGACTCCCCACTTGGACCAACTTTTAGTCATCCTAGTCAACCTTTAGCCTCCCCAATCCTTGACCCTGCAAGTGTGATTAACAAGAAAAAGTCCTCTGAACCTAAAACTGAGTGCATCCACTTCGTGGAGGCTAATGATATTAAGGATAATGAAGACGTCTTTGAGGATGAAACAAGAGTAATTGAATCAGACTCCCTGAATGACTTAAACCCTGAACTAGGAAAGTTAGAACCTTTGAATGACGACACCTTAGCCCACCCCGATCCTAGTCTCCTCGAGGATAAAGTATGCTTGGATGATAGTAGTGTGATCTCGGAAGTAACCAACCGGACTTCGAACACTTTGGATTTAATTTTGGAAGATCCTGAGTTAGTTGTAACACCTACTGAGATTATTCTGGATAATTATGATAATTCTGATTTAATTTTGGATAATTCTGATTTAGTTTTGGATAATTCTGATTTAATTTTGGATAATGTTGATGATGACTTAGATAATCTCGAGTTGGAAGTAAGTCAATCAAATTTATCACCGGATTCAAGTGAAACAAAACCCATGGATCTTAGGGTCGCAACCAAACCCGAGTCTCTTTCGGAAGACTGTACTTTGAGTCTGAAAGTTTTTGAGCCTAATTTGTACAATAAGTCATCTTTTGATTTGTTGGAGCCTATTTTAGGAGTTGCCCCTTTGGATTTACTTTTGAAAGAGTTTGTCCTTCCTGATTGGGCTTACCACATCACTCCGCCTACCGACTGGAATGAGGATATTAACCCACACTTACATGTTGTGCCCACATCTACTCTGGACATGATACCCCGACTTTTGAATCCCATACCTGCTGGTGATTCTTTGGGCTATGTTATTATGGTTGAGAGTGATGACCCATCGTCCTATCATACTCCTGATTCTTACATTTTGCCCGCTACATCCTTGTCTTTCCCTGTTAAGGACCTTCCCTCTCCTAGTTGGCTGACCTTACTAGATCACCTTACTACCCCTGGGAGATTGTCTGTGACCCGAGCTAAGATGCCCTATGGAGATGCCCTTTTAGCTAAGGATGTCTTCATTGCTCCCCCTACACCCGTTCCATTAGATCGAACACTTTAAAACCACTCTTTTGTGACTTGTCCACTTTTCTAGCTGTGTTCGTGTGAGTTAGTATGTTGTGTGAGTGTAGTAGTCTGTTGTCTTCCTATTTTGTCTGTTGTTTTAAACTTTTGTAAGCTCATGAGTCTTGTCATTCATCTTGCACACCCGATCTCTTACATTTGCATCTGCATTTCACCTTCAGGAGTTACTCATCGAAATTAAAAGGAAAATTGAACAAAATAACATCCATCCTAAAATTATTGTTGATAACAAAAGATGGTCCAAAGAATTCAAAGTTGGAGACTTTGTGATGGTACGGAAGCTGCATGCTCGAAACACCGAACATTTTAAGGAAATCTCAAAGGTTAATAGTAATGCCTACGTACTGGACCTCTCTTGAGGCTTTAACATGAATCCTACATTTAATATAGAAGACCTGGTAGCCTTTGAAGGACCCGAATCTTAACCCCAACATCCACTCCTTAAATTAGCTTTGTGTGACCCCACCTGGTGAGATCCCCCCAGCCTAGCTCCACTCCCCAACTTACCCTACTTACCTATAGCGGAGAAGGTCGAAGCAATACTAGATGATGAGGTCATTTCCCCAAAGGAAAGTGGGTGCCAAAGATACCGAGTTCCTTGGAAAGGGACGCCGGAAATAGAGGATACTTGGATTGACAGGGACGAGCTACAGAGCCTAGACCCAGATCTCCTAGAGTTGTACAAGGGCTCCATAGATATCTACTCGACGGGGTCGAGTTTTCTCCCACCTGGGGAGAATGATGAGGACATCGTCAGCATTTTCGACGCCGGAGATCGATGGTTACGAGCATGAGTTGTATTTTCATTATTTTATGTAGTAGTTTATTTTTATTTTATGTTTTTCCGTTTTTGCCCTTATGGGTATTTGGTCGCTATTGTAGCCCAAGGGGCATTTTAGTCTTTTGCTTTTATTTGTCATTGTGAGGCCTATTTATATGGTCCTTCTCTTGTAATAGATAGTTTTGGATGAAATAAAAATTTATTCTTGTTCTCTTAGTGAGTTCATCTTCTCCCACGATCTCTTAGTGAGCTCGCCGGAGGAAACTAGATCTCTTAGTGAGTTCTAGTTCGCCGGAGAAGACTAGATCTCTTGTGAGTTCTAGTTTTCAAATTATCTCATCTTGTGTAAAATCAACGTGGAGACAATCGATGTTAGTAAATCCGTAGTCGTCGAAGCCTTGAAATCTCCATTTTCGTCCTCTTTCCCCTTGCCCTTGCCGCCGTCCAATCCAAGAAGCAAAGCCGCCAGCCACCTGTATTTCCCCCCCCCCCCCCCTGTTTTCGCCGGCCATAAATTCTGCGGCCACCGCCAGCCTCCCACCGGCCCAGCAGCCTATTCCTGCCGCCTCTCCCTCTTGAAGCCTCCCACCATTTGAATTTCAAATCTCTTGAGTTATTAACCTCCTTAATTGGTGCTTATGCAATTAAGCCACCCATTAAAGAGATTAAATCTAAATTCGAAATTCAAATTTGATCTTCCTCTCATTTTAAATTTTGGGAAGTTACTTAAGCTCTAATTAAATCTGAAATTAAAATTCAGATTTAATTGAATTTCTTACTTAAACTTGGGCCCCACCCTCATAACTCCTAAATCTCTCTCTCTCCTCCCTATTGGGCCGGCCACTCTTAGTGGGCCTCTTTCTCCTCCCAAATGACATATGAACACCACAAATTCAGCCCAAATTTCTTCCCCCTTCACCGCCCCATTAAACCCATTTGGATTAATTTGAATCCCTCAAGTTAATTCCCTCCCACCTCTATCAAAACTGAAATTCCTGCAGGAATTTTCAGTTTTTGTCTTTGGAATCTTCCCCCAAGCAACCACAACAAGTACTCAGGATAATTCTCCTCCACCACTCCGGTCACCTATCCAAGAACGACGATCTTAAGCTCCTTCTTCCTTGGAGTGACCTCGCTTCTACTGTGGAGACTCTCCTTCCGCTAAAGCCTAGACTAGTTGAGCGTATGGGCTCCAAAGGTGAAAAATTCTCATTATTAAATTGTGGATTCTTGTGGCCATTGTAGTTTTACAATTATTCTTTGTGCTTCTTAAATTGTTTGGTTGATTGATCTTGCTCCACTTTGCCTAAGCAAGTTAAAAATTAAGAGTTCTAAGGATCACTCTTTTATGACAATGATAATTTTATCTTGGGTTATTATGCTACAATTGCTCTCTTTAATTTCTTAAAGTAACTCCTCCATCGCATGTACGTTTCACATCAGGAACCCCCTTGAGCTCAGGGGGGCAATTGCCCCCTAAATTTTTTATATTATTATTATATGATTCTTTATGTAATTTGTCCACTCAATCTACTTTTTAATATTTATTACAAGGGTTTTTTGGTAATTGACCCTACAAAAAATTTTAAAATACTATGGTCTTTAGACAATTGCCCCCAGTATAATTAAACATATTATGTACATGTGTTATTGTCAGGGAACGATGAACCAAATACAAAGAGAACAATGAACTAAATACTAACAGGTCGAACCCCGTCAAGAGGTGCTGCCCCCTTGGACCCCCGATACATCAATCAACAGTTACTTATAAGTTACCCCCCTGAAAATTATAGTTGGTTCTGCCCCTAATCTCATACTAAGTTAAACAAGTAGAAAGAACTAGACAAACAATGGAATAAGCTGAAAAATTGCCTAATGTTAAACAGTGCCTTGCCAAAGAGGTTGTTGCTTGGCTAAAGGCGTTGGCCTTTCTTTATATATATTTAAAAAAAAAAACTTTTGGGTAAAAATTTGGTCTCAAGAATTGCTTCGCATCAATCAAACAACAAGCGCATAAAGGTGCTAACGCCTCAATAAGCGTGGCTAGTTAGGATTGAAGATTTTAAAAGCAAAACCCTGAAAATGTGATCATAGTTTTTATCATTTCATGCATACCAGTTTCAGAACAAAAGCCCACAGAAAAGTTAATAAAAAATTCCATGCGATAATAATCAATGTCAAATTCATGCCCTAATTGTTTTCAGGAATCTTCTGCTTGTTGTGGCGCAAGTGGTATGAACACACAAAGTCAATTAAAATAAGTGTTGATAAATAATTCAAGTATTACTATTTTCGATGTAGGATTCATATCATAACTGATGTCAGGAATCTTTTCTTTTGATTTATAATTAAAAGTGGGTATACATACAAATGTCAAGTAAAATAAGTGTGGATATATAATTCATTGGCCATTCCATATTGGCTTAAAGTTATAATGTTGAACAATTCTAAGGCCTCATTCGAGATAGCGTTTTTTTGTCTTTCCCGTTTAGAAACGGCAAAATTATTTTTTGTTTGTTGTTTGTACGTGACGTTTTTATAGAAAAGCTTTTTAGGGAACTTCATTTTTTTGTTTTGAGAAGCTTTTTGATATTTGCTTTTACATTAGAAAACTCCATTTCCTTCACAAATGTTTCTAAAGCTAAAGTGCCGGATAACCAAACGAAACCTAAATCCCTCACTCATAGTCCCTTTTGGTTATTGTCCAACATAATCAAAGAACAAACAACATGATGGGGACATCAGATCAGCGTGGAAGGTTTATCAGAGACGTGGCCGCCGATCTACGGCCATGATCGAGTCCATGTATTTCTGAGTCATGATTGTATTTTATTTTATTTATGAATTTTCTTATTTGCTTAGGTGTCGTTATTATTTCCCTTTGTACCCCTTTCATGGGAGTGGTCGCATGTAAGCCCAAAGAGCAAGTTGGTCTTTTTTTTTCTTGAGTCTTTGTACCCGGCTATTTATAGCCTCATTTCCTTTGTTTTGAGCTAATGAATGATTATGAAGAATTTTCCTGCACTTGTGTTTGAGAGCCTTTGAGAGTTCTTGGAGAGTTTTGGAGAGATCCCCTGGAGAGGGAGATTGGCGTATCACCCACCAACCTTGGAGATGACCGGGTTCGTAGTTTTATCTTCTTTTTTTTTTCTTGTCATCTATCATCGTCGAGCTTCCAAAACCCTCCAACCATCCTCCTCCCCATCACGGCCAAAGCTACCTCACCCGATCCCCCTCCCTTTCCAAACTCCACGACCAAGCATACCCAATTCCCCTTGCCACCGGCCAAGGCCATAGCCGCCGGCCACTAATCTCCTTGCCTCTTTTATTTTGTTTCCTGATTGGGTTGGGCTTAGTTGGGATCAATTTGAAATTCAAATTCATTCAAATTTGAACTCAAATTATTTCCTAAATTAGCTCTTCTATTTTAGGAAAGTATTTGATTTAGATCTAATTTTGAATTTTAAATTCAAGAGGGTTTTAATTAAATATTCCCTAATTTTGAAACTAAATTAGGAATCTTCCATTGCTCTCAATCTCATCAATCAAAACCCCACCCATACCTGTCGTCGGCCCCATGCCATCTCCCATTAATCCCTTATCAAGTTAATTCCTAACTTCAACACAATACTTGGGAAATAATTTGAAAGCCACGTAACTCCTCTTTACCGAATTCCCCTAACCTGGAATGGATTAATTTATTGCCTAAGTTGTAATTGCATTTTTGGAAATAAAGCAATTCTTCCCTTTTCTTTTCTCTGCATTGCCGCCTCCTACACCCGTCTCCCTCTTTCACCCGCCCCCTCTTTTCTCTACCAAATCCCCACTTTCTCCCTTATTCCTCATACAAGTTCTAAACCTTAATTCTTCCACTGTTCCTCTATTTCCTAAACACACAATCTGAGATTTCTCTCAGATTTTGAGAAGGAAATCTGAGATTGTTCCTTACCACAACTTGAAGAAAGTTTCTTATCTCATTGCCCGTGACCTTCTTCAAGAGTATTCGCTACCGTGGGAACTTCAACCATTAATCCCTATGAATGGCGGATCCGGAGACTGAGTACGGCATCACTTGGGACGACGACGGCTTCACCGACATCCTTGGGTCCACTTTCTTCGACGTGAATCCGGAGATTGACCACACAATCGAAGAATACGTGGATCGCATTTTGTTCGCGTTGACGGAAGCCATTGACGAGCATTTTGAAGGCATCGAGTGGAGGATCTCCTCGTCTCCTTAAGCAAAGGTTTCTCTTTCACTTGCCTCTAATTTCTTTTAAGTCTAAATTCTCACTGGTGTGATTGTCGTCACAAAAGTCTCCTCCACGTGCTCTTGCTAAGCCTAGTAATTCGTAGGTTATTGAGTGTACTTTCTTTGCATCCTAAATCTCGTTGTTAGACTAGGGATTAAATTGAAGACTACTATTTTGCATTGTTTCAATTGTCTTATTTATCTTGAAATTTCAAAGCTTGGAGCATGTGATTTAGCCTACGCAAAGCATCTCTTTATTTGTTTTAGTCGACATTAAGAATTGCTAATAATTTTAATCCAAAATTATTCTAATCAATGAGTTGTACAATGCCTAAAATGAAGCCATAAGCATGTCATCTAAGTAGTCCTGCATCATCTGGTATCAGAGCATGGTATGCTCTTGCATGTTTTAGGATTCCTGGTAGTTTTCCTTTTTGTGCTTTCATTTTGCATCAATTTCATTTAGAAGATACTCATTTTATCCCTAAGGTGCTACTAAGTCATTGTGTGTCATTTTTTTAGCATAAAACATCTTAAGTTCTCCCTACACCCATTGTTTAGTGGTTGTCCAGAAAATTCCTGAAGCTTTCGACAAGCTTTAGGACCCCCATTTAAGTGTTTATTTGATGTCCTTAGCTTCGTAATCATTAATACTTGTTAGAGTGACTTAGTACTTGAGTGTAGTTTGTTGTCCCTGAATTTCCTGCACCATATAGGGTCATTTTAGAGTGTTTTGTCATCCCATAGCTTGCTGTCCACTTCCTAGGAAACCCTCCAAGTACCCCATTGTGTTTAGGAATGGACCCGGAACAACTAGGAAGGACCTTAGACCTCTTGGTAGGCCAAATGAACACTACTAGCCAGCAACTCAAGGAAAACCAGTCGCATCTAGCTGAGCTTCGTAGGAACACCACCGAGAGATTTGATACACTTGAGCGAGCTAGAGACCACCCTACTCCCTACACCTCATCTAGATCACCTTCTATGTATGGGGATGATACTTACCCGGATGAGAGGCCACATCGGGCCAATCATCGAGCTCCCTACCATGGACATGACCCACGTCATGATCCTAGTTTGGATGATAGGCATCAGCGTGCCAATCATCGTGCTACCAACCACGGCCATGATCCTGATGCACCACTGATGAAGAACATTAAGGTTGATGCTCCTACCTTCGATGGCACCCTCGATCCCGAGCTCTTCCTGGACTGGGTCAAAGGTATGGATAGTTTCTTTAAGTGGTATGATATTTCTGAGGCCAGGAAGGTTAGTTTTGCTGCCATGAAGCTTACGGGTAGGGCGAGTCAGTTTTGGGCGAACTTAGAGAGTCTTAGAGAAGATAGGAATGAGTACCCTATTGTAGACTGGCTATCCATGAAACGGGAACTCAAACAAAAGTACTTGCCACCCTCGTACTTCCCTCGACTCTTGGATAGGTGGAATAGGCTGACTCAAGGCAATAAACCAGTTAAGGAGTACATCGCCTCCTTTGATGACTACCTGATTCGATGCAAAGGGGAGACCTCTACCACCCCCGCGCAAATCTTATCTATGTTTTGAACCGGGTTGCGAGAGGATCTTCGCAATGAGTTGTTTGCCTGGAACGTCACTACACTGGAGAATGCCTACAGCCTAGTGCTTGACTTAGAGGAGACCCATTCACAGCACCCGATCCGTTCACATGACTCTAGGCCTTCCTACAGACCTTCTGGTAGTTCCACCCCTCACACCCCCACCGCCCAGCCGACTCCAGGGAGCACCACCCGACCCTCGTCTGGTCCCCCTACTCCCCGTCCTGATGTTAGAAGTAAGCCTCCCACTCCGGATACTCCTCGATCTAACCCAGGGACCAAATGTTTTAGATGTCAGGGGTACGGGCATATCGCCTCTCAGTGCTCTAGTCCCTATAAAGTCACGATTATCGAAGAGATCACTGAAGAGGAATTTGAGCCCGAAGCCGATCAGATTCACCAAGTAGACAACGACGGTGAATTCTTTAAGGAGGATGACGACACTACTGTCATTCAGTAAATCCAGAAAATTGACACTTCTCCCACCTGTGTGGTGAGATGTGCACTGTCACAGCCCGTTACCACCGACGACTGGCGTAGGACTACGATCTTTCACACCTACACCAAGATCAAGGATAAGAACTGTAAAGTCGTCGTGGATAGTGGCAACTGCATCAATGTTGTCTCCTCCAGCATGGTGTCTAAGCTTGGCTTGTCTGCCGTTCCCCACCCCAACCCCTATAAGGTAGCTTGGGTCAACACCTCTGCCTTGGAGGTAAAGGAACGAAGCGTCATACCCATCTCCTTCGCTGATTATAAGAAGAACGTTTGGTGTGATGTGTTGATCATGAATGTTGGACAAATCCTTCTAGGTCGTCCCTGGCTATTTGACAACGATGATCACATCTATGGTCGTTCAAACAACTGCATGTTTGAACATAAGGGCAAAAAGATCAAGCTGGTGCCATTACAGCCCCGGGTTACGGATGAGCCTGAATCCAGCCCTGTCAAAACCAAGAAGGGACTAAACCTGATAACCGCTATAGCCCCAAGTGCCCCTTCACACACCTTAGTCGATCGTGAGACTCCCACTGAGTCTGACGAATCTGTCCCTCTTGAGAGTCAGCTCGTACCTAGTAGGCTTGTGGAGATCCATCTTCCTGATCCATTACCCCCGATGATAGGCAATTCTTATGTTTTAGATCTAGCCCCTGGAGCCTCCCTATCTAAGCGTATCCTAGTTGGACTCGACTACCATGGTTCAGTGACTTGTACCCTTGGCTTAAGTCCTTCTGAAATTGTATATGGGTTCAAACCTAGACAGCCGTTAGATCTGATACCCATGAGTTCTAGGTATAGGATTTCTGAGTCTGCATCAGCATTTGCATCTCATTTGCATGAACTTCATAAGGACATTGCACAACAAATTGAAAATAATAACCAGGAATACAAATTACATGCAGATTTAAAACGTCGATTTAAAACTTTTGAGGTTGGTGATTTTGTTATGGTGCGGATTCGTCCGGAACAGTTCCCTCCTAGAGCAGTTAAGAAATTACATGCAAAGAGTGCTGGACCTTTCAAAATACCTAAGAAAATTAATGACAATGCTTATGTAGTAGATCTGCCTGCAAATTTCAATATAAATCCCTCTTTTAACATAGAAGACTTAGCGGCATATGAAGGTCCTGATTTTAACCCACAAAATCCACTATCAAAGCATTGTGAGAACCCACCTTGTGAGATCTCAAACCTACCCCCACTACCAGATATTCCAAAATTTCCTATAGCAGAGCAAGTGGAGGCAGTCTTAAGTGATGAGATCATATCCACAAGAGAACGAGGACAAAGAAGATATTTGATCAGGTGGAAAAGAAAGCCCGAGTCAGAGGATACATGGCAAGATCGCGAGGAGTTGCAGCAGATTGACCCAGATGCACTAGAGATCTACGAGAGCGCCAGAGATTCTTAATCGACGGAGTCGAGTTTTCTCCCACCCCGGGAGAATGATGGGGACATCAGATCAGCGTGGAAGGTTTATCAGAGACGTGGCCGCCAATCTATGGCCACGATCGAGTCTTTGTATTTCTGAATCATGATTGTATTTTATTTTATTTATGCATTTTCTTATTTGCTTAGGTGTCGTTATTATTTCCCTTTGTACCCCTTTCATGGGAGTGGTCGCATGTAAGCCTAAAGGGCAAGTTGGTCTTTTATTTTCTTGAGTCTTTGTACCCGGCTATTTATAGCCTCATTTCCTTTGTTTTGATGAATGATTATGAAGAATTTTCCTGCACTTGTGTTTGAGAGCCTTTGAGAGTTCTTGGAGAGTTTTGGAGAGATCCCCTGGAGAGGGAGATTGGCGTATCACTCACCAACCTTGGAGACGGTCGGGTTCGTAGTTTTATCTTCTTTTTTTTTCTTGTCATCGCATCATCGTCGAGCTTCTAAAACCCTCCACCCATCCTCCTCCCCATCACGGCCAAAGCTACCTCACCCGATCCCCCTCCCTTTCCAAACTCCACGGCCAAGCATCCCCAATTCCCCTTGCCGTCGGCCAAGGCCATAGCCGCCGGCCACTAATCCCCTTGCCTCTTTTATTTTGTTTCCTGATTGGGTTGGGCTTAGTTGGGATCAATTTGAAATCCAAATTCATTCAAATTTGAAATTCAAATTCATTTAAATTTAAACTCAAATTATTTCCTAAATTAGCTCTTCTATTTTAGGAAAGTATTTGATTTAGATCTAATTTTGAATTTTAAATTCAAGAGGATTTTGATTAAATATTCCCTAATTTTGAAACCTAAATTAGGAATCTTCCATTGCTCTCATCAATCAAAACCCCATCCGTACCTGCCGCCGGCCCCATGCCATCTCCCATTAATCCCTTATCAAGTTATTTCCTAACTTAAACACAATACTTAGGAAATACTTTGAAAGCCGCGTAACTCCTATTTACCGAATTCCCATAACCTGGAATGGATTAATTTATTGTCTAAGTGGTAATTGCATTTTTGGAAATAAAGCAATTCTTCCCCTTTTCTTTTCTCTGCATTGCCGCCTCCTACACCCGTCTCCCTCTTTCACCCGCCCCCTCTTTTCTCTACCAAATCCCCACTTTCTCCCTTATTCCTCATACAAGTTCTAAACCTTAATTCTTCCATTGTTCCTCTATTTCCTAAACACAAAATATGAGATTTCTCTCAGATTTTGAGAAGGAAATCTGAGATTGTTCCTTACCACAACTTGAAGAAAGTTTCTTATCTCATTGCCCGTGACCTTCTTCAAGAGTATTCGCTACCGTGGGAACTTCAACCATTAATCCCTATGAATGGCGGATCCGAAGACTGAGTACGGCATCACTTGGGACGACGACGGCTTCACCGACATCCTTGGGTCCACTTTCTTCGACGTGAATCCGGAGATTGACCACACAATCGAAGAATACGTGGATCGCATTTTGTTCGCATTGACAAAAGCCATTGACGAGCATTTTGAAGGCATCGAGTGGAGGATCTCCTAGTCTCCTTAAGCAAAGGTTTCTCTTTCACTTGCCTCTAATTTCTTTTAAGTCTAAATTCACATTGGTGTGAATGTCGTCACAAAAGTCTCCTCCACGTGCTCTTGCTAAGCCTAGTAATTTGTAGGTTATTGAGTGTACTTTCTTTGCATCCTAAATCTCGTTGTTAGACTAGGGATTAAATTGAAGACTACTATTTTGCATTGTTTCAATTGTCTTATTTATCTTGAAATTTCAAAGCTTGGAGCATGTGATTTAGCCTACGCAAAGCATCTCTTTATTTATTTTAGTCGGCGTTAAGAATTGCTAATAATTTTAATCCAAATTATTCTAATCAATGAGTTATGCAATGCCTAAAATGAAGCCATAAGCATGTCATCTAAGTAGTCCTGCATCACAACATTTCACTATTTCAGATGTTAATTGCATACGAACACCCTATAGGCACCTCCATGATATTCAAACTATGATTTTGACATTTGTAGGTTATCTAATACTGTTACTTCGAATGCGATGAAAAACTATGAAAATATGAAGTACCATACATCATTACATTTTGCCACTTTAAGCAGCTTAAACACACTTGTAAAATTCATTTACCACGACTGTGATTATCCACAATATTTACCTACTCCGAATAGCTGGGAACCATTTAGTACAATTGAAGTTGTAGGCGAATTCAACGCGAGACCAAATGCTTCACCATAGCAAAATTACAGGCTTTTAATCAAGTCTAATGAAGAAAATAGAGCCTGGAAGCACGTTTAAGCTCCTAAAAATGCTTCCATTCTCCATCCAAAATGAATGTAATAGCAAATCAATTTACTGATTAAGAAATTTTTGCAGATAAATGGGAATATTGAGGGTGGTGGGGCAAGGCGAGTAATTTAGTATATAAATGTACGACAACCTAATCAACATCTTTCATAGTGCTGTTCGTTTTAGAGGAAGACACTGTCCTTGAAAGAAAATGTTCAAAGACATTCAGGCATATCTAGTGCGCAAGGTTTCCAACAAATGTAGAGTCTAGGGAGATATTGGTATATCATTTGTACTGGAACAAAACTGTTAAGATGGTGGTAAAATAACGAGCAAAAAATAAATGAAGACGATGGAATAACCAGACAAAAAAATATTAAAAACAAGACAATTTTATGTGATTCAGAAAGATTCATCTACATATACAAACGCACAGAGATAAAATACTTAATTAAGTTTAAAAGAGGTACATGAAGAGAGATTACATTTCATATAAATAAAGATAAATATACCACTTTATATATGTTAACAACTGACAGTAAACATAACCATCTATTGTGAAAGCAAGAGCTGGATAAGATTACACTTTATATGAATAAAAGGAAATGTGTCACTTTATCTGTGTTACCCATTGAGAGAACACAACCACCTATTAAGAAGCCAAGGTCTCGATATGAAGAATAAGATGTAGAAAAAAAGAAGTGGCTAAGAAAGCTTGTCCTATTTATTCTTTCAATCTTTCAATGGGTATTTATACACAAACTACTAGGAGAAAGAAAATGAAATAAATAATAATAATAACTCAAAAATAAAAATAAAAAATCCTCTTGTTGCTATTTTTCCCCTAGCTGTTGTCTGGCCCTTTAATACCAACCATTTGATTCAATTGGACTTGCCAATTGATGCCACGGGAGCAATCCAATGCCTCTTCCTTTTCTTTTTTGTCTATGAATCGATGGGAGAGATTTTTTCTAGAACACAATGAATTCATGGCCTCTTTCTTTCATTTTAGCATTTATGTCAGACCGCTCTTGATCTGTTGTATTTCAACACTCTTCAAACTGGATGATATATCTTTATCATTCCAAGTTTACTTACAATAATTTTGAATGAGGGTATCCTTTGTGTGTTTGTATACTTTCAATATTTTGGATGTCATGACATACATAATTATTTTTATGTTGATGCATTTTAGTTTATTAAATTGCATACACATAAATTATATTCATACATGCATA
Source organism: Dendrobium nobile (assembly GCA_022539455.1). Taxonomy (NCBI): domain Eukaryota; kingdom Viridiplantae; phylum Streptophyta; class Magnoliopsida; order Asparagales; family Orchidaceae; genus Dendrobium; species Dendrobium nobile. Next base: position 3,197,747 of record CM039726.1, read on the forward strand.
TGCATTTATGCGGTCATTTATTTTATTGCAAAGAAGAGAAAAGTAGAATGTATCTAGGTTGGCTTGTAAAATAAAGTGAAGTGGAATGTACCTAGGTGCAGTATTTATACAAGAGTCAAGTTTAAATGTGAAGTGTCTAGAATATAATTATATCGAGTTGTAAAAGACTAGATAGGATTGCTTATACATACGTATAGGTCTCCAAAAGATAATCCCTTCTTCTCTAGAGGGTGTTCTCTTCTGGAATTTTATAGTGTAAACTTGGAGCCATAAAATAATAAAATCGTATTTAAACCATTCATAGGTATAAAAACCCAAGCATGTTATAATGGAGCTTGATCACCTTACTTTCTTGCAGATCCCGGATTGTAATTATATTTTCAAATAAATGAAAGATTTTATTTATGCATTTGCTTCATGCATCATACATATTGTTAATTACATTTACATATTTTATAGTCTTGATTAAACTATCTGAATTTAAATAATATATATCATTGATTCCTTATGATAGAGTTATCATTTCCTGCATTCATAAGGCAATTGATTGTGTCTAAGATGTTAACTAGCAACTCACTCCAAGCAAGCATAAGCTCATATCGTACACCCTCAGAATGTGTTCTCTAGTTTTTAGTAAATTCCAAATATATAATTTCTCCCATGATAGTAAATCAATTTTTGATTTTTTAAACTCAAAATTTTAATCAAATCTTCATACATTTAAAAAATATAATCCTCACTAAAGATGAAGAAAAGAGTTTAATCCCTTTGGATTAGAGCCTAATAACTTCATTATACACCAAACTAAGAAGATAATAAAATAATATCCCTAATTGAGAGTATTCTTAAGCCGATACATTAGGAAACCGATACTCACATCAAATAAATCTTAGTTGAGCTGATGTATTGAATGGGAGAAATCTCATGATTATCGAATCATGAAATCCACTATTATATATGAATAATCATATGTATGATCCTATTTGCTTTTTCATTGGTTTGCTTGCATAGAGTGTAAAGGTCTGCAACTGTTTCGTCCTACGGGGTAATGTGATCGTACACTTTGCATTCTAACCCCACGGGCAACATCCTTTTGTAGAATATGTAATATATTTTTTTCCTTTGGTAGCTCAATGATCTCCACAAGTGATTTTTTTTTTTAAGGAATTCATTTATTTTCTCTTGGCATCCTCAAATTTTTATTCCCTAGTGCCACAAATAGGGTTTGTGAAATTTTAATAGAGTTAAAGCTAATGTTTGTAGGGAAGGCTTTATGTGTGCTAGAAAATCTTTGAAAGGATGTGTATTAAGTTATAAAATAAGAAGGAGAATGTGTAATAATAAGATGATTATTGTTCCAAGTGACAATTCCAAGTATTAAGTTTGATAGAGATTTTTTTATAGGCTTTATCCTCATATAAACTTGAACGGATTTGGTGATGATAATTTGTGTAGCCGAGACGTCAATAGGGAAGATGGTAATTTCATTAAACTTATCTTCGAGTTGTTTATTCTCCCTCTGAAGATAAGTTTGAGTGAAAAATTTTAATTTTTATCAAATGTGATATCTTTTTAAGTGAATCATTTTTTGTGGTTAAATGATAACATTTATCACCGTTTGAATTAAGGAGTATCCCAAAAAGACACACTTGAGTATTCTAGGATCAAACTTATCTCGATGCTGTCCGTGGAAGTGAACATAAGCAACACATCCAAAAATTTGAGGAGGAAGCTTTGAGATAAATGATAAGTAATAAAGAATTCATCAAGATAATTTAATGAATATTCCAATCACTTTTGAGGATTACAGTTTGTGAATGATTCCTTTCTCATAGCCATTTCTTGTTGTTGCTTCGACTTCGCGTGGAGTAGAGTTTTGAAAGAGCTATAAAAGGAAGTTTCTTTGCCTCCTTCGACGATGTTGTTCCTGTCCGATCTGAAGTCACAACGGGAACTTCCGCGACGGTAACAATCTTCCTCTCCTTTTGCCTTCTTCGGCTAAATCCCGTAAATCCGCCGAACTAACGGATTTACTACATGCAGGATTTAAGGCAAAATGGAGAAGGAACGGGATTTAAAGTTGCATTTTTTTTTCTGTTTGGCCGGATTTAGCCTAAATCCTACTCAAATCCAGCATTCAAACAGCCCCTAAAAGAGAAATTTTTAATTCCGTTAAAGTATGTAAATGATGGGATTTAATCAACAATCAAACTAAAATGGGATTTATAAAAACAATAGGATTTAAAATCCCAAAATATCTGTTTGGTCATATTTAAGGGCATCTCCAGACTCCAATGGACCAGCAACCGTCATTTTTTACTACATTTCATCACGGATGAACAGTGCGAAGCCAATATTGGCGTCCCACTGTTCATCTGCCCAAAAATTGGTCTCTACCAAACTTGTCGAAGAAAGACGCAAAAAAAGAAAATGACAGTTACTACTGGGCAAAATGGCGTTCGATTGTAGATTTAACTGTGCAAAATGGCGTTCGATTGGAGATGAATCACGGCATTTTTTGGTTTCACTACATTTTAGAGTGAAAAAAATGAGATTTTCGGTTGGAGATGCCCTAGGCTAAAATAAAATACCAAACAGCCCTAATAATCATCGGAAGCCACCTTGATATCCAATGTCTCTCACGAATTGATCATCGTCTACAGAAATGGCAAGTGGTGAATAAAAACTTGCAATTCAATTAGAGAATCACAAGAAAAGCATCTAACTTTCACAACCTTACCCATTTAAAAAAAAAATTTCTCAAATAATCGCCTCTCGAAGAAATGTTACGTTACCTCCCTGACGAGTGATCGTTGGATGATACAGACATCTTATCGTCTTCAGGATGGAAATTTTTTTCTTTTTTTTTAGTTCAAGAAAGATCTCGGACGGCAGTGATGCAAATGCCCAGAAAAGAAGAACAAATTGAGTTGAGTGAGACGGACAACGCGAGGAAACGAGAGGAGGGCCGAGGAGGAGATTCGCGGAATCTACTCGGCGAATCTTCCCGGTTTCCACTGAAATAATTTTCATAGCGAAGAGACTATTACTTGTATTTTTTTATTTATGAAATATATATATATATATATATATGTGTGAGAAAATGATGAAAGTTTATAGTTTTAAATTTATTTAAAATTAATTTTAATATATAAATCAATTAATTATTTGTATATAACTATATATATTTATTTAAAATTAATTTTAATATAAAAATCAATTAATTATTTGTATATAACTATATATTACGATTATCTAAAAATATTCAAAAAATTTAAAATCCATATTTATTAATTTTGTGCGGATATTCTACATTAATTTTTTAATTTATCTTATCAAAATATATTGTAAAAAAAAATTAATTAAATAAATCTAAAGGTTGTTGGATTTAATAAGAAAGCTTAGGAAGTTTGACTCAAGATGATAATGCAAATTATATTCAGTAAGAGTTAGATCACAGCTATATTTAAGAGGAAGGGTCCATATTTATAAGGTTATTTAGTTTTTTAAAAAAATAAATGTAGAGTAAAAGAAACATGACTACATCAACAACTTCAAATCTTTGTCTCACTACGTGGAGTCGACAACATGAATCTTTTTTCTCCATTGTACCCTATTAAAAGAAACACGATATATAAAAAATAATATATCTTACCGTAAACTAAATGTAATGTAAAACTCAATAATGCTTGTGGTTGGTGATCGACGACAGCACTGGTGGGGTCGACTGTGTTTGGGGGAACAATTCTTTTTTAATACTGTTGCATCTTGAAATATTCGCGGCGGTAGAGAAAAATAAAGTTTAATGTCTTAGCGTTGTACGAAGATCCAGCACGCTCACAGATAAAAAGATAAGGCGCATCATTTACAAGAGACACCAATATTTTTACCTTAAAAACCCTGAAAAGGGGGAAAACCACGGGGTCTAGCCAGTATGCATGAATCCACTAGTATTTGCAGTTGATTACAAATGAGACCCTTCTTTGAGAGAAGGCCTTAGTTGATGTACATTTTATAGAGTACATTACATGGTGGGGATACAAAGAATCACTGTTGATGTGTTTGTTTGGTCGGAAGGACTGTAGTTGGTGGGCGATGTAAGTCGAAAGGATCGTAGTCGACGGGCAACGGAGATTGGAAAGACTGTAGTCGGTGGGCAACGTAAGTCAGAAGGACCATAGTCGGCGGGCGACGAAAGTCCGAAGGATGTCAGGTAGAAGTCCAGCATTGAATAGAAGTCAGACGAATGTCCGACGATGGACAGAAGTCCGATGACGGGTAGAAGTTCGACGGAGTTCTGGTGTCGGGTGGAAGTCTGGCGCCTGGCAGGAATATGGCAACAGGCGGAAGTCCGGTGTCGGCTAGAAATCCGACGTCAGTCGGCAGCCGGGTGAAAGTCAGGCATTAGATGGCATTTGGGCAAAACTCCATAGTCACTTAGAGTTTGGGAGGAACTCCGGCGTCACTTGAAGGTCGGGCGGAACTCCGGCAGTGGTCGAGGGGGAGTCTCTTTCTTCTCTTCTTCCTTCCCTTCTTGCCTCATTGCCTAACTCCGACATCGGTCAACTGCAGAGTAAAAGTCAGGCGGTGATCGAAGAAGAGCTTCTTCCTTTTCTTCTTCTTTTTTTCCTTCCCTTCTTCCTCTTCTCTTCTCTTATTCTTCTCTTATTCTTCTCTTCTTGTTTAGGTCCCCTCTTGAGAGAAATAGGAGGAATATTGGTGTTGAATTGGGAGTGGTTTTAATGGACGGCCTATATTGAATCCTTTGATCATAGACCGTTTATTAGACATTTGAAGGCCTTGATGATGTCGGAATTCCGTGATCTTGGGCTTGTTGGATTCATCTCGTCGAGCCGCTCGATTCGATTATAAGCATACCACATTTGTAAACTGTTTGGTAATCCAAATTATGGTTTGAACTTTCAAAATGCGCTTCGAGTCTTTGATTTGGACTCATTTGGGCTATGATTGAGTTGAATTTGGTGTCGTTGAGTTCATATTCCTGAGCCTTTCAGTTCGACTGTAAGTTTGATGGAATCGGAGTTCATATGGTCTCCAATTTAATTTTTGAAGTTCCCAACTTGATTTTACCTCGAGATTTGTGCCCAATCAATATAATTTTTCGATGATATATCAAACACCAAAGATTTAAGTTATAATGCAATAAAAAACTCCACCTTTATACAAAATTTATTCTCTTTGTTTCTATAGGATTTTTTTGGAGAAGCTTTTGGTCTGTTTTTTTTTTTTTCCAGACAGCAAGTACGATTACTTCTAGCTACTATTTTATTTACTATTTTTCATAAAATTTTCTAGCGATAAATTGATTTCTACAACCATGGCAGCTAAGTTATTTTCCCTATAATAATTTCTCAACAAACTTTATAAAATGCTAAAGCCATCCCGAAAATACTCATAATTGAGCAAATTAATTGTTTATTAATGATGTTCCAATTGCTTAACAAAGAGTAAGCAATTTTCACTTGAGGTTTTGTTTGCTTCAAAATAGTCAAATTTGAATATTTTTTGTTAAATGGAGTCCTTAATGTAAAACATGGATTTGATCATGGTGGGCTTAAAAGCTTCTTTGGTTCTTAATCACTTTCATCAAATCAGTTAGGCTTCATGACCAGGCCTTAATCACGTCACCTATGACCTGGATGCCACTCATTAAGAATATTTTGTTGGAGCTCTAGGCTATTTGGTCTCTAGCTTCTCATGAGTCAATTTTTCATAAATAAATTTTATATTAACATAGATTTAAAAATTATTATTCTTTTAAGATTATGCAAATATAAATTTTTTATATGCAATATTAATTTCAAAATAATATTAATACTTTTTTAATTCATTGTAATTCAATTTTTACTAGGATTGATTAATATAAGTTTTTTTAATTATTATTATATGAAATATGAAATTTATTTTATTTTAAATCACAAAAATTGCGTCATGCTTAGCTCACTAAGAGATTGAACTAAAAAAATACGTAATTTTTTGCTTTTTTTAATAAAATTAGTTTGTTTTTTAATTCTTTCAATAGTTGACAAAAATAGTCTAAGTTCATTCATATTCGTCTTGTCGGCATCCTTATGGATCTTTAAGCTAATTTTATAATATATTATAGTTAGTCAAGGCTGGATGGAGATAGTGGCAGGTAAGCCAAATTTTCATTGGTGCAATTCAAATATTATATGTTACTTTTGAATGGTTTAGAGGTTGTTTGTTTGGAGTGGTTATAAGTGTATTGTATTTTTAATGTGTCGGACTTCAAAGTTTTGGAATGTTTGTGTAAGAGAAAAGCAAATTCAAGATATTTTTTGAGGGATTTTGAAATGCAACATCAGTTTATTTTTAAAATAAATTGAAATACGTCTGGTTTGGATGAATTCCAAATGCATGACACCACACTGCCTCATCTCATAATCTTAGGGGTGACAAAACGGGTCTGCGGGTCGGGTTCAGGTCATATCTGAATTGACCCAGGTCTAAACAGGTTAACCCTAACCCAACCCATTTTTGAAAACGGATCAGAAAATCCAAATCGAACCAAACCAGCGCAGGTTACAGGTATACCTGACCCATAAACCCCGGGATGAGCTTGCAAACTATGGTTGTTGGAGATTTGAAGGACGGCTTTTGGGTGTGCGGGCAGCTTGGCCTGGCAGACGGCGGAGGAAGGACAG